>OW386289.2:18921454-19418863 GCA_936432065.2 Rutpela maculata | reverse complement strand
ATTTAGACAAAAGAATACAAGGCCATAAGTACGACAAAAAAAATGAATCAGCATTTACCAAACATGTACAGACCATGAAACATAAATTCAACTTTGACAAAACACAAATACTAACTACTGAAACGCATACCAAAAAACGAGAAATCTTAGAAATGATCGGAATTAAAAAACATCCAAATAGTATAAATGACAAAAAGAACCTGAACAAAATATACAATAACCTTTTAATAAACCATCATAAGAAGGAATACAGAACACCACAGTAAAAACGCCAAAACACGCCACTGAAACCACTCAAAACCAACCCATATCTAAGACACTTGCAAAGCATTTAGATCGGTAAAATTCCAGAAAACAGACATATATTAGCATCTAAATGAATCTCATCCCTCAGTATTATTAAAGAACTTGCTAAAGCTACACAAAAGAGTGAAGTGAAAATAATAAAAACAAAAAAAAAATGAAACGAAATAGAAAACAATTAGTGCAAGAACAGTGAACTAGGGCCACATCCTCGGATAAAATTCGTTTTAAGGTATGGTTTATCCTTATAATTTTAAATTCAAAATGTAATTTCAAACAAAAATATATTTTAGCGATACATTGAAAAAGGTGTGAACAAACGCCGAAACGTCTGTATACAAACAAAATAAAAGTGAAAATTATAGAGATTTATTTTAATGAAGCAGGACCCAAGAATTAAATCCTCAAAATATATAATTAAACAAGGTTCAAGAACAATTTTAAGAAATTAACAATTCTTTCTAACTATATATATATATATATATATATATATATTTGTGTGTGTGTGTTTGTGTTTATTAGAAAATAACACTTTTACATCACTGGAGGCTATAACAGCTATTTATGCAACTAGTGAGGAAGTGAAGATTTTACGAAAGTGAAATTCGGCTATGCCACGTTCTGCAACCACGGGAGCAAAACTAGTAGAAGTTACAGTCGGGCGTGACCGACTGTGAATACCTAGGTGAATAATATTTTACTCGAATGCGCACAATTTATTTTGACGCGACGCCACTGAGATTAAGTATACAATCGTCTATACAATTTTTATTTTCTACAATCGGTCATGCCCGACTGCAACTTCTACTCGTTTTTGTCATCAAGATTTTTTCCTACTGTAAATATCACATTACTTGTCAAATAAATTGACAGCTGGAAAAATATTGATGACCGACAGCTTTTTTACTCAGCGCACGAAAATACATATAAAATGATATTTTTCGCAGCCAGTTCGGAATAATTTCTTGCCGGCGCACCGGCACACACAAAAGAAATTCCTGAACTGACCAAACATATCATTTTATATGTATTTTGGAGTGCTGAATCCAAATCTGATAATAAAATAGCTCTAAGTCATGAATATTTTTTCTGCCGTCAATTTATTTCACAAATAATGGGATATTTCAAGGACAGATTTAGAAATTTCAATAATTTTTTTCTCGTCTGTGGCGCATGGGACCCATACGAAATATGGGAAATAACATCTACAGAAGCACTCCTCTAACGGCCCCTAAAAAGTTTTGAAAAAGCAATTTGCGAAAAATTTTTTCAAAATTCGAGTGCCCCCCCGAGCCAAGGGACTCCTGTTTAAAATTATTCTTTTTTGTCATATACATTTTACTTTTCATCAAAATCCAACAATAGGTTTTGGAGTTTATGAAAATATTATCATTATTAACTGAAATACAATGAACTGAAATTTTGTAATTTACAATTTAACAAATTACAAAATTTCAATTCGTTGTATCTCAGTTAGTAATAAAAATATTTTCATAAACTCCAAAACCTATTGTTGGATTTTGATGAAAAGTAAAATGTATATGACAAAAAAGAATAATTTTAAACGGGAGTCCTTTGGCTCGGGGGGGGGGGGGCACTCGAATTTTGATACAATTTTTCGCAAACTGCTTTTTCAAAAATTTTTAGGGGCCGTTAGAGGAGCGCTTCTCTAGATGTTATTTCCCATATTTCGTATGGGTCCCATGCGCCACAGACAAGAAAAAAATTATTGAAATTTCTAGATCCGCCCTTGGGATATTTACAGAAGTAAGAAAGCTTGATAGAGCTTCTTTACCTCTTATTTGCTTTACGGAATCTAACCAGATCATTATCAATGGAGACTCTGAGAATGAGCCATTTTGCGCTATTCCATTCTCATATAAGTTATGGCACACTACTGTAGAGTAATTCTGGCTACAAAAACGAGTTGTTAGAATAGTGGCTGGTGTAGGCTTCAGATACCACTGTAAGCCAATTTTTAAAATCCTGAATATAATGCCTTTGCCGTTTAATATATATATACATATATATATATATATATATATATATATATATATATATATATATATATATATATATATATATATATATATATATATATATATATATATATATATATATATATATATATATATATATATATATATATATATATATATATATATATATATATATATATATATATATATATATATAAATATCAATGAAAAAATGACCCACCTGCAATAAAAATTGTTTTTTATCCTGGGATTTTGTAACTTTTTCGTTAAAATCTTCATCAGCCATTTACTAATTTTAATTCTCCAATGACTAGCTGTCCTTGTTTATACTCATTAGAAATTTTCCATTCGGATGGATGCAAATGTAAAAAATTGTCTATTTTAAATCGGTGAAATAAATTTATTGACTTATTACTAAGTAATTTTGTTAAAATTTCATCACCAGAGAGTTTTAAGAATTCGAAAATGTCTTCTTTCCTCTTTGGCAATTTCTTAAGATTAGGTATCTTCTGTTTCATCTTCAATTTCATTTTCATCTTCTACATTTACTGCTTATTCTAAAATTTTTTGTGCCGTCTTTAATTTTGTATTTTCTGTAATTGAGTCATCAAGCGACACATTCATCAGCCAAATAATACAAATGGTTCACAAAAATCCCAATAGCTGATGCTTTGGCGATATTTTTATCAGATTTTTTATACTGATCTAATTCTCGCAATAATTTGATATCCATTAGTGAAGCAGATATTGCTTCTGACGCATAAATCCAGTATTTTACGTATCATTTTACAATGTTGTTTGGCAAAGTGATTTTTCCTCGCCTTTTGTTAAATTGAATTCTATTCGAAATAAAATGATTTTTAAGAAATATATGGCTTTTGCCATCCACCTGGCCATATGGTAAGCAGCCGGCTTTCTAAATTCTCCTCTAGCCTCCTAGGAATATTATTACGAGATTCATTCTTCTCGTGGAAACTTTTTAGAAATCGCATCATTTATACTTTCTAGAATAGTTTCAGTATGATCGCTAACAATTTGTTTAATTTCAGGGTTTACCACAGCTGGAACGAAATTTTGAACGTTGATTCTAGAATCAACGTTCAAAATTTCGTTAATTTTTAAATCTTTTAATATTGGAATATCTGGTCCTGAAATAGTAAATTTGCTTTTTTCAAAAACTGTTGCCAAAATAATTTCGAAAACATGGTAAGTGACGGCAACCAAAAAATAATATATTTCTTTCAAGTTTTTGTTCTAACAGCGCACAAACGCCTTTAATTCTACCCGTATTTGAAGCAGTGGTGTCAAAACTAAATTCTTGTACCTTTTCTATTAAATCCCAAAATACGCATTGAGGGTAAGTGGGGCAAATATTTCTTTAAATTATTTTTCACAGTGATTATTATTTGTCTAAATCTTATTCAATATAAGTGGGAATAATTATTTTAAGAAATACGTAGTCACATGAATGCATATATAATAATCGATGCCATTTATTAATTTCTTGTTTAATTTCAGCTAAGAAAATTCTGTAATCGCTTTCTCCAGTCACTCCTAGCTACCCGGGTGATGTCATTTGTCGGGTCTCATTGATAATTTTGTATGCTTCTTTTATTCCTTCGATATACTACAAAATCATAGCTAATTAGAAGGTTCTGTGGATTTTGCGATAGAAAAGCATTACGAATACACTTGCGCATAGATTCTCATTAAGTTAGACGCCAAGCGCGACGGGTTAACAGTGTTCGATCGAGCTAAAATTTGGTAAGACTTATTATTAGATCCATTGGAAAATTATGCCCAGCACACCTCAAAATCTGAGATAATTTTGGTTATATAGCGATAAGGGGCACCCTAATAAATAAATATATATATATATATATATACATATATATATACATATATATATATATATATATATATATATATATATATATATATATATATATATATATATATATATATATATAGAACAATCTAAATTTAGTGCCCTACTAAAGGGTATAGCCGGAAAAGTTAGGGAAATGTGCCCCCGCACTTACTGAGTTAGAATAGCTTCCAGGTGATGCAGTTTATAGAGTATATTACACGGTAAAAATTTTAACCCGCTACTACCCCTACGAAGGTGGAAAAAAAATAATATGTCTTTAATTATTATATTTTTTTTTTCCGGTTTCTATGCAACCGATCGATTTGAAATTTGGCACGAGTATTGCTTGCGTGGAGATAACTTACTCCAAAAAATAATGTCATTTTATGACCATTTTAACCATCGGAAAAAAAAATATAAATTTTTTTAGGCCACAAAAGGGTGGCTACCCTTCGTGGTACAATCACCATTCTGTGATATATTATGTCTTGACACTTTGTGATTATCATATTAAATTGCCAGATTTTTTGCTGTAGTGGAACAATATGGAAAAAAATAACATTGGGCAAAATAAAATATTTACACATGCCTCTTAGTTGTACAAGTTAATACTTATAGCCTTAGTAGGTATTGTTGCATATCTACAACTGACCGCTGGTGCCAGTGCGATGTTGCCAAGTCTACTTTTTCCCCAGACGTACGGAAATTCAGCACAATCTGGCATTACCACTTCTGAAGATTCCAGGGTTCACCCCCAGGGGCGAAGTATTAACTCTCTAGGAGCTTGGGGAAATGTTTAGCAATGAATGATGTTCTTTGTAATTACTGTCGCATTACGACATCTGAAAAACGACATACTGAACCAGATGAAGAAAGTGAGGGAACGATCGAAGAAGACCAGCCTTTTGTGCCTTCGACATCTTCTAGCACTACAATTAGTGACTCTGATGAAATAATGGAACTACCATTGCAAAGATTCGTTGCTACACATAAATACTGTTGCATATGTGGTGATGGTAAAGCACTGACCGCAATACCCACTACTGTGAGACTGCAGTGCTATCGAAACAAACAAATATACATCCCCGAGGCAAAGATTGCTGTAAAATACATTTGATTTTTTCCCCTCATTTTTGGCCTTGGATGGGTTCTATCAGCCAGCTACGCAGATGGATAATTTTTTATCTTAGTAAACTTAAGTCGTCCTGATGAATCTCTGGGCGAGAAATGTGTTTATATTTGATTAAACAATCTCTTTTATGAAGACGTTGCTCATCTGGAAACATATGTCAATTGTAGCTCGATTCCTAAATCGGATTTATGCATTCTATTAAATTCCTTAACCCCAATAACATAACAACTCTAAAAGGCTCTACAGAACACCGCAGTTTATCAGACTATCTTATTAGTTATGGTTATTAATTACAACCTTAATAATATACCATTGATACCATTCTGAAGATGGTCAGCTTCCTAGCAAGTTCGCTGCACGCTGGCACCATATCTAACAATTTAGTAATGTAGGAGGTCATTCTGTTATCATTATTACTACCTGTTTTCGGTTTTAATAGAAAAACAAGGACAGAAGAAGTTCTTGTACTGGAATTTTCCAACAGTGACTTTAATTCGTAAATGGCATCTACCGTTAAGCCTGTAAACGTTAATAATTGCTTCGCTGATAAACCGCAGTGGTCTGCAGAGCCTTTTAGATTTGTTATTGGGGTTAAGGAATTCAATAGAATGCAAAAATCCGATCTAGGAATCGAGCTACAATTGGGATATGGTTCCAGATGAGTAATATCGTCTTCATAAAAGCGATGTATGTATTTTACAGCAACGACTGCCTCGGGGATATACATTTGTTTGTTTCAATAGCACTGTAGTCTCACATTAGTGGATATTACGGTCAGTTCTTTATAATCACCACATATGCAACAGTATTTATGTGTAGCAACGAGTCTTTGCAATGGTAGTTATTATTATTTCGTCAGAGTCACTAGTCATAGTGCTAGAAGATGTCGAAGGCACAAAAAGCTTCTTCGATCGTTCCCTCACTTTCTTCATCTGGTTCAGTACGTCGTTTTTCAGATGTCGTAATGCAACAGTAATTACAAAGAACATCATTCGTTGCTAAGCTTTTCCCCAAGGTCCTAGAGAGTTAATACTTCGACCATGAGACCTCCAGAAGTGGTACTGCCAGATTGTGCCGAATTTCCGTACGTCTGGGGAAAAAGTAGACTTGGCAACATCGCACTGGCACCCGCGGTCGGTTGTAGATATGCAACAATATCTTGTAAGGCTATAAGTATTAACTGTTAGAACTAAGAGGCATGTATAAATATTTTATTTTACCCAATTTTATTTTTTTCCATATTGTTCCACCACAGCAAAAAATCTGGCAATTTATTATGATAATCACGAAGTGTCAAGACATAATATATCATAGAATGGTGATTGTACCACGAAGGGTAGCCACCCTTTTGTCCTCTAATAAAAATGTATATTTTTTTTCCGATGGTTAAAATGGTCATAAAATGACCTTATTTTTTGGAGTGAGTTATCTCCACGCAAGCAATACTCGTGCCAAATTTCAAATCGATCGGTTGCATAGAAACCGAAAAAAAATATATAATAATTAAAGACATATTATTTTTTTTTCACCATCGTAGGGGTAGTAGAGGGTTAAAATTTTTACCGTGTAATATACTCTATAAACTGCATCATCTGGAAGTCACTTTAACTAAGTAAGTGCGGGGGCACATTTCCCTAACTTTTCCGGCTATACCCTTTAGATTGTCCTTTAACTAGTCGGACGTCACTATCCTTCATTATATATATATATATATATATATATATATATATATATATATATATATATATATATATATATATATATATATATATATATATATATATATATATATATATATATATATGAAAAATACTAGGTTCACGGGTTGAACCGCGTCTGAGATTATTGGAGTCTCGACGTTTCGGCTCCCACTTTGGAGCCATTTTCAAGAGAAAAAGAAAGAAGAATCGATAATACAGTGGTATATAGGAAGTCTACAGACAACCGCGGAAACCTATCCGAGCTTATATATATATATAACATCTATAGTACGTGTACATCTACGAGAACAAGGAGACCTTCCTCACTGGTGGTGGCGGATCCCAATCCCTTGACGGACGAAGAACCTACTCATGGAGATGAAATTGATGTAAGTCATTTTAAGAATCATCTCGTACCATTCTATTATTTTATTATTTTTCGCAACTTATTTTATTAAAAGTGTATTATACTGCTAATACACTCGGCGCACGAAGCCAGTTCTATTGTCAAAGTGAAATCCATTCCTTTACAAACGCAACGAAACAAGTTCCTTTAATTTTAAGTTATTTATTTTCGTATTATACTGCTAATACGAAACATTGTGTATTATACAGCTAATATACAATCCATTTACGCACGCAACGTAACAAGCTAATCTAATTTAAGTTCGTATCATACTGCTGATACGCAACCAATTTTTAATTCAAATAATCTCTAAATACAGAAACAACAATGCCAGATAGAGATACAGCTCAACCAGTAGCACCCCAACCAATAGTACCGGCATCAGCCGAACAACAACAACAACAACAACAATTACAACAACAACAACAACTACTACAACAACAGCAACCAGAGCAAATTGAGCCTTACAAGCTCTCTGAAATTTTTTCACTAATACCAGAATTTGATGGCAATGCCATAAATTTACAAACATTCTTAAATTCCTGTCATTGCGCCCAAAGCATGGCAATTGGAGATCAAAAAATTCTTTTGACCGTCCACATAAACAATAAATTAAAAGGCAAAGCTGCCGAATTAATAAATTCGCGTAATCCTGGCACATGGCCAGAAATAAAAGCACTTTTAGAAACTCATTTTGGAGATTCTCGAGATTTAACGGCCCTAATTCAGGACCTGCAGCGCATTCACCAATTGCCAGGTGAATCCGCCCTTACATTTGTATCGCGTTTACAAACGCACAATGCGAAAATGCACGCTGCAGTGCAAAAGCAAACTCTCACGACAACGCAAAGAGCTGCACAATCAGATCTCATCGAAACGATGACACTTAATAATTTACTAACGGGCTTAGAACCAAACTTAGGCCGCATCATTCGTGCTAGCAATCCTCTTAGTATACTAAAAGCCGTTAGCAGAATCCGTAGAGAGCTACAACTTTCCTACTTCGAATCACAGAAATTCCCAAAAAATAACCAAGTAAAAAATACAATGCCTCCTCAACAAAAACGACCACAAGGTCCCAATTTCCAACAAAAATTTTGTTCATTTTGTAAAAGAAACGGACATGTAATAAGCGAATGCCGCACAAGGCAACAATCGCAAACGATGCCAACAACGTCACAGAACTTTCAAAGACCAAATTATCAAGGAAACCCAAATTTCCACAATTTTTCTCAAACCAATCAATTTAATCAGAGGACATTTCCTCAAAATAATCAATCTAGTCAACCACAACAAAACAGGCCCTCAGCCATAAGACCGAACCCGAATTTCAATCAACAAAGACCCTCTGTTATTCAACCAAACCCAAATTTCAACCGTTTTAATCAACAAAAAACGCATCATTTAAATTACGAACCTTATAAAAACCAATGCGATTTTAATCAATACAGTGACTATTCTTCTGATTACCAAACTGCAGAAGATACTTACGAAAATTATAACTTTGAGACTAACCAAAATCTCCAAGAGAATTATACAGCTAATTCTCAATACGAACAGTACGAGGATTATACTGCTAATCCTCAGGATTTTCGATTAGATCCGGAGTACCCCACGGATACTCCAACACAACAAACAGAACAATTCGAACCAATTGCGGAACTAGAAACTCAAATACAAACTATGAACCTCAACGACAGTTTCGACCCAATGCTGAATTTCCCAGAACAAACGTTCATGTAAATACGCTTTCCCATACCCCACTAACTGTAAACTAAAAAAATCTCTATTATATGAAGGATACAACTGGTAAATTTAAAATTCTAATTGACACAGGCGCGGGTATATCAATTTTTAAATCTAAAACAGCTGAAAATTACAGACGTAGATCTCCTGAAAATGTAATCATACAGGGTATCACTGATCAAAAAATTTATATCAACGAATCTGTTCTCATCCCCTTTTCAGATGAGTCACACAAAGTTTATATCTATAATCTAGATATAGATTTTGATGGATTATTAGGCGCAGACTTCCTAGAACATTACGAATGCAAAGTAGACTTTAAAAATAAACAACAAGTCACAAATTTCAAAACCGTACCACTATTTAAAGTTACGGAAGAAACTGCAGTAAATTTACCTTTACAACTGACCATTAATCCTGATACAAAAAATTCAAATTTAAGCAACATCAAAAATTTAATTTCTATTGAACCTCGCATGGAAAAAATTTGTAAACTAAAATGTAACCTGCGAAATACCGAGGCTATACTGTTAGCCCAGGAAAACGAGAAAGTACGCTTACCAAATGCAATTGTGAAAATTGATCACAATGAAGAATTTTTAACTTCAATAATAAACGCAAACGCTATTCCAAAAACCATAAACTTTTCAAATCTTAACCTAGAGCCAGTACAAAAATTCAAGTCAATTTTTAACTTAAACGCGCAAAACTCTGACCAACAACTAATGACGGACAGATCCTTCGAAATCAGGAACGAATTGCGCTTGGATCATCTAAACGAAGAAGAGGCCGAAATAGTAACGCAGCTTTGTTTAGACTTTCAAGATATATTCTATTTAGAAGGAGACAATTTGACCTTTATTAATGAAATCAAACACCCTATTGACACCGAAAATTCCCGACCGATATTCACTAAATCGTATCGATATCCTCAGGTCCATAAAGAAGAAGTTAAGTCCCAAGTATCGAAAATGTTAAGTCAAGGTATTATTCAACCCTCAATCTCACCTTGGTCCTCTCCTGTCTGGGTAGTTCCCAAAAAACTGGACGCTTCTGGTAAACAGAAATGGCGCGTTGTAGTCGACTACCGCAAACTCAACGAGGTTACAATTGGTGACAAATATCCTCTGCCCAACATTTCCGATCTTTTAGACCAACTTGGCAAATGCCAATATTTCACAACCTTAGACTTGGCTTCTGGTTTCCACCAAATTGAAATTAATCCCGCAGATATTCAAAAAACTGCTTTCACAGTTAAGAACGGTCATTATGAATTCGTGCGAATGCCATTTGGACTCAAAAACGCTCCATCAACTTTTCAAAGAGTTATGGATAACATCCTGTTAGGTATTCAAAATGAACGATGTCTCGTCTACATGGACGATATCATTATTTACTCTCCTACAATTCACGAACACATTTCCCGTCTAACTGAAGTCTTTAAACGCCTTTAAAAAGCCAACCTCAAAATTCAACCAGACAAATGCGAGTTTCTCCGCAAGGAAGTCGCTTATTTAGGACATCTCATTACAAAAGACGGCGTAAAACCGAACCCTTCGAAAGTTGACGCTATTTTAAATTTTCCTCAACCGAAAAATCCAAAAGAAATTAAATCATTTCTAGGCTTAGCCGGATATTACAGGCGCTTTATCCCTAATTTCTCCAAGATAACCAAGCCCCTAACAAAACTACTACAAAAAGACATACCATTTCTCTTCGACAATGATTGTATAAATTCTTTTCAAAACTTGAAACAAACATTGACGACAACTCCGATATTAATCTACCCTAATTTTGACGAACCTTTCGTTCTAACCACTGATGCGAGCGCATTTGCCATCGGCTCGGTGCTGAGCCAGGGGCCTATTGGCAAAGATTTACCCATTGCCTATGCTTCTAGAACCTTGTGCAGTGCAGAAACTAAGTATTCAACGATTGAACGCGAGCTTTTATCCATAGTATGGAGTGTAAAGCACTTTAGACCCTATCTGTACGGTAGAAAGTTTAAGCTTGTGACCGACCACAGACCACTCACCTGGCTATTCTCTATAAAAGACCCAGGAAGTAGACTTGCCCGTTGGCGACTCAAATTAGAAGAGTACGACTATGAAATAATTTATAAACCGGGCAAAATCAATAAGAACGCGGACGCACTTTCCAGAATCAAAATTAATCATTTTCCCGAATGTTCCAAATTCTATTCAAAGGTTCTAGCCGCGAATGACGAAGAGTCAGACGACGACGAAAACCCAGACGATAACAACGAAATCACTAACGAACAAATTTCTCGAGAATTTGAAACTTTCACCAACCTATATAAAACAACATCTTTAATAGACTATTCAAAAATCAAAGCCTCAAACAAACAACTCTTATACCGAGAACATAAAGATATTATAACCTTCTTCCAACAAAATAACTTACAAGACTTACATCACAAAATTATCGAGGACATATTCGAAGAAAACCCCGAATTTCATAACGATAAAATCAATATTGTATCGAGCAAAACAGTCAGACATAGGAGATATTTTATCATCCCTCTACCTTTTGATATCGAATCTGTAATTCTATTTTTGGTATTATTTAAAAATCAACATGTCCTAGACCTCTCTAAGACATACTTTGTCGAAAATAATTTAGACCTCCCCATACTTGAAATTCTATCATTCATTTTTGCGGAAAAAGACTTAAAAGTAGTAATTTGTCAAGATATCGTCAGAACTGCCGACGAAGATGAAATTCCAATTATATTGGAGTAAATCATTTTGGTAAAAATAATCTACACCGCGGAATAAATGAAACGATTCGAAGAATTAGAGAAAAATACACTTGGCAAGGTCTAACTAAAGACGTTGAAAATCTTATAAAAAATTGCGAAACTTGCCAAAAGACTAAAGTATGCCGGAAAAACCTTAATAACCCTCTAGTAGTCACAGAAACCCCAAGAACACCATTCGAAAGAATCAATATTGATTTATTTGAATTCCCCACTCGAAATTACGCTTTAACCATTCGCGACGAATTAACTAAATTCACGCAAGTTTATGTAGTCCCGGATAAATCCGCAAAATCTGTCGTAAACACTTTGTTGTTATATTTTCAACATTATGGTACCCCATTAAGAATCCATTGCGATTACGGTGGCGAATTTGACAACCGTTTGCTCAAAGATCTCTGCACCCTCTACGACATAAAATTAACTTATTCAAGCGTAGGACATCCCCAATCGAACGGATCCATAGAAAGATTTCATGCTACTTTAGCCGAAATGATAAGAATTCATAAAACCGAGAATCCGAACGAACATCCTTTCACAATCTTACCATATGCGGTAATATGCTATAACAATTCGGTAAATAAAACACACGGTTTTACCCCATACGAACTTGTATTTGGGCATACGTCTAACAGACCACCCGAAACTTTATATAACCAAAAAGAATTAATAACCAAATACGTTAGAGATTTAAACAACAGAATATCCCACTACTATAAAATAGCCCGTAGTCGAACACAATCTCAAAAAGAGAAAGCAAAAGTTCGTTTCGACAGAAATGTTCCCCAAAAACGATCTGAGTACAAAATAGGTGACTTAGTTTACGTAAAAGAATCACAAATCAAAAACAAATTGCAAAACAAATTTAACGGTCCTTTTAAAATAAAAGAAATTTTTCAAAACTCTGCTACCTTATTAAACCTCGAAACGAAACAAGAAACCAAAGTAAGTTTTGATAGAATGAAACCATATACTGAAAATTAAATTTATTTTCAGGTTTCTCCTGCTGTTCGGATCAGCACTCTGTCAATACAAAATTACCCCAATCAATAACACCGTTGGTGTATACTACCACCAAGACACGGACATCGTGGTGACAAACGACAAATGGACTCTACTAGTGCATAAAAACATTTCATCCCTCAAACTAGCTTTTGACAAAAATCAAAATATCTTAGACAGAATCTTGTACACTCTCCATAATGGTGATCATAAGTCAATTATTTTTACGAGTGAAATTAAAACAGACTTTAACCTTTTAACACAAATATCCAACTCTATAAAAATAAAATTTGACGAAATCTTTTCAGATACAAAAAGATATAAACGAGGAATACTTAACGGTATCGGTACAATATTCAAATCCATAACTGGAAACTTAGATGCTGAAGATGGCCAGTACTATACTAATTGTATAAATAAACTAAATAACGACGAACATCAATTGGAAAACTTAATCAAAAATCAAATTTCAGTTACAACTTCTGTTATTAAAAACTTCAACTCGACTATACAAAAATTACAAATTGACGAGGAAACGTTTAACAAAGATTTCGAAGAAATCGAACACACAATTCAAACCATGACTCAAGCTATCGAGGCTGCTCACATAAAACTAAAATTCATATACATTTCCGAACAACTAATCGCAAGCTATTTGTATATCGAAGATAATTTGAACGACATTTTGAATTCAATAACATTTGCCAGATTAGGAATCATTCACACTTCAATCATAACCCCTAATCATTTGGTAACAGCATTACAAGAAATTTCACAGAGCTTACGAAGGAACAATTTGCCTCTCCCCATTAAATTATCGGCAGTTGCTAAGTATTTGGATATTATTGAATTACAAGCGTTTCAAATGGATTCTAACTTAGTATTTGTTTTAACAATACCACTTATTGAACCCCAAAATTATAACACCTATCGCCTATATCCTATCCCGATACTTGATAACAGAACTGGTCTGCATCACATTTTATCTATTTCACAAAAGTATATCGCGAGAGACAATGATTCTTTAATGTACATACCTATACAAAATTTGAAAGAATGCAAAACTCTTTATTTTGGAACCAAACTATGTTCGAACCTGTTTGCCTATCCTATCGACCAAAATGCCATATGTGAAGCCAGAATACTAAAACCGTTGCCGAAACTTCCAGAGAACTGTCAAACTTCCTTCATTATTAGTCAGGGATACAACGTCCAAGAACTTGAAGACAACACATGGCTAGTAATTAATTCCGAACCACTTCACATCACCATCAACTGTCCAAAGAGAGAATCCACGACAGAATTAATCAACAAAAATTCCATAACATAACATATAACATAACACACCACAGATAGTAGACAACCCCCAAATCCAAAGCCAAGGCTGTCCGGAAGGGGGTTACACATTCCAAAAAACGCAGACATACATCCACACCCCCCGATGTTGTCAATACCGGGGCTGGGGGTCGAACCCAGAGCGCGGTAGCGAGTCGATCAGCGTATTCGCCACTCAATACGCCTTAACCGATTGAGCTACCGTGCCGGTCAAACTACAACCAGGATGTTACGCCTATGCAGGCATTACTCGAATACAAGCCAGTGCCAAAGACTTCTCCGAAATTAAGGATAATTCACATCCTATCCAAATTCCTTTTGAATGCTGTAATCACGTGCCCGACAAAATCGAAATTCCAAAATTAAAGCCACTCAAATTAAACAATCTCGACGTAGAAGATCTAGATATTGCAAAAACCAAATTGGACCAATATTCCAAAGACCTGGATGACCTCATAAACGAGCCTTTTGTGACCAAACACGTATCTTGGTTCACGTATTTCATAATCACTCTCATCATTCTATTAGTTCTACTTTACATAACCTGTAAATGCAGAAGAAGAAGATGTGGAGCATTGCGAATCCAACCCTCAACGGACAACCCTCCTTCACCTCCTTCAGAGCGAAGCAGAGTTTTTACCAAATTTCCTAGACTGATCCCTCCAAGAAAGCGACCCGGTATTAAACCTCAAGAAGAAGAGGACATCGAGTTAACATAGACTTTCATATGTGGAGTTTTACCCTTGTCTATTAATTTAGACCATTGTATTTTAATCTTATCACATTTATGTAATGTACTACTTGCTTATTATTATTATCATTTACCAATTTTAACTTTTATGTATTTTATTATTTTGCTTTGTATTCATTCAACATTGTTTCAATTTATTTTGCATTATATTCATTTAACGTTCTAACAATTTTCAAAAGTTGCTGCATAACATCAACTTTTTTATTAAGGGGGAAGTTGTTATATAAAATTATACGCTTATTACCAAGACTTGGCCATAACAAACCTTCACAGGTATATCATATTACATGATAACGACTTCTCTTATTAATCGCTTATCTTAGAGATATTATGTTTCACCTTTGTTTCTCACATTTTATGATGACTGTCGAATTGCATTTCCTTTGTTCTATATTTTGCTTACTCAGGTTCTGAATGTTATAAATACGACTAGACATGCTTTGTAAAGTCAGTTATTAAACTCAGTTAGAATGCAACACTTCTAATTTATTATTATATTCCTTCTCCAAGAGCCAACGTTGGCTCCATGTAACTAAATAAAAGTTTTTAAAAAGTCATTCATGTGAACCGTGATCTAACATATATATATATATATATATATATATATATATATATATACAGGGTGTTTCAGCTAAAAGTCCCTGGGTCATGATCTCGTAAAATAATAAAGATATTTAAAATTTGTAAATCGCGGATAACTGACACCAAGAAAGGTCTTAAATAACTGCAGTTAGAATTGTTCCTTCGCAGTGCACAGAGATGACGCTGCGGTGAGAAATTATTTTTCGATGGCTGGAACCTTTAAACGCGATTCATACGATTAATGAATAAATTGTGAATAATTTTGACTATGTAAAAAATTTTGTAAATACCCAGCCGTTTTAGTTGCATTTGAAAAATTCTGAAAATTATAAAAATTTTCAAAATCTGTAATAATATAAGAAGTATGGAATATAATAAGATAAAAGTTCTAAATAATTGGTGTTCTAAAATGATAAACAGAAAAGTTACAGAAGTTTTCAAAATTTACAGAGACAAAAAAATGGAGAAAAAAATTCATGTAGCTCCAAAACGGCTGGGATTTACAAAATTTTTTATATAGTCAAAATTATTCATAATTTATTCATTAATCGTATGAATCGTGTTTCAAGGTTCCAGCCATCGAATAATAATTTCTCACCGCAGCGCCATCTCTATGCACTGCGAAGGAACAATTCTAACTGCAGTTATTTAAGACCTTTCTTGGTGTCAGTTATCCGCGATTTACAAATTTTAAATATCTTTATTATTTTACGAGATCATGACCAGGGGACTTTTAGCTGAAACACCCTGTATATATATATATATATATATATATATATATATATATATATATATATATATATATATATATATATATATATATATATATATATATATATTAGGGTGCCCCTTATCGTTATATAACAAAAATTATCTCAGATTTTGGGGAGTGCTGGGCATAATTTTCAAATGGATCTAATAATAAGTCTTACCAAATTTTAGCTCGATCGAACACTGTTAACCCGTCGCGCTTGGCGTCTAACTTAATGAGAATCTATGCGCAAGTGTATTCGTAATGCTTTTTATAGCGTTATCGCTATAAATAAAATTAAAATCGAAGTTAATATACGTATATTTGTTTTTAATACATGTTCATACTTTATGTGATTTTGGTATTTTTAAAGTATATTGATATTATATTATTATATCGAATGTTTTTATTTTTCTTAGCGACTCCATGGAAACTTCTCCATTATGGATCGAGTTTTCCTTTTTGTTTCTTAGCGACTCCATGGAAACTTCTCGCTTTTGGAACTTCTCGATTTCCAGTGAGTGAGTCGCTATAGTCGCTATATACACCCCCTCGTTAAAAAAGAAAATAGTCAATCAATCAACGTGTCGATTGCAAAACGTACTTTTTTAATCGGGGTAGGCAAAGTGTCACATTTGTCAACTAATACAAAAGCCGGTTTAACCCTATCAATATTGACAGTTATGACTTTGGCTCCTTTCTTAAAGGCAAATAACTTATCTGAACGAGATAAAACTTTAAACGGTCCTTCATATAAAGGAGTAAATGAACGTTTTAAACGTTCAATGCGAACGAAAATAAAATCGCAAGAGGCAAGATCTGAACTAACAAAAGTTTTGTAATTGCCATGCGAAGTTGGAGGAACAAATTTTAAATTATTAAAATAAATGCGTAATTTGTCAATGAAATAAGGAATATCTGGGGAATTATACGATTCAACGAAAAATTCGCCAGGTAAACGAAGGGTTTGACCATATATGAGTTCAGCAGGTGAACATTGCAGATCTTCCTTGGGAGTTGTCCTAAATGCTAATAAAATGATGGGTAATTCATCTGTCCAATGTGATGTATTGGCTCTAGCTAACAAGGAAGTTTTAAGTGAGCGATGAAATCTTTCAATTAAAGAGTTGCCCTGGGCGTGATATGCAGTTGTACGTATTCTATGAAAACCTAAAAACTTTGCAAATTCATTAAATAATCTTGACTCGAATTGTACTCCTTGATCAGTCGTTACTGACAAGGGAACACCGAATCGACAAACAAAGTTTTGAAATAAAGTACGCGCAACTGTTTCTGCTGTGATGTCGCGAAGAGGGTACGCTTCCGGCCACCTAGTGAATCGTTCAATCACCGTAAGAATGTAAGAGTTACCTTTGGATGGAGGTAATGGTCCTACCAAATCTATGTGGATGTGGTCGAATCTGATTTTCGGGATGCTGAAGTTCCCGAGAGCACTTCGCGTATGTCGACTGACTTTGACAGCTTGACAGTTAATGCACGATTTTGACCATAAATTGCAATCTGTGTTCATTTTCGGCCAAAAATAGTTATTTGAAATCAACAGTCTAGTGGCTTTAATACCAGGATGAGATAAGTTGTGAAAAATATCGAATATCGTTCGTCTGTAAACAAGTGGGACAAAAGGTCTGACTTTTGTACTAGAAACATCACACCAAATAAAATCATTTGAATCTGGAATTTGTATCTTTTTTAAAATGAAATTGGTTTTAGTTAGTGATGATTTATCTGACAATAAATAGTTGAGATTTGAATCTTTCTCCTGAGCTTCACTAAGCAACTTTAGGTCAAAGTTAACATTAAGGAAGGGAGAATTTTTAAGTTGAAGTGGTAAAATATCTTGTTTTAAGGAAGAAGTGTCGTAAATACGTGACAAGCTGTCAGCTATTACATTATGTTTTCCTTTAACATGTTGTATTTTACAAGAAAATTGAGCTATGTATTCTAAATGACGTATTTGACGAGGAGATCTTTCTGCTTTTGTGCATAAAGCGTTGATTAAAGGTTTGTGATCTGTAAAACAATTAAACTTTCGACCTTCAAGTATAAACTTAAAATGTTTAATTGCAGTATATAATGCTAAAAGTTCTTTGTCAAAAACCGAATAATTGGTTTGTGCTGTGGTTAATTTGCGGGAAAAGAATGCTAAAGGAGCAAGAAATCCCTTATTATCTTTTTGCTCTAAAACTGCACCCATGGCAAGGTTAGAACAATCTACTGAGAGAGATAAGATAGTATCGTTATTATTGCAAGGATGAGCTAAAACTAGTGCATTACTTATTGCGTCTTTGGCTTTCGAAAATCCGTCTAAACATTGATCAGGCCAACTATTTATCTTTGTAATTTTATCATGAGATAAACTGTTACAAAGAGAATATAGGGGAAGTAATATTTCAGCAAAATGAGGTATGAAACGATGATAAAAATTCACCATACCTATGAAACGTTGTAGTTGTTTGAGAGTTGTCGGTAAAGGGAAATTATTAATGACTTCGACTCTCTCGGTTGATGGTAAAATACCTGATGAAGAGATGTGATGACCTAAAAAGGTTAAATTGTCAACTCCTAAGATACATTTAGATGGTTTAATGTTAATTCCGTATGTGTCTAATCTCTTGAAAACCTTTTCCAAATGTTCCAAATGTTGTACATCTGATTGACTTGCGATTAATATATCATCCAAATAGATGAAAACGAAAGGTAAATTGACAAGTACTTCATTCATAAAACGTTGGAAAGTTTGACCGGCATTGCGTAGACCAAAAGGCATGCGGGAAAATTCAAACAGTCCGAATGGAGTTGTTATAGCTGTCTTATAAACGTTATTTTCAGCGACAGGTATCTGATGGTACGCCCGCACTAAATCAACCTTGGAGAAAATAGTGCAGCCGTGCAACTGAGAGCTAAAGTCGTGGATATGAGGTAATGGATATCTGTCTGGAATGGTAATCGTATTTAGTTGTCGATAATCTCCACAAGGTCTCCAGTCATTCTTCTCTTTTTTCGCCACTAGAGAGAGTGGAGAGGAAACTTGAGAAGATGATGGTTTGCAGATACCTAATTCTACCATGTTATTAAATTCTGTTTGAGCTATTTTAAATTTAAGATTGTCTAATCTACGAGGTCGTGAAAAAGGTAAATGACCTTCAGTAACTCTATGATGTACAATAGAATGTTTAATAGGTAAATTGTAATCTGGTGAACTAATTAAATTAGGAAATTGTAAAAGTAATTTGTTATATTTATCTGTCAAAGGAAATAATTTAAGTGTATCTAATCTATAATCGTCTAAAGGACTATTTTTAATAAAACAATTAACTGACAAATTAGTCTTGTTATCAATTATTCGAGCTCCTTTAAGATCGACAACTAAACCAAAATGAGACAAGAAATCTGCTCCGACTATCGGTATGTCAATGTCTGCTATATTGAAAACGAAAGGAAATAATCTACGTAAGTTTAGATTGACTTTTAACAATTTCTTACCGTATGTAAAAATGGTTGAACCGTTAGCCGCGGTTAATATCGTATCGAAATTTGCTGTTAGAAATGTCAAAATCAGACGTCATAAAATTATCAAACTTCAGTCATCTTTGAGAATTATCAGATTTTTTACAATTCTTACTGAATTTCCACCATTCACCTCCACAACGATAGGCATCGGCACCATAAAGTTGATGGTAGTAACGAATAGTATTGTCTGTGTACGATCAAATTTATTGGAAACATTATTACGGCTGGGTGAACGATTGCGATTAGTGGTACGAGTTTGTGAATTGCTTCTACTTTTGCAATTGTTGCAGCATGAAGTAGAAGGTTGAGGCTCGAAGGATTGATTGGAAAGTCTGGATTCTAAAGAGTTTAATCGAGAATTAAAAATTTCTTGTTTTTGTAATACTTGATTAATTGAATCATGGAAAGTGATTGAAAAATTTTTGATAGTGGTAGTTAAATCTGATAACGGGGTTGACTCAGAGTCAAGAGGATTTTTGGAGTACGATGCAACCATTGAATTTTGACAGGACTCCCAGATCCGATCCGCATTATCTAGAATCTCTTTTGAGTCTGTTTTCCCTGAAGCTGTAATGGCAATATATACTGTTTGAGGCAAACGTCTTTTCCATAGCTTTATCAATAAATCTTGACTAACCATGCTGAATCCTCCAACCATATTCAGCATGGATCTATAGAAATCTGAAGGTTTCAGATCGCCCATTTGGGAACCTGATAACAGATCATTCAGACGTTTTTCCTCACTCGATGATAAACGTGAAATTAAAACTTTCTTTAAATTTATATAGAGATCCGTTTCCGGGGGATTAGATATTATATCGTATATATTATCTATCACATCTAATGGCAAATTAGCTATAACCTGATCATACTTTTTCTTGTCATTGACAATTTTTGCAACAGAAAACTGTGATTCGATCAAATTTCTGGTTTTGATTTCCAGAATGGGGGTAGTTTGACAGACGTGACATGATGGGTTTGAGGAAAATCCTCGTCTGAAGGTTGTCTTGGCATAACTAATCGATTGTGATTGATTGATTGAGTGACTACTCCCATGATAAAAAAGGGAATGTACTTTAACTCACTCACCGACAGATGACAGTACTTGTAATGTACAACTTCAGTTGATTGAATTAGGAAATTATCATAAATTATAGGAACATCTATTCAAATTTGGAACCTCTATTCAAAATTCATCGGGAAAATTCTTCTCTTCATAAAATGATAAAAATCATCTTGGTCAATTTATAACGGTAGTTGATATATTGAATCTCTTCTTGAAATTATTGATAAAAATTGTTCCAAAACAGGAAAGTGTTGTACTTTGGTAATTATATCTGAGATATTCTTCTAACTTTTGAAGTGGAAATGATTTTATCTCTCCTTCAAATTAATTAAATAACGTAGATTTCATCATGTGAGTTATAGGATAACTTCGGACATATATATCGATCACTTCTGGTATATATTTATCACGTTGGACATAAAATTTTCACTTCTGGCATATATTTATGACGTTGGACATAAAATTTTCACTTCTGGCATATATTTATCACGTTGGACATAAAATGATCACGTCGGGGTCACCAAATTTATAGCGTTATCGCTATAAATAAAATTAAAATCGAAGTTAATATACGTATATTTGTTTTTAATACATGTTCATACTTTATGTGATTTTGGTATTTTTAAAGTATATTGATATTATATTATTATATCGAATGTTTTTATTTTTCTTAGCGACTCCATGGAAACTTCTCCATTATGGATCGAGTTTTCCTTTTTGTTTCTTAGCGACTCCATGGAATCTTCTCGCTTTTGGAACTTCTCGATTTCCAGTAAGTGAGTCGCTATAGTCGCTATACTTTTCTATCGCAAAATCCACAGAACCTTCTAATTAGCTATGATTTTGTAGTATATCGAAGGAATAAAAGAAGCATACAAAATTATCAATGAAACCCGACAAATGACATCACCCGGGTAGCTAGGAGTGACTGGAGAAAGCGATTACAGAATTTTCTTAGCTGAAATTAAACAAGAAATTAATAAATGGCATCGATTATTATGAATGCATTCATGTGACTACGTATTTCTTAAAATAATTATTCCCACTTATATTCAATAAGATTTAGACAAATAATAATCACTGTGAAAAATAATTTAAAGAAATATTTGCCCCACTTACCCTCAATGCGTATTTTGGGATTTAATAGAAAAGGTACAAGAATTTAGTTTTGACACCACTGCTTCAAATACGGGTAGAATTAAAGGCGTTTATGCGCTGTTAGAACAAAAACTTGAAAGAAATATATTATTTTTTGGTTGCCGTCACTTACCATGTTTTCGAAATTATTTTGGCAACAGTTTTTGAAAAAAGCAAATTTACTATTTCAGGACCAGATATTCCAATATTAAAAGATTTAAAAATTAACGAAATTTTGAACGTTGATTCTAGAATCAACGTTCAAAATTTCGTTCCAGCTGTGGTAAACCCTGAAATTAAACAAATTGTTAGCGATCATACTGAAACTATTCTAGAAAGTATAAATGATGCGATTTCTAAAAAGTTTCCACGAGAAGACTATCTGAATCTCGTAATAATATTCCTAGGAGGTTAGAGGAGAATTTAGAAAGCCGGCTGCTTACCATATGGCCAGGTGGATGGCAAAAGCCATATATTTCTTAAAAATCATTTTATTTCGAATATAATTCAATTTAACAAAAGGCGAGGAAAAATCACTTTGCCAAACAACATTGTAAAATGATACGTAAAATACTGGATTTATGCGTCAGAAGCAATATCTGCTTCACTAATGGATATCAAATTATTGCGAGAATTAGATCAGTATAAAAAATCTGATAAAAATATCGCCAAAGCAGCTATTGGGATTTTTGTGAACCATTTGTATTATTTGGCTGATGAATGTGTCACTTGATGACTCAATCACAGAAAATACAAAATTAAAGACGGCACAAAAAATTTTAGAATAAGCAGTAAATGTAGAAGATGAAAATGAAATTGAAGATGAAACAGAAGATACCTAATCTTAAGAAATTGCCAAAGAGGAAAGAAGACATTTTCGAATTCTTAAAACTCTCTGGTGATGAAATTTTAACAAAATTACTTAGTAATAAGTCAATAAATTTATTTCACCGATTTAAAATAGACAATTTTTTACATTTGCATCCATCCGAATGGAAAAATTCTAATGAGTATAAACAAGGACAGCTAGTCATTAGAGAATTAAAATTAGTAAATGACTCCGTCGAACGGGAAATAAAGTTAATTCAAGATTTTAACGAAAAAGTTACAAAATCCCAGGATGAAAAACAATTTTTATTGCAGGTGGGTCATTTTTTCATTGATATTTCCAAACTTTCTACAAGATTCGTTTTCTTAATGTATTTGTCCCTTTGGTTTTCTTGTTGGACTGTCCAAGATTACCGCCGTAAATATCCTCAGACAACCAAAAAAGCATTGCAGAAAACTTTCGAAATATAGAACTTTAGATTATGGACTAGTTTTAAAACTTTGTATTCTCGAATCAAACAATAAATAAATTAATAACTTAACATGTATATATGATTTCCAAAAAGTAAACCATTTTAAAAGACGATGTAGGGCTAAAAATAAAATAAAATCGATAAAAAATTAATTTTTGATTTTTGAAAATTTTATGCCACGAGCGCGACGTGTTACTTATGTTCCGTTAAAAATTGGTTGGGATTTTTTATAAACATAATGGAACAAAATTCCGCCCGGCACTCCCCAAAAATTAAAACTTCAAAATAACAATATAAGGGGCACCCTAATATATATATATATATATATATATATATATATATATATATATATATATATATATATATATATATATATATATATATGTATATATATATTTATTATATAAAATTATACGCTTATTACCAAGACTTAGTCATAACAAACCTTCATAGGTATATCATATTACATGATAATGACTTCTCTTATTAATCGTTTATCTTAGAGATATTATGTTCCACCTTTGTTTCTCACATTTTATGCTGATTGTCAAATGGCATTTCCTTTGTTCTATATTTTGCTTACTCAGGTTCTGTATGTTATAAATATGACTAAACACACTTTGTAGAATCAGTTATTATACTCACTTAGAATGAAACACTTCTAATTATTTTTATATTCCTTCTCCAAGAGCCAACGTTGGCTCCATTTAAGTAAATAAAAGTTTTTAAAAAGTCATTCATGTGAACCGTGATTTAACATTGGCGTAGTCGGTAGGATCCGTAAACATCATCAGAACAAGAAGCCTAACTGGTAGTGAAGCGTAAGAGAACAAGGAGAACATCTGCAGAAGGTGCCTAACTAGTGCGTGTACATCTACGAGTACAAGGAGACCTTCCTCACTGGTGGTGGGGGATCCCAATCCCTTGACGGACGAAGAACCTACCCATGGAGATGAAATTAACGTAAGTCATTCTAAGAATCATCTCGTACCATTTTACTATTTTATTATTTTTCGCAACTTATTTTATTAAAAGTATTATACTGCTAATACACTCGGCGCACAAAGCCAGTTCTATTGTCAAAGTGAAATCCATTCCTTTACAAACGAAACAACTTCATTTAATTTCAAGTTTATTTATTTTCGTATTATACTGCTAATACGAAACATTGTGTATTATACAGAAAATATACAATCCATTTACGCACACAACGTAACAAGCTAATTTAATTTAAGTTCGTATCATACTGCTGATACGCAACCAATCTTTAATTCAAATAATCTCTAAATACAACACAACAATGCCAGATAGAGATACAGCTCAACCAGTAGCACCTCAACCAATAGTACCGGCATCAGCCGAACAACAACAACAACAACAACAACCACAACCAGAGCAAATTGAGCCTTACAAGCTCTCTGAAATATTTTCTCTAATATCTGAATTCGATGGCAATGCCATTAATTTACAAACATTCCTCAACTCCTGTCATTGCGCCCAAAGCATGGCAATTGGAGATCAAAAAATTCTTTTGACCGTCCACATAAAAAATAAATTGAAAGGCAAAGCTGCCGAATTAATTAATTCACGTAATCCTGGCACATGGCCAGAAATAAAAACACTTCTGGAAACTCATTCCGGGGATTCCAGAGATCTAACGGCTGTTATCCAAGACTTACAACGAATTTACCAATTGCCCGGCGAATCCTCCCTAACATTTGTTTCGCGTTTACAAACGCACAATGCTAAAATGCACGCCACAGTGCAAAAACAAACTCTCACGATGACGCAAAGAACCGCACAATCAGATCTCATCGAAACGATGACCTTAAATAATTTATTAACAGGCTTAGAACCGAATTTAGGCCGCATCATACGTTCTACCAATCCTCCTAGTATATTAAAAGCTGTTAGTAGAATTCGCAGAGAGCTACAACTCTCTTATTTCGAGCAACAGAAATTTCCGAAAAATAGTCCAGTCAAAAATCCCGCTTTACAACAAAAACGACCAACTTCAAATTTCCAACAAAAATTCTGTTCATTTTGCAAGCGCAATGGACATGTAATAAACGAATGTCGTACAAGGCAACAGCAACTGTCTATGCCATCGACATCAAACTTCCAGAGACCAAATTATCAAGGAAACCCAAATTTCCAAAATTTCTCTCAAAACAATCAATTTGGCCAAAGGACATTCCCTCAAAACAATCAGCCAAATCAATCGCAGCAAAACAGGCCCTCAGCCATAAGGCCAAACCCGAATTTCAATCAACAAAGACCCTCTGCTATCCAACCTAACCCAAATTTTAATTGCTTTAATCAGCAAAAGACGTATCATTTGAACTATGAACCTTATGACGATCAATGTGATTATAATAATCAATACAATGACTATTCACCCGATTATCAAAATGTAAGTGACAGTTATGAAAATTACGATTTAGAAAACGCTCAAAACTTTTCAGAGAATTATACAGCTAATTCCCAATATGAACAGTACGAGAATTATACTGCTAATCCTCAAACGCCACAGGAGGATTATACTGTTAATCCTCAGGATTTTCGCTTAGATCCGGAGTACCCCACGGATACTCCAACACAGCAAACAGACCAATTCGACCAAATAATAAATTAAATACGAACGATGAATCTCAACGACAGTTTCGACCCGTCGCTGAACTTCCCGGAACAAGGGTTCATGTAGAAACGCTTTCACACTCATTGTTGACCGTAAATTCAAAAAATCTATACTACATTAAAGACGTCACAAACAAATTCAAAATTCTAATCGATACTGGTGCAGGTATCTCTATCTTTAAACCAAAAACAGCGGAAAATTACAAACGGAGATTTTCAGAAAATGTAATTATACAAGGTATAACCGATCAGAAAATTACAATTAGTGAATCTGTTCTTATACCCTTTACGGATAACGACTCACATAAGGTTTACATCTACGACCTAGATATCAATTTTGATGAACTGATAGGAGCTGATTTCCTAGAGCACTATCGTTGTATCGTCAACATAAGAAATAAACGATTAATAACCAATTTCAAAACGGTCCCACTTTTCAAAGTAACCGACGATTCGTCGAAACCCGAATGCGACAAAATCCAATCAAACCACAACCCTAATCAAAATAAGATCCAAATTGACGGCCGACCGAAAAAATTTATAAACTAAAATGTAACCTTGGAAACACTGACGCTATTTTGCAAGCGCAAGAGAACGAAAAAGTCCGTTTACCTAATGCTTTTGTTAAAGTAAATGAAAACGGAGAATTTTTAACAACAATAATCAATGCTAATGTCATCCCGAAGACTGTCGATTTTTTCAATTTAAATTTAGAACCTTTACAAAAATTTAAGTCAATCTTTAACTTAAACACGCAAAATTCTGACCAACACCTAACGACGGACAGATCCTTTGAAATCAGGAACGAATTGCGCTTGGATCATCTAAACGAAGAAGAGGCCGAAATAGTAACGCAGCTTTGTTTAGACTTTCAAGATATATTCTATTTAGAAGGAGACAATTTGACCTTTACCAACGAAATCAAACACCCTATTGACACCGACAATTCCCGACCGATATTTACGAAATCGTATCGCTATCCTCAGGTCCATAAAGAAGAAGTTAAGTCCCAAGTATCGAAAATGTTAAGTCAAGGTATTACTCAGTCTCACCTTGGTCCTCTCCTGTCTGGGTAGTTCCCAAAAAACTGGACGCTTCTGGTAAACAGAAATGGTGCGTTGTAGTCGAGTACCGCAAACTCAATGAGGTTACAATCGGTGACAAATATCCTCTGCCCAACGTTTCCGATCTTCTAGACCAACTTGGCAAATGCTAATATTTTACAACCTTAGATTTGGCTTCTGGTTTTCACCAAATCGAAATTAATCCCGCAGATATTCAAAAGACTGCTTTCACAGTTGAGAACGGTCATTATGAATTCGTGCGAATGCCATTTGGACTCAAAAACGCTCCATCAACTTTTCAAAGAGTTATGGATAACATCCTATTAGGTATTCAAAATGAACGATGTCTCGTCTACATCGACGATGTTATTATTTACTCCCCTACAATTCACGAACACATTTCCCGTCTAACTGAAGTCTTTAAACGCCTTCAAAAAGCCAACCTCAAAATTCAACCAGACAAATGCGAGTTTCTCCGTAAGGAAGTCGCTTACTTAGGACATCTAATTACAAAGGACGGCGTAAAACCCTTCGAAGGTTGACGCTATTTTAAATTTTCCCCAACCGAAAAATCCAAAAGAAATTAAATCATTTCTAGGCTTAGCCGGATATTATAGGCGCTTTATTCCTAATTTCTCCAAGATAACCAAGCCCCTAACAAAACTCCTACAGAAAGATATACCATTTCTCTTCGACAATGATTGTACAAATTCTTTTCAAAATTTGAAACAAACATTAACAACTACTCCGATATTAAGTTATCCTAATTTTGATGAACCATTCATTCTAACCACTGATGCGAGCGCATTTGCCGTCGGCTCAGTGCTGAGCCAGGGGCCTATTGGCAAAGATTTACCCATTGCCTATGCTTCTAGAACCTTGTGCAGTGCAGAAACTAAGTATTCAACGATTGAACGCGAGCTTTTATCGATAGTATGGAGTGTAAAGCACTTTAGACCCTATCTGTATGGTAGAAAATTCAAGCTTGTAACCGACCACAGACCACTCACCTGGTTATTCTCTATAAAAGACCCAGGAAGTAGACTTGCCCGTTGGCGACTCAAATTAGAAGAGTACGACTACGAAATAATTTATAAACCAGGCAAAATTAATAAGAACGCGGACGCACTTTCCAGAATCAATATTAATCATTTTTCCCGAATGTTCCAAATTCTATTCAAAGGTTCTAGCCGCGAATGACGAAGAGTCAGACGACGACGAAAACCCAGACGATAACAACGAAATCCCTAACGAACAAATTTCCCGAAAATTTGAAACTTTCACCAACCTATATAAAACAACATCTTTAATAGACTATTCAAAAATCAAAGCCTCAAACAAACAACTCTTATACCGAGAACACAAAGATATAACTTTCTTCCAACAAAACAACTTAGAAGACCTCCATCATAAAATCATTGAGGACATATTCGAAGAAAATCCCGAATTTCATAACGATAAAATCAATGTTGTATCAAGCAAAACGGTCAGACATAGGAGATATTTTATCATTCCTCTACCCTTCGATATTGAATCTGTAATCGAACATTTATTTTTGGTATTATTTAAAAATCAAGATGTCCTAGATCTCTCTAAGACATACTTTGTCGAAAATAATTTAGACCTCCCCATACTTGAAATCCTATCATTCATTTTTGCGGAAAAAGACTTAAAAGTAGTAATTTGTCAAGATATCGTCAGAACTGCCGACGAAGATGAAATCCCAATTATATTGGAGCAAAATCATTTTGGTAAAAATAATCTACACCGCGGAATAAATGAAACGATTCGAAGAATTAGAGAAAAATACACTTGGCAAGGTCTAACTAGAGACTGAAAATTTTATGAAAAATTGCGAAACTTGTCAAAAGACTAAAGTATGCCGGAAAAATCTTAATAACCCCCTAGTAGTCACAGAAACCCCAAGAACACCATTCGAAAGAATTAATTTCGATTTGTTTGAATTCCCAACTCGTAATTATGCGTTAACTATTCGCGATGAGTTAACTAAATTCACACAAGCCTATGCAGTCCCGGACAAATCCGAAAAATACGTCGCAAATACCTTGTTGTTATACTTTCAACATTACGGTACCCCGCTAAGAATTCATTGCGAATACGGTGGCGAATTTGACAACCGTTTGCTCAAAGATCTCTGCACCCTCTACGACATAAAATTAACTTATTCAAGTGTAGGACATCCCCAATCGAACGGATCCAGAGAAAGTGGTGACAAATGACAAATGGACTCTACTAGTGCATAAAAACATTTCATCCCTCAAACTAGCTTTTGACAGAAATCAAAATATCTTAGACAAAATCTTGTACACTCTCAATAATGGTGATCATAAGTCAATTATTTTTACGAGTGAAATTAAAACAGACTTTAACCTTTTAACACAAATATCCAACTCTAAAAAAACGAAATTTGACGAAATTTTTCAGATACAAAGAGATATAAACGAGGAAAACTTAACGGTATCGGTACAATATTCAAATCCATAACTGGAAACCTAGATGCTGAAGATGGCCAGTACTATACTAATTGTATAAATAAACTAAATAACGACGAACATCAATTGGAAAACTTAATCAAAAATCAAATTTCAGTTACGACTTCTGTTATTAAAAACTTCAACTCGACTATACAAAAATTACAAATTGACGAGGAAACGTTTAACAAAGACCTCGAAGAAATCGTACGCACAATTCAAACCATGACTCAAGCTATTGAGGCTGCTCATATAAAACTAAAATTCTTATACATTTCCGAACAACTAATGGCAAGCTATTTGTATATCAAAGATAATTTAAACGACATTCTAAATTCAATAACATTTGCCAGACTAGGAACCATTCACACGTCAATCATAATCCCTAATCACTTAGTGACAGCACTACAAGAAGTTTCACAGAGCTTAAGAAGGAACAATTTGCCTCTCCCCATTAAATTATCGGCAGTTGCTGAGTATTTGGATATTATTGAATTACAAGCGTTTCAAATGGATTCTAACTTAGTATTTGTTTTAACAATACCACTTGTTGAACCCCAAAATTATAACACCTATCGCCTATACCCTATCCCGATACTTGATAACAGAACTGGTCTACATCACATTCTATCTATCTCACAAAAGTTTATCGCGAGGGACGATGATTCTTTAATGTACATACCTATACAAAATTTGAAAGAAAGCAAACCACTTTATTTTGGAACCAAACTATGTTCGAACCTGTTTGCATATCCTATCGACCAAAATGCCATATGTGAAGCCAGAATACTGAAACCATTGCCGAAACTTCCAGAGAACTGTCAAACTCCCTTCATTATTAGTCAGGGATACAACGTCCAAGAACTTGAAGACAACACATGGCTAGTAATTAATTCCGAACCACTTCACATTACCATCAACTGTCCAAAGAGAGAATCCACAACAGAGTTAATCAACAAAAACTCCATCATCAAACTACAACCAGGATGTTACGCCTATGCAGGCATTACTAGAATACAAGCCAATGCCAAAGACTTTTCCGAAATTAAGGACAATTCACATCCTATCCAAATTCCTTTTGAATGGTGTAATCACATGCCCGACAAAATCGAAATTCCAAAATTAAAACCTCTCAAATTAAACAATCTCGACGTAGAAGACCTAGATATTGCTAAAAACAAATTGGACCAATATTCCAAAGACTTGGATGACCTCATAAACGAACCTTTTGTGACCAAACACATATCTTGGTTCACATATTTCATAATTACCCTCATATTTCTACTAGTTCTACGTTACATAACCTGTAAATGCAGAAGAAGAAGATGTGGAGCATTGCGAATCCAACCCTCAACGGACAACCCTCCTTCACCTCCTTCACAGCGAAGCAGAGTTTTTACCAAATTTCCTAGACTGATCCCTCCAAGAAAGCGACCCGGTATTAAACCTCAAGAAGAAGAGGACATCGAGTTAACATAGACTTTCATATGTGGAGTTTTACCCTTGTCTATTAATTTAGACCATTGTTATTTTATTCTCATCACATTTATGTAATGTACTACTCGCTTATTATTATTATTATTTACCAATTTTAACTTTTATGTATTTTATTATTTTGCTTTGTATTCATTCAACATTGTTTCAATTTATTTTGCATTATATTCATTTAACATTTCTAACAACTTTCAAAAGTTGCTGCATAACATCAACTTTTTTATTAAGGGGGAAGTTGTTATATAAAATTATACGCTTATTACCAAGACTTAGTCATAACAAACCTTCATAGGTAAATCATATTACATGATAACGACTTCTCTTATTAATCGCTTATCTTAGAGATATTATGTTTCACCTTTATTTCTCACATTTTATGCTGATTGTCGAATTGTATTTCCTTTGTTCTATATTTTGCTTACTCAGGTTCTGTATGTTATAAATATGACTAAACACACTTTGTAGAATCAGTTATTAAACTCACTTAGAATGAAACACTTATATGCATGCAGGCGCCTTCGATTTATTTTGCATGTTGCCAGTCTTAAGACTACGAACATGTACCTATACATCGGAAATCTCGTTGCCAGGCACTGCATGCCTACCTTACACTGAGGAGAGCCAACAGCTCGAAACTGCAGTCTGCAAGTGGTGTGTAGTGGCTGACACGAGAGTTCCTTTAATTAGGAATAAGTCTTTCGGTCGGTGTTTGGTAAAATCGAATTACAGCGCTTCGTAGTAATATGTGATTATTACACTTAATGCGCCAGACTTGCAATTTGTTGTAGTCTGGTGGTCAATTTCCTTATTTTTGAAACAAGGATGTATAGAGGGTTGCTTCAGAGAGAAATTACGCTATACGTCAGTGACATTTGTCCGACGTATAGTAGCATCTGACCATATGAGAGTTTACCTCTCACCGACACTCCATTTGATTCAGTTTGTATAAGACTAGCAAGTTGACCACTATCATTTGTCTGTTCCATGACCTATGGCATACTGATGAGAACATAATAAGTTTGAAACCGGTATATGTCTGGTTAGGAACAGACAAATGATAGTTGGTTACTGATCACGATTTGAAGGTGTAATTCAATGCAGGTCGGGGTATTTGCCCGCTGAGTAGTTGTTTCCTTCAAATCCGATTTCATAAACAGTGAGTATAGCCCACTAAGGCTAGAGGTCGCCGCTCTTGGTACTTGCAAAAAGGCAAGTCGCTATACGTCAGTGACATTTGTCCGACGTATAGTAGCATCTGACCATATGAGAGTTTACCTCTCACCGACATTCCATTTGATTCAGTTTGTATAAGACTAGCAAGTTGACCACTATCATTTGTCTGTTCCATGACATATGGCATACTGATGAGAACATAATAAGTTCGAAACCGGTATATGTCTGGTTAGGAACAGACAAATGATAGTTGGTTACTGATCACGATTTGAAGGTGTAATTCAATGCAAGTCGGGGTATTTGCCCGCTGAGTAGTTGTTTCCTTCAAATCCGATTTCATAAACAGTGAGTATAGCCCACTAAGGCTAGAGGTCGCCGCTCTTGGTACTTGCAAAAAAGGCAAGTCGCTATACGTCATATATATATATATATATATATATATATGTGTGTGTGTGTGTGTGTGTGTGTGTGTGTGTGTGTGTGTGTGTGTGTGTGTGTGCGTAGGTCTTGCAATAATTGTGTGGACACACACCACTCTATAACCATACTTATGTGGCCTTCGCTAATTGTGTGGCCATACACATGGCCACACAATTTAAAACCTATTTCTACAGCATCTACGTGGTCTCCCCACCCTATAGCTGTCGTTTTCTGGAAATGGCCACACAAGTATAGTAAAAATTTGGTGTGTATAATCTCAGAAATTTCACCAAATTGTGTGGCCTTGTACAGTGCTGCCCCCAGCGGAAATATATATTATGCTGCTATTATTTCCATTTCTTCGTGTGTATTCAAGATGTGTGTTAAATATGTCTTTTATGTGGCCCTAAGAGTTTTATTTAATTTGTAGGTGAGTATTTAGTAGGTCGTACTATTATTAATAGAACAGTATTATAAATGAAATAGGATCATGTTTTATTTGTATAAACGGACCTTTTTTAAATCAAATATTATTGATATTATTTATTTATTCTTTTATTTACTGCATTTCATCTAAGTAAGCTCTTTCTTTGTTTATAATAATTTAAAAAAAAAAAAGGGAATATATCAAATTAAATTTAAATACACAGTATGTTCATGATTTGTGTAACGGAGAGGGAAAAGTGTCATATTACGTTTTAGACTTTATTAGAGGAATAGAAATTTGCTTATAGAAAAAAATAAGATTCACATAATAGAAAGTAAAATTTAAAGTACATAATTCTAATAATATAAGAAATGTTACATAAACTCAACTTCCTTTGTAGATAGGTCAAATGCCAAATTTTGTAAAGATGATCGAAAATTTTTATTTAAATATATTTTAAAACAATAAAAGATCTTGGATAAAAAATGAATGGATTCGGGAGAATACGATGCTGGAAAGTCGCTATTGAGAACGTATATCTTAGTCTTAGAGAATCGAGCTCTCTAAACCCACATCCCGAAAGCATCAGTACGCCGTATGTCTACGTCCATAACGGTCCATGTCTCAGAGGCGTGAAAAAAGATGCAGAAAATTAGGGCGTTAGGTAATCTGACTTTAGTACTTTTCATGATATTTCTGTTATACCAAATTTTTCTCAACTGACACGTTACCGATTTTTCCATCTGTATTCCTCGCCGAATCTCATACTCGGCGTTGCCAGTATTGTCGACAAGGGCTCCAAAGTATATCATCTTATTTATTACCACAGAGGAACACGTAAAATGTCTGTGGTTATCATTTGCTTGGTCTAGAATCATAATTTTCGTTTTGTTGTAATTTACTTACACTTAACGATAATCAGAGCTTATGTTTGAGCCTGGTCAGCAGGTGTATGAGCTAATCCTTGCTTGCTGCAACTAAATTGTGTCATCTACAGTACTCAAGCTAGAAATCTTGGTTCCGCTTAGAGCCACACCACTCTGTTACTCTAACATCCGTCGCATCACATGTTCACTATAGAGGATTTGTGACGGAACGCAGCCCTGGGTGATGCCTTCGCCAACTTTACATTTGTATTTTTCATACATATCATGAACTAAATATACATATAATCATGGGCGGATCCAGGAGCTCCCTAAGGAGGGGACACTCGCACAAATTTGACAAATATTGAAAAGTACCTGATAAAAAAACCCAAGTAGCAAAATAAATAATTTATAGTAGTTTATACAACCTTTATAAAATTACTTTGCTACTTGGGAATGGTGTAAAAAACATATGGCGGGTGATTTCGACAAAGCGGCGCCGCCGGTCCGGACATTTCAGATTTTCGCACAGCACAAGGAAGGCCCAAGGGGGGGGGGGGCAATTGCACCCATTGCCCCCCCCTTGGATCCGCGCCTGCATATAATTCTCTGTACGAGGTATTAAATTGAAGAACATGCAAATTTCTAAACGAAACATTTCAGCCATTAAATAATGTGTTTCATATTTAGTGAGCTATATGCCGGAGAAATCAAATTTGACATATAAGACCAACGTAGATTTCGAAAATTAAAGTCTTTCAATTGCGTCAGTCTGTCCGTCGCGTGTTCGTCTGTTTGTTGGCGATGTAACTAAAAGACTATTTGATTGAGAAAATTTGTATTTCGCGGATAGTCGGCACCATTGCCAAAAAAGAAGCCGGCTTTACTTTTAATGAACAAAATTCAAGGTAAACGCCCTAAAAGTAACTAATGGAAAAAATGTTGCACAGGACAATACATGGCATGTAGTTAATACAATTGCCTAGGCACAAACCTGCTATAGTTTTAATGAAAATTATCAGGGTGATTGATGATTACCCAAAAGGGAAAATTAATTGATAAATGAAAGTTGCTAAACAAGGAAGGAAGTTTTGTATAAATGCTTTTAAAGAATTATATTTTAATTAGACAATATTAGAAAATTTACCCGTTCTCGATTGATTTTGCTCTACCCTCTTGAGCTATAAGAACCAAAAAAGCCCTTACGGTACGTCCTACCAATTTTTTTCTATTGGGTTTTACTGCTATCACCCTCCATCTTAAGTAAAATATGTTGAAAAATTAATAATAATTATTATTATTAATATGAAAAAACATGTACCTGAAATAAATTATCAGAACTTTTTTTTGTAATGAATTACTTACAGGCTGTGTATTATTGTCCACACAATATACACAAAATTGTGGGGCTTGGCCACACAAATATATTTTTGCAAAAAGTAACATTAATTTTGAGTGTAAGAAAATTTTGAAAACAGAGTTAGAAAGCCCTTGAAATGATGAGTATTAATTACTCAATAACTTAAAAGAGCCCATTTTTTGGCGAAATGTTCAGTGTCCATACAATTATTGCCGCACCTGTATGTGTGTGTGTGTGTGTGTGTGTGTGTGTGTGTGTGTGTGTGTGTGTGCTCCGGTGCCGCTATGCTTAAGTGGACATTAGCCAAGCTATAACCCTAATTGTGTGGACTACACGGTTTGAGTGGACATACACACGTCCACAGAACTTTTTTTGTTATATACTCGTATTAGAGCGGACTCCCGACCCCAAAAATTCAATTTTGTAAATACGTTGACCTCAACCTAGCTTTTCGGTTATCTATGCGCATGAATATAATCATGTGACTCCAAGAAAATTACTTTTAAAAATGTCCACACAATTGTAGCAATAGTTTGGTGTGTAAACTTGTATACAATAACTATAATTGTGCGGCTTCAGACAGTGCTGCCCCCACGATACATCGACAGTTTTAAATGTATAATGTAACAATCGTTTCTAAATTATATTTTTATGTTGCACAGTGTGTTAAACGTGTGGACTTTAGGTTCATTATTTTTCAAAACAATTTATTAGAAGAATTGTAGATAGATAAGTAGTTTCTTCACGTTGTTAGATACCATTATTAAAAATGATACATCGAAATAAATATTTTTTTACATTAGAATGTTGAAAACATTCAATTATTTCGAATAGTAATAGGTTTGTTCAGAAAATGTAATTCTATTTCTTCCATAAGTAGAAATATGTCATTTTGCGAAAGTTCAAAAAAGGTGAACCATTCAATTTCATCTTAATAAAAGGCCCAAGTAAATAATTACCCATTATTTCGAGTCAAATATTTATAGAAGTTATGCTGACATTTCCCAGTTACCAAAACGTGAGAATTTTCGTCACTCCATAAATGTTGGTTACTCCGTGTTGAGTAAAATAGGACTCATAAGCAAATTATTGTTTTCGTAAGATGTCAATGTTCAGTCTTAGTGGAAACTCACAAGGGAACAGCATTTATGTCACTGATTCAAACTCCTTGTCAGTTCAGAATATCACAAACTGATTATCTTATTATGTTGAATTGAAAAGCAGCCCGTCTGATACCACATTCAGGATATTTACCAAAATAATCTACTATTTGTTATAGGACCACAATTATAACTTCTTTTTGAAAACATCCGCTTCCTCTTAACCTCGCGTGAATACTATGAAAAGTACGAACATTTGAAACAACGCTATTGCAATATGTCTGCTTCTTGATGCCAAAGCATTTTTTAACCATCAATTAAATGTATCTATGCACACTACTCCAAAAGTACATTACCAAAAGTAGGCATTTTAATCTTTCGTTAAAAAATTCTCAGTACTAAAAATGAATTATCTAATTACAAGAAACTACGTAATCGTGGCAAACTAAAATTTGATGACAGCCTACTAAATGATTTAAACTAATATAATCAAGTGCATTGCTTTGGACTGATTACCTAGATACACGTAAATTGCAAGGGGCTGAAGCACCATTTTTCGGACCCGAACCGTTCTGTGGCTTATCTAAGGGACACATAATGGAGGAGGTCCAAAAATGGGAAAAGGAACAAAAGAAATCCTACTTGAGGAATACTCCAGGTCAAAGACAAGCGAAAAGGTTTGTAACCTATTCGACAAAGAATGCCACAAGGCTTCTCGAACTCGAAAGAGCCGACCTAATGCTGATCATAGGCCTTCTAACTGGCCATTACCCCTTGATATATAATAATAACACACCACATTTAATACGACCTCTTTATCCCTGAAGGCTCTGCAAGAGCCTTGCGTGGGTGGGGCTATACATTTTTGAGGCAAGGGATACACCCAATATCCGAGTATACTGGGATGAATTTCTTCTTCCGAAAAAATTCCAGTGCCTCGGCCGGAAATCGAACCCGGGACACCTGGACGAGAGTCAAGTGTGCTTGCCTCTCAACCGAGCAGTCATATATATTATCTCAAGAACATAGGCATGGCAGAAGATGACAAATGCAGATACTGCGAAGCTGCAACTGAGACTGCGAACATATACTTTGTGAATGAAAAATACTACTCCGCATTAGGCTAAAGTACCTAAGACAGGCCGAATTAACGCCTGAAGATATAGGTAAATTAGCTCCTAGGAAAATAATAAGCTTTGCAAAAAATCTTACAATCCTGGGCAATAATTAGTTGTAGGGCCAAGCGACCCATTAAACAATCTACAATCTACACGTAAATTTTATTTTCTCAAAAATTTCAAAAAATTTTTCAACGTATGGTTCTAAATTGACTTGGAGCATTTTTTTTTATTGAATGCAAATGAACAGACAAAAATGTATTTTGAGTAATTTAAAGGTGGTTGTTAATTTCGTCCATTTCTAAATAATCTACATGAATGAGAAAATTAATACACGATGCCCTTCTATTAATAAAACAGATGTCTCAAATCTGTTTTTTCTTCAATTGATAAAATAAATTGATATTGAGATAAAAATTAAAACCCGTTTTTTGGGCACAACCCTTTTAGGGAGTATAGTGGAACAGAAAAGGTTGATTCTAAAAAAATATATTTATGAAGAACACATTTTAATTTCAATAGAGAATAGGTATTTCAATTTTTTGTAATCTATTACAGTAACCCTGTATATTGATTATTGCATATAATAGAATCATAAAGTTTCTTCATCAGCTCCTTAATGACATCAGCCAAACCTTAATAATAGAAAGAGAAATTGCTGTTGTCATATACAACAAAAAGGCCAAAAATAGAAACACGAATACAGCTACGGAACGTGATTCGAAATTATTGCTCTTATCACCACGTTGTAATGTAGCTTTAGGGAATGTGATCTAGGTGAGATATATCAAGAAAAAACTATAAACGGTTGGAAACCACGGTATCTAGTACTCAATTGATACTTTCGAGTAGAGCCACAAAATGGGTAGTTAGCAAATAGAGCTCCATGTAAACGATAGAGTTATTGGGGTCCAATAATAATTAATCGTTTCCTTTTTTGAACTTTATGACAATTCCTGAATTGTTGAAATTTCGAACAATACCTATAAAGGAATGTTAAAAAACAAGTAATTTTAATAAATGGATATAGATTTTTTTTAGAATTGGAATTTTATACCTCCAAAATTTAATAAAATGTCCATTTATTGGTGGTCAGTACACCTAGATGAAGACGAATCTAATTCTTTGTAAAAAACTGATTTTTGGGCAATATTTCATCATAAACAACGTTCTTCTACTCATTTGGAACAGCGAATCTTGAAAATGTGTGTATGTCCACATATTCATATACACCCCATTTATTATGTGGACACTCGTATAGTAATGTGTAAGTCCACACAATATACACACATCTTGGATTGTGTGGACCAGGCCACACAAGTGAGTTTCGTTAAAAACCAATAGTATTTTTGAGTGTTTAAATACGGCGGGAATATCTGCTGAAACCTTGAAATAAACTGAATGGGGTTCCATTAATAACTATGAAGTCCACACAAGTCCAGTTATTGCAGGCGTCCACATAAGCATTGCGGCACCTGTATGTGTGTGTGTGTGTGTGTGTGTGTGTGTGTGTGTGTGTGTGTGTGTGTGTGTGGTGTGTGTGTGTGTGTGTGTGTGTGTGTGTGTGCGTGTGTGCGTGTGTGCGTGTGTGCGTGTGTGCGTGTGTGCGTGTGTGCGTGTGTGCGTGTGTGCGTGTGTGAATACCACGCTATCGACTTTCGAAGTCAACTAAAAATTCCTTGGATATTAAATTGATTAATCGCCTACCTAATAACTTACACAAATTGAATAATTTTAATAAATTTAAAGTAATAAAGAAAAAGTATTTCCTTACCGACTGCTTTTATTCAGTTGAGGAATATATACATGTAATTTACTATTATATATAATGTATTACCTAATGAAAACGCTTACCGTCATCACCATTCCATAAGATAATTATGTAATTGTTTGTTTTTATCATGTTTTTATATAAATATTACTGTTGTTAGTAGGTCTGTACCTGTTTTTTTTATTTTTGTAATTTTTAATGTGTATGTCTCTGCATGCCTCTGTGTATGCATTCGAGGATCTAATAGAGATATTTTTCCCTTGATTTGCCAAAAATATTGTACTTAATGTATAACTTGGTCAAATAAATTTCTATTTCTATTCCTATCATCAGATTTGGATTCAGCGCATGAAAATACATATCTATAAAATGATATGTTTGGTCATCAGTTCAGATTTTTTGTGTGAGTCAGTGTAATTTTGGTAACAATCTACTCCAAAATTAAAATAATATATAATTTATATAAATATGACAGTTTACACATCTCTAGTGATCACCCTGTATGGCAAATACGGCCCAATTTCAATAAAGGTAAGTATTCTGCTATATTTACTTATTGAAATAAAAAATTTAACTCTAATCGAAGTTATTGTGTTTACAAGAAACGGTCTACATACACACGCATGTATCTTTTAATTCAGTAATTGAGTTCACAGTGCTATAAAACGGATTTCTGTAATTTTTTTTACGATGATTATTATAAATTTTTGTCCAGTTGTAATATACCTAATTGACACATTATTACCTTACTTGTTGATTATAGGATTTCTCTATACCTAGCTGTTAAGAAAATTTACGTATCTAATAATTTTGTATCCATTTGTCGAGATGGCAGTATTATATACTATTTATGAAATTAGAATGCAAACAACAATTAAAACATGGCCACCTCATATTTGTTTTCTTCTTTACACTAGAGAAATAGTAGACGATTTTGAATCTAAAATGAAAATCGAATAGTTAACTTTTTGAAACGATTACAGAAAAAAATATATTTTCGCCTCATACTGCAAATTTCACTTTCAAATTTCATTTATTTACTAGTTGCATTAAAGCGCTTCAGTTTCCACGCTACTGGAGTATTTTAAAAGACTAAAATATGTCACCCTGAAATTCTGAAGATTCGGCTGCAATTTTTATGAGGATTGAGTCTCAATGTAACAAATATATGGCGATATGAGAATTAAGGTACAAGTTCACAGGAACTATTAGTATTTTTTTTAACGTCGGCCTATTTCCGCTACCAAGGCCTATCACCGACGCCAGGAGACGAGCTACCCCTCAACCTGGAAATTTTGCCGAACCTCTTCACTTAAGAAGAGTAGGGATCTTTCACTTGCCTAATATTTAATAGACAAGGGACCGCCTGCTTTACATTCCCTCTGAAGGATGGTATATCCACTACGTAATCCTCGTCTGAAATTACGTAACTTCCGCGTATACACTGATATACAAGCCGCTAGAAGGTGGGACCAGAATGCTGTATTTCCCAAGATGGGTCACCCATCCAAGTACTAACCGCGCTCGACGTTGCTTCAACGGAATATCGACTGATATTCGCATTGAAGTCGCCTCTACGCTCGCCCCCAACTATTAGTATTATTTTCATATTTGTTTATTGTAATATTTGTTTGTATATTTTCAGAATTCCCCTGTATGCTTTTCCCTCCTCAAATCACGTTTTTTCGCTATTAGTGATCGGATTACAGACCGACACGGTAACGCAGTTAGTTAGAATATGTTGGTATGGTGAGCACGCTTGGTCACATTGAGTATCGTATACTAGATTCGTTGTATCTGAAATGATGAAGCTCAGTTACTAGCAATGTCGATGAGTAATGTGTGTCTGCGTTTTTCTAAAAGTTTCGCCTTCCTCTCGGACAGCTTTGTCTTTGGATATGGAGGTTGTCTAATATGCCTGGTATTTAATGTTTAGTTCACTACAGATAAACCGTTTATAACTTAATAAATACATACCTATAAAAAATATAATTTTGAGAATTCAGCAGATACTTTCAAAGAAACCAATCGTTCCTTTCATATACCATTGGTCCAAGTTTGACCAAATTAACATATCAACAAGAGTCCCCTCTACGAAACGACTTGTCAACTTCTTTCATACACTTACTATATCTAACATTCAGCATGAATAACAATATAACAAACATTCTTTCTATGTATTGATGATCTAATAAGTCTGATTATGCTAATATAGTATAAGAGCCGCCCTTATGATGAATTCTTTCCAGTATCTCTAGCTATAGAGACACCCTACCTAGAAGATAATTCATTATAATCAAACATTTGTTACATTTCAAAGCCAAAAACTAATAAAAAACACAAACATGCTCACCGCATGCATGTCTTAATAAATAAAGTATTTCGTCTGCTTTCTATTGATTAAATCCTCTAAAAATTGTACAACCATTTTCGTTCTCTTTAGAACTCGTCAGGAGAGATAAATAAATCTTTTTCTGTCAGTTTTTGACATAAAAATATTTTATTTTTATTTCTTAATAGTAATTTTGTTTTGAAAAAGGTTGTACAATTTTTAGAGGATTTGATCAATCAATACTTTATTTATTAAGGCATGCATGCGGTGAGCGAAATTTTATACTTATTTTCTTTGTGGTTTTTAGTAGTTTTTGGCTTTGAAATGTAACTAATGTTTGATTATAATGAAACATCTTCTCTAGGTAGGGCTAGAGATACTAGAAAGAATTCCTCGTAAGGGAGGCTCTTATACTATATTAGCATGATCAGACTTAGATCATCAATATATAGAAATAATAGTTGTTATATATAGTGTAAATGTATGAAAGAAGTTGACAAGACGTTTCGTAAGAGGAACTCTTGTTGATATTCTAACTTGGTCAGACTTGGACCAATGGTATATATGAAAGGAACGAATGGTTTCTTTGAAAGTATCTGCTGAATATCCAAAATAATATTTTTTAATAATGATGTAAGCAGAAATATAAGATATTTATTTAAAAACTAGACGAGCTAAATGAATGATTGATTTTATTTTTAATATATCTGTCAAGTAAATAAATCTTTTCCTGTCAGCTTTTGACATGAAAATATTTTATTTTTATTTTTTAATAGTAATTTTTTTCGTTTAGTGATATTTGATTTACAATTTATTTTTGCATTTTCCGTAAGTATTTAACCCTTTAAGTATATAGTGAAAATATGGCTGGCGTTAATATTAACTGTAATATTTGATTTCCAATTCTCTCGACTAGTTTTATGAGTTATGCGGTTATAGCACGTCTGTTGTGCTTGCCGTATAAAACTATATGGGAGCAGGCGAGCCATTGACTGCTGCTGGAGTATTTTTACGTCATACTGCATTTTACCTTAATAGCACAGGACATCCATTGGATGTCCGATTAAGATCCAGTTACTGTACAAATGACCATGGACATTGGATGGACGTCCTATGGATGCTCATTTTATGTACATACAAGGACTTCCTCTATGGGGTATTGAATGGACATCCTAGGGACGTCCATTTACTATACATGAATGTACAAATACTTTATGTTCCTGCTTGGACAACTAATGGATGTCCCGCTAAAGTCCATTTATTGTACAAACGTTCATGGTGAATAAATTAACGTCCCATAATTGTCCCTTTTATGTACATAAAGGACATCTTCTATATTGGTGACCCCGACGTCCGAGGGACGTCCATTTAATGTACATAGAAGAAAGCACATTTTATGTTCCTATTTGAACAACCAGTGAATATCCCGTTAATGTCCATTTATTGTACATATATGCACAGAAGATAAATGAATGCCGCCTAATTGTCAATTTTATGTACGAAAAACGATATCCACTGGACATTGAAACTTGCAAAAGTTTCATACAATATTGAATCGTATTTATTTTTGCACTTTTAAACTGTTCCTTTGCTGGAAGGTTTTAACAAACTTGAAACTTTGTGGCAAAGTTAATTTTACAAATATATTTGAAAGTTGTGGCTGCAACTTACGATAATTTGCTATGAATCGCTAAAAGTTATATTGCAAGTGAGATAATTAGTCAAAGTTAATTTTGCAAATAAAATGAAATTTGACTCTGCAAAATCCAAAGCCCTGTCTATTTTAACTTAAACCTTGTTGTGCGCACGCGCTTCTCTTTCGACTCTCCTTCATGGCATTTAATAACATAGATTAAAGAATATTGTAAGAAAAAAGTGCGAAGTGAAGTGTAAAATATCTATATCTAGCTACCGCCAAATTATCCAGGTATATCTTTATTTGTATGATGTGTTTGTGGTGGATTTTTAAATAATATGATAAATGAGAAAGTGAACAAAACGGTAAGTTTGAGGTTAAGTTTAAGAACTCTAATGAAAAACTTCAAGTATGCTTATTACCTGTAATTACTACTAATTCTCTAGTTAATCCTGGTATACCCGGATACCAAGTGCACGTTTTTGCTTTTAAACGTAGCACACAAAGTCATTTTAAGCTTTCAGGGATAAAGGTGTTCTATTACCTGTAGTTTTTTATGTTTGGCCTATTGTTCCTCCCCCCAAAAAAAAAAGATACAAAAATGATAGAAATAAAAAAAATGATATATCGTCGTATATAAACAAATGAATGAATGAATGAATGCACACAAAGATATAAAAAAAAAGATAATTAATAAGTGTCAATGTATCGAACAGCAAGGGAACGAAAAATGATAAGAGATGAATTTACATTAACAATAATTCAATTCTAATAAATAATCTCTAAATTAACAAGTTTTTTTTGAGGGGAAAGAGAACAAAAATTTACATGCCTGGCTAAGCTCAGTTAAGGTGGGGTGGACACGTGGTCGCAGTGATGCGTCGGTCACATGAAAGCAAACTACAAAAATGTTTCAACAATTGTGTATTTAATGCCAGTAACAAGTAAACAATGGTAGGTTCCGATGCTTATCTATACTCAACAAGCGTATGTTTGGTAATAGTGGTAAACGTCTAGCAGTAATTCGCCCGTTTATCCCTAACAAACGCCTATTTAATGATAACAACAAGCGTCTAATAACAAAGCAAGACACTTGTTTAGGTGAAATGTTACTTAAACAACAGTAAATATCTATCAGTAATAATATCCGGTGACCTTTGTCCACCTGGGGTTCTCCCTCGGGAACTATTAAATGGTTTTTAACTAGGAAAACTTAAAATATAAACAGTACCTGGAGTCAACTGACTCTCAATCTATCTGCCCCAAAATAACGCAGAAAAGGCCTTTCCCTTGTTGTACAAGAAGGGAGCGAGCAAAACTATATCGTACAAAATATGTCAAGTATTTAAATATGGCACACGAATGCAATCGCTAAACTATTATCATTCATAAATGGCCCTCGTTCAGGGGTACATAGGTCTTTGCAGATAGTTGCAAAGAGAACTTATGTGGGCACAACGTACTTTGGCTATCCAACAAAAAAAATTATTTAAACGTGATTCTAAAACCTATCTATTCTATGAGCAAATATAAACCAACACAAAACGAGTTAAAATTTGTACATTAAAAAAAGTAGGTGGCCTATCTATGCCACACAAACATCAATATAACTAATAAACCCTAATTATACATAAAAAAAACCAGTTACGAAGAAACACAGGGGGTGGTCGGTGGTTAGATGTCCGGCTCCAACTTCCAAGCGACAGCAAGGGTAAATGAGTACAAAGATTACTTACAGTCGTTGCTTTCTCAGACGTACGTACACTCCGTGGTTCTCGATTTCTTGTCTAGGACACAAAGTGGGTCAAGCGAGGAGGGTCGCTTACAATGGGGTAGCAGGGCCCCAGCTCCGTCACTATAGCGCTGTTTCACGACCTATTTCTGGCTGCCTGGGTCCATCCGTTCCATGGAACCATAAGCCTCAGATACCAAGGTGATAAGGAGAAACTCCTAGGGCACCGAGAGGGAACATCCACAAACCTCCAAACAAAATCCTCCCAGGGCACACTGATATCCTGCAAAACATCCAAGGGGCACCACCTGATACTGGGAAGCCTCGCACGTTACAGGGAATCTTCAGGGTATGCCCGGAATTACTTCTGGGTAACGGACCTACAACATCTACTGAGATAGTCTCCCAAGGTTTGGACGCATCAGGATGAGCACAAAGTTTTCCCGCCGGGGCTTTCTGTTCAGGTTTTTGTTCGAAACACAACTTACAACCACGGACATAGCGAGTGACGTCAGCCCTTATCTTTGGCCAAAAATACCTCTGAGCGATTCGGTAGAAAGTTTTCCGAGTTCCACAATGTCCCATTGTTGGGGGGTCGTGGCTTTCGCTAATGATTTTCCTCCGGCACGACTTAGGAACTACGAGCTTCCAACTGGAGATCGATGACTCTAACCTTTCCACATTTTTTGTATAACTTTTCCCCTTCCAAACGCCACAAGGGATATTTGAGAGGATTGGTCGTAACCTTCTCGCACATTTTCTGAAACCAAGAATCATTAACGTCGATGTTCAAAGTTATTTCGTCAACGACGGGGATTGCGCGAGACAATGCATCGTGTACCATATTATCTTTGCCGCGACGATGTATCACGTCGAAGTTGTACTGCTGTAATCGGACACTCCAACGAGCTAAGCGTCCGGAGGGATCTGTCAGACTATTGAGCCATTTCAAGCGAAGTGGTCAGTCACCACCGTGAAATGAGTAGCCCAAACCAACGCTAAACAATCTTTCTCGGTGGCGCTGAAGCGCCGCTCGCTAGCATTTAATGATCGAATAATGTAGCTTATGACGTGCTCTCCATCTGGGAATTCTTGGGTCAATAAAGCGCCTAAACCATAGTCGCTAGCATCCGTCTGAATACAAAAAGGACGGCCGAAGTCGGGGCAATTCATTATGGGAGCAGACACCATCAGATCCTTAGAAGAAGAACGCACCACCTGGGGGCGCCAGTCGCGTGCTACCCCGTTCTTCTACCTCCCAGGCGGGTTCGAGATAAGATGCACTTCGATAGCCGAATAATGGGCCAAGGCTGCACTACCTCAGATCTTTAACGGCGCTCTTTCTGGCCGTGAATTCCTCAATTTAGGTTTTTGTACCTTTTGAAAAGCTAAATTTTTGCATAAAAAATCCCGATCGGAGAATTTCTCTCCGATGGGATTAATTTTTGTCATGCTGATCACGTTTTTGTCTGCTAATAACGGACTCTACACCCTAGGAACTCTGAGAAAAACGCATAAAAATCCCTTTCGAACCCCCGTACAGCAACTAGAAGGTCGAGTGTGATGCAATAACTCGACACATCCGGTTTTCGGTACGAAAATTCCAGGAATTATAGACTAGCAACAAGTCTCAAGATCAATTAAGATGCAATAGTTCAAAGAATCCGTCTATTTAACAGATATGGTTATACAAAAAGGTGTTATAGCAAAACTCTTATTGTAAGAATCGCGCCTTCCCCAATTAAGATAAACGGCTTTCAGACCATACAAGCGAGAGCGCTTACGCTAACGATCGATTAGGTAGAAAAGATTCATGCATACCTTCTCAGAATCAAAATGCGAGCTTTCTTAGAAAAGTCTTAGACTCTATGTAATTTTATAATTACGGCTGACTGATTATAACTTCAAAAGTTTTACAAAAAAATTTAGTTTCACTAGAGACTACCTAGCTTCAAAGTTCTCGTATCGTGGCGGTTCACGTACTCAAGCACATTCATGAGGACTTATGACTGCATAAGTTTGGTTTGGCGTTCAATTAGTCCACAACTTACTTGCCCCGATGCAGTTTTTCAATATTATCGATGTGGCAGCAACCCACCTTCGAGCGACTTTTAGGCAAAATTGAATTTTTGGATTTTTATGCACAAGGCGTTTTCATCTATAACTTTGTCATTTGAAAAGCCCAGCTGTTGGCTTTCCTACCATCGCTTTGTCGGGACCACTCAACGCGCTCGACCAAATTGAGAGCCGCTGAGTTAATCCAAACTCTTCCTATGCGAGAAACTGGCCTTGTGCATGTGCATTGATTCTTATCAATTTTTGCTTATCGGCACTACGCCGGCTTTGTCAAAATCGTCTATTTTGCCCTTTAGATGCAATGCATCGCTAAAATTTTATGCTCATACTTTAGAACAGGGCATTCAATGACCATACCTCAATGGTCCATGTCTTTGGTTGAGGAATAAAAATGGAAAATATTTCAATATTTTTTAAAGTACATTTTCGGAGTACTTTTTAAACTAGCTTCGGGGTACTTTTGAAAAATCAATTTTCAAGCCAAATTTCGACGCAGTTTTGAAAAATTAATCTGCAAGTGAAATTTTGGCGTACTTTTGATAAATCGATTTTCAAGCCAAATTTCGACTCTGTTTTGAAAAATTAATCTGCAAGTGAAATTTTGGCGTACTTTTGATAAATCGATTTTCAAGCCAAATTTCGACTCTGTTTTGAAAAATTAATCTGCAAGTGAAATTTTGGCGTACTTTTGATAAATCGATTTTCGAGCCAAATTTCGACGCACTTTTAAGAATATTTTTCAAAGTCCAACTTTGTTGCACCTCTGAAAAAGTATATTATTCATAAATCCTTGCCATTATATACTTTCACTCTCATATCCTGAACCAAAACATATTCTCCTAAGTGAAAATTTGGTGTTTCTCCGAATTTTCACCTGGTCATTTCTGACGCCTTATAGCACTCATAACGGTCCTTATGAACTGATCTGTGCCTCTGCAGACTCTTAAGAATGTCCTTAAATGAAATTTTTGCCTAAGTCGAATTTTGATTCTGCCTTCAACTTAGGACGATTTTGGAGAGTTCTACAACACTACCAACGTGGCATAGTTAGGTATAAACCGCCTATACCAGCCCGCCATACCGAGTATACGACGCACCTCCTTCACGTTCTTGGGAATCGGCAGGTTCAAGATCGCCGCCACCTTATCGGGGTCCACATGGAGACCGTTCCCATCGATGACGTACCCCCTGTCGGCAGAAATTACACTTCTCTTTGCGGACCGTCAAGCCTGCAGACCCTAACCGTTTAAGCACTTCCCCAAGTATCTCCAGATGTTTATCAAAGTCCTGCGACACGATGATAATGTCGTATAAGTGGACGAATACAAAAGCCTCTAAGTCCACTCCCAACACCCGATCGATTAATCGCTGCCACGTGGCACTAGCGTTGTGGAGACCCATAGGCATTCTACAGAATTGAAATAAACCACGTCCCGGTACCGTGAAAGCAGTTAACGGTTTAGTCTCGTCGGTCAACTGCCAATAAGCGCTTTTAATATCCAAGGACGACAGAAATTTGGTATCACGTAACTTGTCTAACGTGTGAGTGACAAAAAGTAAAGGGTGACTTTGTTCACCTTACGAAAATCAACGCAGAACCTATACGTGCCACCTTTCTTACGCACCATAACAATAGGTGACGACCAAGGCGATGACGAAGGTTCGACTACTCCCTGCTTGAGCATCTCGTCCAACTCATTGTTCACGTGGATCTGTAAAACCGGGGAGATAGGATAGGATATCTGCTTAATAGGTTCCGATTGAGTTTTGATGAAGTGCTTGACTAAACTAGTACACCCCAATTCACTAGGTATGGTTGAAAAGTACCGTTCCACGAGATCATTTAGTTTCGAACTCTGTGTAAGTTTGAGCCTCGAGTTATCAGTCAATGTAGCGTCTTCCGGCATCACTGGATCCTCGGCGAAGGTCCAGTAATTGTTGCACAGGTTAGGTACGACCCCCATCTCTCGAAAGAAATCTGCACCTAATATCAACGTGTGCGGAAGCGCGGGTACAATCAATGTCCTAATGACCTTGACGCGATCTTCCAACCGAAATGGTATCTCATAACATCCAAGAACTTCGCAATCCTTACCGTCCGCGACACTACATGACTTTACCTCACTAGATGATACGTTTAATCCCAAATCTGTCATTCGCTCGAGTCCTTTCCAACCCATGATAGTATGAGAGGCTCTCGAGTCCAAAAGTCCCAAAAATTCTAACCCATAAATATTTACGTGGAGATAAGGTCTTTCATCTCCCCTAACATTGGCTAATACAAAATCGAGTGCCCCACGAATGCGAGCACGAGCCAAATCCCTCTCATGATTGGTCGAATCCGGTTTCACCTGAGTCACGTTTCGACCGACCCGTTCCCCAGGCGACCGTTTTCCGAGCACTGTGGGCATGTACGAGTAGTCTGATCCAATAAACCACAGCGATAGCAACGTCTTATACGAGGTTGCCGGTACAAGGTTATTGTGTGTCCCGGCTCTCTACAATTAAAGCATAACGTCGTCCGTCGAGGATTTTGTGGTGCGGCCCGATCAACCACCGCTGGTTTTGTGGTAACCGGTGCCACAGGTTGATTACCACTAACATGGCCAAAATTGCTCGACGTCTGAGTGTGTTGAGCTGGCGAAGCGATGAGATCACTCCCTCTCCTCGGCTGGCGAGGTTGGATCGCTAGGTGACTTACCGCCCTCGAAACCCCAGGAAGGGATTCGACAACGTTTACCCTTCGAGGTTCGTCAAAAGTAATTCGGGTTCGTGATACTCATCGATAATTGGTTGCTGCTCCAAAGCGTGGACTTCGCTCCGATACCGCGGCCGAGGTTGTTCCCGAAACATTAACCCAGGCTCCACTACAAAGTTTGGATTTGTAGGTGGAGGACGGCCTCCGCGCACGCGCGTGTACGTCATCAAAGTATTGACATACCCGGACCAATTCAGATAACGAACCAATAGGCCCTACCCTTGCCTCAGTAGCAGCAAGTTTCTCCTGCATGTGTGGGAGCAAGTTACCGCTTATGACCTCTACCGTCTCCGTTCGCTAGGTTTCGTATTAAAAAGGTTAAAGTAGTTTTCCATTACCGCGATGTAAATTGCAGCCTTTTCTGAGCTGTGTTGGGTTCGAGACCGGATATCCTTCCAAAGCTCCTCTTCGTAACCTGACGACAAGTAAGTGTGCCTAAGACGCAACACTAGTTCGTCCCAAGAATTAGCTGACTCTCCAAACGCTCTATACCACGACAAAGCTGAGCCCCTAAATAGGATAACAGCTGCTTTTAGTAATTGTGGTTTCGCAATACCTCGTGCACTACGTAACTCCTGTACTCGAGTAATAAAACTTGTTAGACTAGATGTTCCGTCGAAGAATATTCCCCATCGATTTATTGTGACGAAAATTTTTGAGTTATCCCCTGATGTGGAAGGACCGACCACCTGAGCGGGTTGTGCAACCGCCAAATAGCCTAAACCGGTAGCCTGTAGACCGACCCCCCAAGTCGTTGAAGCCTTCAGGTCCCCCTGTAGAGCCAGCCAACTGCGAGTTAACTGCTGAGACATTTGGGTCGCCCGATTCCCTCAACTGCTGACTGTGACCAAGTGGCACGTTCGGATGCAGTGGGCTAGAAGTTGGTAACACATTAGCCACTAGGGTCTCTAGTCGCTCCATAAGGTCAGTACACTTCCCGATTAATTGATCTTTAAGTCTAGGAGGTCATCCTCCAGAATATGGTTTAGCCTACCCACAATGTGAATTGTTCACGTCCTGACTCTACTCTTTTCATTTCTCGCGCTATCTGGGTTAAAATTGTCTATCAATCCCCTTAATTCGGAGATCGTTTTCTGACAGGTACTAATTTCTGACTTCCCCATATGAAAATAATAGACTGAACCCTCCTAGTCTCTCGAATTGTAAACGAGATCTCAACCGCGTTCGCTTTTCGTCGACCGTTCCCGCGTGGGATGCGCCTCGTACCTTGAGTTCGCACTCGAGTTCGTCCGCAAGTAAACGGTTGATGTCCATCCTGTAAGATATGGTGGATGTGCTCTTACTAAAACGGAAAAAACGTAATGGTGACGACACAAGTAGATAGCTTGTAGATTCAAATACGCCGAAGGGAAAATGCTTAATTATACACCAAAAAAATGCTTAAATACACCAATAACTAACAACAAAAAAATATTTACATAAATATACCCAATATGCTAGAAGATATTTATATACACCAAGGAAAATACTCCCCCCCCCAATATACGATTACCCCCTTAAAAATACTGTCTTAATTAAAATCCAATATGGCCGACCAGTAGCTATTCTTATCCTATGCCATTCCAGTACTTGTAAACTATTTTCAAAAAAAATATAAAAGCTACCAAGGGAAGCTTCTCCCCCCCCTTACCACAGGAACAAACAAGGGGGTGCGAAAAGAGAAATAAAACTGCGGTATAAACTAGTGCTATGCGCTAGAGGGGATTTGTCTACGTCGTACCACCTTGTATAGTGTCAGAGCTGTTGCGACTACTAGTTGAAAAACTTAAAGCGTTGAGTGTATTTCCTATATTAAAGGATGCGAACAATAAGGAAAGGCAAAAAGCTAAAGTGATGGTTATTTACCTTGTTCACCCTGTAAGAAAGGATGCAACCAATAAGGAAAAACAAAAAGGCTAAAGTGATAATTATTTACCTTGTTCACCCTGTGAGAAAGGATGCAACCAATAAGGAAAAACAAAAAGGCTAAAGTGATAATTATTTACCTTGTTCACCCTGTATGAAAGGATGCAACCACTAAGGAAAAACAAAAGCCAAAAAATTGAAGCTATGAGTCAAGCTCTCTGCACTCTTGCTAAATTGTGTAAGTATATTTTGCACGTAAGCAAAATCTTAAAGTGGTATTTATGACAAAATTGTAAATAACGAACAGCACACTAAACTTTGTCCGCGTTTAGGACGAAATTTTACTAAAAGTTACTAAAATTAATGTATTACAAGTAGTCAAATATGATTGCTACACTAATAATTTAAAAACTAAATTGCTCCTCCTACCTATGATACCCTGTATGTGTAAAAAAAATTCTAAAGCTAAAATGGTAAATTTATTTCCCCCAAATTCCTACCGCGTAAACTTGAATTAAACTGTACAAGTATGGCTAAAAAAATATAGGCTAACAAAAACCCCGCAACTAGTTGCTTCCCAGTGACCAACACCAAATGTGTGTTAAAAGCTCACCGACACACTGAGACCAGGGGGCGTCATTGTTCCTCCTCAAAAAAAAAAAAAAATATAAAAAAATGATAAAAATAAAAAAATGGTATATCGTCGTATATAAACGAATGAATGAATGAATGCACGCAAGGAATGTCTAACTCAAAGATATAAAACAAAAAGATAATTAATAAGTGACAACGTATTGAACAGCAAGGGAACGAAAAATGATAAGAGATGAATTTACATTAACAATAATTCAATTCTAATAAATAATCTCTAAATTAACAAGTTTTTTTTTTAGGGGAAAGTGAACAAAAATTTATATGCCTGGCTAAGCTCAGTTAAGGTGGGGTGGATACGTGGTCGCAGTGATGCGTCGGTCACATGAAAGCAAACTACAAAAATGTTTCAACAATTCCCAAGTAGAATTCTTTAAGATATCTCTAAGAAGTTCTATTTACTGCCCGCGAGGATATCTTGTATTTATGTACTCTAGAAGTCCTTCCGAAATCAAAATGAGAAATCTTTATATGTGCTCAACTTTTATGCACTGGGGAAATGTAAACTGGGCATTATATAGGAATTTCAACTTTTGTTAACCCACAGACATCTACTAGAAATTCTAAAAGGGAATTACAATACAGCTCAATTTTCTAAGTATTATAGAAATCAAATAAAGTATTAAAAGGGAAATAGTATTATTATCCTTAACAGAATACTTGTAGACATCTTCTAGAAGTTCTAAAAGGGAATTAGCATACAGCTCAATTTTCTATGTATTACAGAGATCAAATAAAGTATTAAAATGGAAATATTATTATTATCGCTAATAGGACACCTATAGAAATCGCAAGAAGAAATTCTTTTAATGCGTTAAATTTGTTTGCTTACCACGTAGTTTGTTACAGAAATTATTCCTAGATGACGCCACGTACAAACCACTGACGATAATCAGTCATGCATTATCTTATACTCATGAATTTATAGAACATTAATAACATTACTGCAACGTTCAAATTCTCTCGGGATCATCGATTTATTTGGATGAATCTTATAACGATCTCTAATCTTTGGTTTGGTTTGGGCCTGATGTCTCATACTGAGATTTTGATTAACCAACATTTCACCAGCTGCCGCTGACAATTCTATAAGAAGTGTGTATTGGTACATCTAATAGAAATCCTATAAAGATGTTTTCAGTACCGTTTATATTGGTAAGCGATAAAATACCCGAAATATTACTACAGGAATTAAATCTGTTTGCAGGATCGATACGGTACATCTAACAGAAATCCTATAAAGATGTCCTCGGGACCATTTATATTGGCAAGCGATAAGATATCCTAAAGATTACTATGGGAATTCTATAGGTATGCAAAAGGCTGCTCACAGAATTCTATACTAATAGCTTTTTTCGATTACCATGGGAAGTACTATTTAATACTGATATGCTGACATTTGCCCATCTTAGGGAACTCTTACAGACCTCTAGAAGATATTTACTAATTCCTAAATTTTTATTCTCGGGATATCTTGAGGAATTAATTGTGCTACTTAGGTTGTGCATTTAATGCCAGTAACAAGTAAGCAATGGTAGGTCCCGATGCTTATCTATACCCAACAACCGTATGTTTGGTAATAGTGGTAAACGTCTAGCAGTAATTCGCCCATTTATCCCTAACAAACGCCTATTTAATGATAACAACAAGCGTCTAATAACAAAGCAAGGCACTTGTTTAGGTGAAATGTAACTTAAACAACAGTAAATATCTATCAGTAATAATATCCGGTGACGCTTGTCCAACTGACTTTCAATCTATCTGCCCCAAAATAACGCAGAAAAGGCCTTTCCCTTGTTGTACAAGAAGGGAGCGAGCAAAACTATATCGTGCAAAATATGTCAAGTATTTAAATATGGCACACGAATGCAATCGCTACACTATTATCATTCATAAATGGCCCTCGTTCAGGGGTACATAGGTATTTGCAGATAGTTGCAAAGAGAACTTATGTGGGCACAACTTACTTCGGCTATCCAACAAAAAAAAATTATTATAACGTGATTCTAAAACCTACCTATTCTACTTTACACGCGGGGTTTGATATGAGCAAATATAAACCAACACAAAACGAGTTAAAATTTGTACATTAAAAAAAGAAGGTGGCCTATCTATGCCACACAAACACCAATATAACTAATAAACCCTAATTATACATAAAAAAACAGTTACGAAGAAACACAGGGGGTGGTCGGTGGTTAGATATCCGGCTCCAACTTCCACGCGACAGCAAGGGTAAATGAGTACAAAGATTACTTACAGTCGTTGCTTTCTCAGACGTACGTACACTTCGTGGTTCTCAATTTCTTGTCTAGGTCACAAAGTGGGTCAAGCGAGGAGGGTCGCTGACAATGGGGTACACTGATAGAAAAGAAAAGAAAAGAAAAGAAAAGAAAAGAAAAGAAAAGAAAAGAAAAGAAAAGAAAAGAAAAGAAAAGAAAAGAAAAGAAAAGAAAAGAAAAGAAAAGAAAAGAAAAGAAAAGAAAAGAAAAGAAAAGAAAAGAATCCCAAAATATAATAAGAATAGGACTTAGCCCTTCGTCAAGATAGTAAGTCGTTTAATTAATACTCACGGTCGCCGCCGGTTCTCTCCACAAAAAATTTTAAGCCAAAATGGAGGGTGATGCCGCCTTGAAATCCTACATTAAAAACTGGTCTCGCCAGGGGTTTTCTCACCAACATCATATCCTCCAAATCCAGACATATAACACACACTAATTAATTTGGAAAAACTCTACGAAGAGGGCTGAGCTGCTTAAATCCGTGCCACCACGTTTTTCTCACATTCACTTAACCGTTCAAAGCACCCCAAACAGCTGACGTACCCTACTTCAACTCCCGAACCAACGATTCTTTGCGGCCCTCTTTCGGCGCGTTCTTCGAGGATCGAAGCCAAATCGATAACAATGCAACACTATATACACATAAAACCTAGCAGCGATGTCGCATGCTTGCCTATCTAACATTGAAGTTGATTTAATGGGGATTCGTTGCGGAAAGCTAATATCCTACAATCGTTTTACTAAAAATTTGTTACAGGGAGCCTGGAGACTGTAACACTATTTTGAAAATTTGAATTATTGTATAGCATATTATTTTACTCATTCCAAGTAATTAAAATAGAATTTCAAACACAAATACTTAGTGTAACAGTGCGCTTAGAACAGAGTTAGTGTAATAACAGTAAAAATTTTTAGCCATAGCACGGGCATCTCTTTCAAAGTCTGATGATCATTTCGAGGGATTTTCTATGAATTAGTTCCAGTATGGCAAAACCAGGCATATGAGAGGCAAACATTGATTTTTGGTTGAAAAATAGAAGATACCTAATTACCAAACGATATTTTTTATTATTAAATAAATATATAATTCTAATAATTTAATAAAACAGCCTCTAATAAATAAATATTTTTTAATACATAAGCGTTCGTATTTTATTTTATAAATTACTTTACTAAACTTACTATCAATAGGTAAAGATTTAAATATACAGTGCTAGGGGTTTGCTAGAAAACTGATTTTTTAAAAAAATGTCGATAAGGTCTCCACTATTTATATGTCCATCGCCATTTTTTTCATATATACAAATAAAAAACAATACCTATATAATATTTTGAAATAGAAAAGGAGACAACCAATCGAACTATTAATGACCTATATTCTTTCTGTTAAACACGTCAGAGACAGTAGACTTTATTCTATCCGCTGCTCTTTTTTTCTATCTCGTTATGAAGTGACATACATAATAAAATAACTGTTTCGATCTGTACATATGGTAAAATGGTGATGGCACTAGTGAAGATTATTTCGCATATTTTTTCAAAGATCACCTTATACCTAGTAAACTTATAGAGAATTTAGAGAAAAAGTTTACACAGTGTCGCCAAAAAGTCTTCACCATATGAGAAACTCTGTTGTTGGCTTTCTGAAAAATTTCACTTTTGATAAAATTTAGTGAATGTTCTCAAACGAAAAAGTGGATGCAAAAATTTGTGTTAGTCCTAGCGCTTATGTTGGTTTTGGAAATTGGCTCGAGTAAACTTTAAACCTTTATTTTTGAAGATATCGAAAAGTGTTATTTTAAGAAGTTGCTTATAATACGAAGTTATATAGCTATATATCAAATTTGACTGTTCTATTTTAAAAATACAAATTTTCTACTGTTTTGCGCACAATTCCTGAACTATATTTTTTTAATATATTTTTGTTATCAATAATTCTCTCTCTTTAATAGTTTCCGACTAAGTAATTGATTAAAATCATCTTTAAAGAAATAATTAGGGAAAAGACGCTGTATTTCTTGTTGTATAGTTGTTCTCTCTTTTCCAATTTTAACTTTTTCAGGAATTAATTATAAAGGAGTGTACAATTTTTATTTTTAAACTAGAGGAATCCAATTTACATAAGTAACTTCTTAAAGTAAAATTTTTCGATATCTTTAAGAATAAGGGTAGTATACTTTTCCGACTTAAGCGCCAGGACTAACACAAATTATTGCAGCTCCTTTTTCGCTTGAGAACATGCACTAACTTTTATTAAAAATAAAAATCTTCAAAAAGTCAATAACTGCAGAGTTCCCCATACGGTGCTGACTATTTGGCAGATACTGTATAAGTTAGATTTGATTTTTTCCTGGAAAGTTGGTCAGCTTTATTATTAAAGTTCGTGAACCTTGCCAGTACTTTGCGATATGTGACATTGTAATGCAATATTGTCGTGTGGACATTAGGGCCATTGCATCAATGTTACAGCAAACTAAATATTGATTCCTAGAATGTCACAGTTTCCAAGATAAGATTACTAGAACATTGCTGAAATATTGCTTTGCCCAGTGGGTATATTATCTGTGTACGTTTTATTTGTTCCTACGTTGACGTGGACCATATAATATCCATTATAGACTTTATATTTTGTCATTTGGAAGATGCAGGCAAATATAAATATTCTTTTAAATGTATATATTCATCTTTTGTCGAAAAGTTATTAATCTTTTATTAATTTATATGCCTCTAGCTATAAATTTTGTAATTGTAGTTTCTGTGTTCCTTTGGATATCGGACAGAGTTGATGAGATAATGCTGAAAAGGCTAGACAGGAGAAATTCCACACTGAACCATTTAATATATTATCTTATTCTCAATCCATTTTTTGGTGAAAATAATTAACTTGTAAAAGTTATATTAAGTGGTATGAATCTACAAAGTATCTTAAAACAAATCAAGGCAACTCAACTCTACTTCAAGTGCATATCGTAATAGTCTAAAAAAAAAAATGTTTTCCAAAATGCCTGTTATAATAATAATAATAATAATAATAATAATATTTATTTCAGTTTAAAAATTTAAGTACATTTTAATGCATTCTTACAATATCTATACCTAATTATTATTACTGTATAATAATATAATAAACCCTGCAAAAATAAATTTGTACACAGGGTATGACATAAAACAGGATATAATTTTACGAATTAAGGATAAAATGCATATAAGTATGTATAAAATCTATATAAAACACTATATAATACACAAGAATACAGAGTTGATACAATTTCAATAAAATCCATGGAGCAGAATGGCTAAGTTTAGTAGTATCTTTTATTAAAAAGGTAAGTGTTTTTAATGTCCATTAACTGATGTAAATGCAATCTACCGAGAGATATTATCCATTTTTTAATTTTACTTTTAAACAGTTTTGCGAAGTTTAAGTTTTTCATTTCAGGAGGAAGTTTGTTATACACTCTTGGTCCTAAAAATATAAAACAACGTTGTCCGATTGTCTTCCTAGCATGAGGTATTTCTAATGCGTTCCTACTATACCTAGTATTGTAAATGTGGTCAACTTTTTGAATATTACTTAGGTGTGTTTTTTGATAGCAAATTATTGAATGACAATATAATTGTCTAATATCCAGCACATTTGCTTGTTCAAATAGTAAATTGGTCGGGAAGGTAATTTCTTTTTGATGGATAATTTTTAGGATCCATTTTTGCATTGTTTCTAATTTTGCCAGGTGGCAATTGTATGCACCTCCCCAAGCAATTATACCATAGCGAAGTTGTGATTCCACGAGAGCATAATATACTGTAGTAAGTAGATTCACGTCTATAATTTTAGTTAAATATTTAAATTTCGCCAGGAGACCTCTTAATTTTTGAGTTAATTTATTAATATGAACATCCCATTTTAGATGTGAATCAATTACGATTCCTAAGTATCTAGTATCATACTTTATTGGGATCTGGTATATCAAATTACCGCATTCAATCTCCAGTGGTTTGAAATCATAAGAGTTACTATTACTCGTAAGAAATGGCAGGTACACGGTTTTATTAAAATTAATTGTTAACAGTCTAGAATCAAACCACTGTTTTATCATTTTAAAATCTTGTTGTGCTGTTTCTATGACAACTTTCCATGTGGGTCCTGTATAAAAAATAGCTGTATCGTCCGCAAAACTAATAAATTGACCCTGTGAAGGTAGAGAAAACAAGTCATTGATATAAATATTGAAAAGAATAGGACCCAGAACTGTGCCTTGCGGAACGCCATATTCAATTGAATTAAATTCACTATAAGTTTCATTTATACTGACACATTGTTGCCTATTTGCTAGGTAGCTCCTCATTAATTCAGCTCCAATTCCCCTGACACCGATTCTTTCCATGATATCTAATAGTTTTTTATGCTCTACCGTGTCAAATGCTTTGGCTAGATCCACAAAAATGCAGATGCTGGGATTCCCATCGTCCATACTTTTGTATATATTTTTTGCAAGTAGACCAATCGCATCCTGAGTGGATCTAGCTTCTCTAAATCCGAATTGAAAATCTGATAGTATATCATATTTGTTGAAGTATGTAACAAGTCTGTTTTTTATTATAGTTTCTACAATTTTTGAGATACTGGACATCAGCGAGATTGGACGATAACTAATACATTCAGTTTTATCACCACCTTTGTATAAGGGTATTACTACTGCTTGTTTTAAGACTGTTGGGAATTTTCCTGTGTTTAATATTAGATTAATTATATAAACTAATGGCGCAATCAATGAACAAGCAGCTGACTTTATGGCCTCAGCCATAATACCATCATAACCCGGAGCCTTGTTATTCCGTAATTGAAAAATTACATCTTTAATTTCCTGATCATTAGTATCAATAAAGTATAGTGAATTATTTATTTGCTTTTCATTTGCTGGTGTTGCATTATTGGTGCTACTTTTTATTTGACTTGCTAAGTTTTTTCCCACATTTATGTAATAACTGTTGAATGTATCTGCTATATGCCTATGGTTATTTATTAGGGTGCCATTTGTCAATTTAATTTCTTTTATATCAATTTTATTATTTTGTTCCATACTAACTTGCTTAATCGTGTTCCATACTTGTTTAGGATTATTTTTATTTTATAAAATTTTGTTTTTATAATAGTTAGTTTTTACTGTTTTAATAAGTAGATTTAATTTGTTTCTGTAGTTCTTAAACTCATTTAATAAATTGATATTTTTTTTGTCACGTTCCCACTTTTTGTACATTGAATCTCTTTTTTTTATTGAATTTACAAGTCCCTCCGTAATCCAGATTTTTCTCTTCCTTTTGTTTGCTTTTACGAGTGTCCTACTTTCATCTAGCTTATCTTGTATTATTTCTATAAACGTTTTCATGGCTGTATCAGGATTAGAGTCATTATAAATATTTTCGAAGTTAAATGTGGCCATTTTTTCCTCAAATAATTTATAATTTATTATAGATTTCATTTTCGAATTTACTTTGCCTTCTGTGGATATCACAGACAACAATTGTACTAAAATGGTCTGTTATATGCGACTTTAATATAATTGGTACATACTTATTTATATTTTTAATGAAAAAATGGTCAAGACACGACTCAGTATTTGCAGTAACTCTAGTTGGCCTATTTATAGCGGAGGTGAAGCCTTCTTCATAAAGGGTATTCAAATAATTTTGACAGTAATTCTCATTTAAGATCTATGTTTAAATCGCCTGCAATTATGTGAAAATGATTATTTCTAGTGTTTTGTTTCAGATAGGTTGATAAGTTTATATTAAATTCATTTGGACATAGGGAAGGTGATCTATAAATCGCTGTAACTACTAATGTATTGCATTCTAACGTCAATTCCAAGTTAATAGCCAAAACCTGCCCTATCTCAATAAGTTTGTGTTTATAGTTAAATCTATTTTTAATAAAAATTACAACTCCGTCACTCTTGTTCACTGGACTGTTATTGTAAATCATATTATACTCTGGAATTTTAAATAGGTTCATGTCGAGAATTTTCCAAGTTTCTGTCAATATTATGCAATCAAAATCATTCTTGGCTTGATGAAGTAATACGCTCAGGTCTTCAAAGTTATGTGATAAACTACGAATATTACAGTGAAAAATTTTAAAACCAGAGGAATGTTTTGATTCCATATTATTTTCATAATCTTGAATAGTGTCAAAAAACTAAGGTATTTACTAACTCACTATTATAATCTCTAATGAACTGGTCCATAACTATTAATAACTATAATCTGTTCTATCTCTAACATTACTTAATTGTTTCTTGAAAACTGGGCACTCACTATCCAAACAGGAATGCTTTACATCATAATCGGTTTTAAGCCGTAAATTAGAGTTCACGCAACTAATACAGTTTTTCACAGCAATACAACACTTTTCAGTTGCATGATTTTCTGCACAGTTCGCACAGACAATCTCTTTCTTACAATCACGCATTTTGTGGTTGAATCCATTACACTTTAGACATCTTAGGACACTGATATTTTCATATACTGGGCATCTGTTATATTTAATGTTAACTTTTTTTGTTTGCATAATTTTCTTGAAAGTGGATCCCTTACATTCAATTATTTTAAAATCTCCCCTTTTCGTGTTTTTAAAAAGTTTTAACTCAAGCTGATCATCATTTTTGGTAAGGAAGTCATTCTGGTTAAATATTGCTTCAATAATTTCATCTTCTTTGACATATTTATCAATGTTTGCTATTGTAACTGTGGGTTTTCTTAGTTGTGTTTCTTTTATTGTGTATTTACTACCTAGATTTTTATTGATTTCATTTATCATTTTGGTATTTGAATCGCGAGAATTACATTTAATTATTATACCTCCACTCCTCCCGTTTTTTAAATTGTCTATTCCGACTTGAATTTCACTAGGATTGACGAAGTTCTGTAAATCTCGTTTCGTTTTATCGCACGTCTGTGTGTCATCTTTTGGAGTCAATATTAAATGTGGTACTGCTTTTTGATATATTACTCTAGGTACATCAGTTTTGACAGCATCGGCATAGGTTGAACCAATTATAGGACTTCTTATTGACTTTTCTTCTAGTTGTTTTTGTTTTTCCGTCAGTTCCTTCTCGAGTAGATCTATTATCCTTTGTTTTGCGTCTATGTAAGAATCCTTAGTGTCAATGATACTCTGGAGTAATTTAATAGTCTCAACCTGTTGACAGGAATTGCAGTAGAATTTTAATTTCCTTTCCTTAAGTGTTAAAACTTTAATTTCTGATGCTGCCAGTATGGCACATGTTTTGCAATATGTTTTACTGCATCCATCACAGCCAACAATCGGCACTTCTTTGGAATTTGTTGTTTTGCAGACATCACATTCCATTTTTATAATTTATAATTATGGTGAAGTGAAATACTGAAGCCGGTCCTGCTCTCATTCCCAGATGTTGCTATTTCTCCGAACCACCCCAGTCTGGCTAAACCTCGACCTTTTTTTATTACACTTACAAGTGTCCACTTACTTTCAAATGGAAAAATTTAGTATTAGTCTTACACTGCACTTTTCAATTTTAATTAATAAATAGTCTTTTATTGGTTTGAATACATATCGGATCACATGTATTTAACTCCTGATATTTCTTTTTGTAGTCCACATTAGTTTTGTATATTTTCGTAATCGTTTGCCGATTTTATTGCAATTTTAGACCGGACCGGATTTTAGCACGTCCGCACGCCCGGGCGGTTTAACCTATCCTATTATACTATAATACTGCGAACTGCAAATCGAATTTGCTTTTTAAGATCATTTCATTTCATAAATTTTATATATTATATATCCTCAAGCGAAGAAATCTAAAGATATTAAATAAATTTGAAAATATTGTCGAAATGTTTATTGTGATATTCTTTCAATTTTTCTTTCTTCCTTTGGGTATTCTACCACATTCTCTTCTAACATATCTACAAAATAATGGAAATAACCAGAATATTTTGTAGATTTGTTAGAAGAATGTGGTAGAATGCCAAAAGAAGAAAGAAAAAAAAATCAAAGTTGTCTTGTAGATCTTAGAAATCGAATTGATAGTATTATGTTAGCTTTGCAAATTGATTTATATTAAAATGTTTTATAGATTTCGTGTTTGTTCACTAATACATTTTTTCCAAAATGGCTTGAGATTATAGAGACACCCATTATTGGTCCAAATAAGGACAATTTTTATTGGTCCAAATAATGTCCATCATGGACCACCATTTAAGGTCCAACGCTGGAGGGCGTTTGTACAGAAAATGTGTGTTAATTTAGTTGGTCAAAATAATGTCCATCATGGACCACCATTTAAGGTCCAACACTGGAGTTCCATAAATTATCCAAAGTTGTGACATTTGGGCGTCCATGGGACGTCCATAGGACGTCCAACTGTACAAAAAATTGATGTCCATAGGACGTCCCGAATGTCCTGTAGGAACGTCCACTGGACATCCATAGGATATCCATGTGCTATTGGGGTAGCGCGCTCTATTTTCATTATTTATTTTGAGGGAGAAGGAGTTGAAAATAAAATCTAATATTTTGCACATTTATTAACTATAACGTGTACTTTCGAAATATGAATTAAAAAAAATTGGTAAACGAGCCCATTGAATTTATATCTCTCCTGACGAGTTCTGAAGAGAACGAAATAGGTTGTATAATTTTTAGAGGATTTAATCAATTGAAAGTAGATGAAAAACTTTATTAAGACATGCATGTGGTGAGCGAAATTTTATACCTACTATTTTCTTTGTACTTTTTAGTAGTTTTTGTCTTTGAAATGCAACAAATGTTTGATTATAATGAAATATCTTCTAGTTAGGGCTAGAGATACTAGAAAGAATTCCTCGTAAGAGAGGCTCTTGCACTATATTAGCATGATCCGACTTGGATCATCAATATATAGAAAGAATGGTTGTTATATTGTTTTTCATGCTGAATGTTAGATATAGTAAGTGTATGAAAGAAGTTGACAAGTCGTTTCGTAATTGATATGCTAACTTGGTCAGACTTGGACCAATGATATTTGAAAGGAACGAATGGTTTCTTTGAAAGTATCTGCTGAATACTCAAAATAATATTTTTTAACAGTGACGTAAGCAGAAATACAAGATATTTATTTTTAAAAATATATAGTAGATATTACTAGATATTCCCCAAATCTAAAGTCAGAGCTGACCGGAAGAGGATTACACGTTTGAAAAGCGCAGACAACATCCATTACCCATCAATATTGCCAGTGTTGGAGCTGAGAATCGAACCCAGCACACGATAGATGTGACCAAGTGTGGTCGCCACTAACACGCTTTAGCCCGCTGTGTTACCGTGCCGTCAAGGTTAATTATTTTTGTCCTTAACTATTATTATTCAAGATTACTTGTATAAAATTATATAAAATTCATTATTCTTCTTCTTGGACAACATCACAATGATCTTAATTACAGTATATTTTTAGGCGTGAAATATGTTTGGCTGTTGGCATATCAGTATCTGCAACCTTATTTACAGCACCGAACTCCCAATATTTAGCAGCTAAGGCGGGTTTCAAAAATTTTGTTGAAGTTAAGTATGAAGACATGGAAAAAGAGGATCCCGAATGCAGTTTACCTGGAATAACTGAAGTTAGCAAATATGCGAAATTTATGTATATAAGATATGACTGAATATATATATATATATATATATATATATATATATATATATATATATATATATATATATATATATATATATATATATATATATATATATATATATATATATATATATATATATAGTATCCAATATGTTTTAACCTGATTGTATAAATAATAACACTGTATGTTATTACTGAAGTATATGTGTTGTATTAATATATTAAAGATTTTTATTATTTATTTAAAATTGAGTATTGCCATTGCTGGAATTGGTTTTCGTTATCAGGAATAGCACATCACATTTTATTAGATACCTTTAGTCGAGTCAATGAAGCCTAAAAATCTTAAAAACCTCTTAATTCTCAGCAACAGCTCCGATATTGGTCATTCTTTTTTTTAAAATGTGTCTTTTTTAATATCACTCAGAATCAGAAACAACAGTGACGCAAATAATTATTTAAATTGTTTAAACAATAATAACAATATTTACAAAAAAATATATTTAATTTTTTTTTTTTTGGGATATTTATAAAATATTGAGTTGTTTTTATTGAAAATTTAAGTTAAAAAATGTTTCTCATAGTCGGGGTTGATAATTATTTATATTGTTTAAACAATAGTAACAACTTTTACGGGAAAAATCTATTTTTTTAAGTTTTTTCCCGATATTCACGAAAAAGTTAATTTAGTCCAGTGTTTGAAGGTTTTCGCTCAGAATTCTTTCGGATAAAACCAATTGACGTGAAATTTGGACAGTAATTAGGGAAAGGCTCACGGAACAAAAGTTATATAGTATCGATGTGTGCTTTTACCCTTCTCGGGGGTGGAAATTATTATGCTCAAAGTAACTGCAGAAATCGATAGAGAATGAACTCTAAGCAATAAATGTTCTATGAAATTTTTTCGATGAGTCAATACTTTTTGAGTCATTCTTGATTGAAAATGTTGATTTTTCATCTAAAAAAATGCATATTTTTAGAACGATTTTTCACTAATAACTCGAAAACTTTACGTTTTACAAAAAAAAAATATTACAAGCAAAAATGAAGCCTATAAAATAACAAATCGATTGTTTTTTTTTATTTCTGAAGATGCAATACGAACCGAATTATGGTTCGTTGAAGCAGACTAACGGAGTTATAATGAAAATAAAATGTTTGTCTCTTTTTTTTCGGAGAAAACATCAGCAATGAAGCCAATGGCTTCACTGCAAGAATTGAAATTGAACGTAAGCCATTTACAGTTTACTTTATTTAAGTACTAACAATATATTCTAGAAGTTTTACTGGTTAAGGATGCAAATATTTGAAAAAAAGTTTGATTCAAATTTGAAATGATTTTTGTCTTATTTCACAATAATTCAAAGCTAAAGAAGATACGTAAAAATGCTAGAGTACAAACATTTGGATTTTTTCACTGAAAATTTTGTTTTTTTTTTTTATTTTTCTAGGATGAAAATTAACTGAGATATCACTGTCATAAGTTTGCATTTGAGTGCGATGACCCTTTAAACTCCAAAATCTCAAAAACGAAAGGTTCAAGGAAGTTCAACTTTACATGCCTTGTAGCCCTTAAAGTTCTCTGTAAAATGATTTTTGGAGCAAGTTATCATTGAAAAACCAGTCATAGCGCATCTGCTCGTGAAGCGCTAATAAGTCTTCGACACGGCTCAGTTTTACTTGCACATCCAGTGAAAGTATAGTAACGACAAAAAAATTTTTTAAAATTTTTATTGTTCAGATAGAATGTTATGAAACGTCGAGATTTTAAGTTTGATCAAAAAAATTTTTTGTCTGTCGGTCTATCTGTAACCTTTTTGTACGCACGTTTACTCTGAAACCGTTTAAGATATTGACTTGAAATTTGATACACATAATATGTACTTCGACGAGATCTGGAACTAGATTATATTTTCATTTTGTTCCGTCGAAGGGTTGGGGGGTAAATTGGGGTAAATTGGGAATAAATAGGTAAATCAAGCAGGTAAGAGTCCATAAAATTGGTATTTAGTATATACAAGAGAAGCTGAGGTCTCAAAAAACTTTTTGGCATTAACCACCCCCACCCTATTATTAAAGGGGATAAAAAAATTGTAATTTAGTGTGTGTACAAGAACCAAAAACCTCAAAATATTTTTTTACTTCATCCACCCCCCCCCCCCCACTACCACCCCCGCCCCACTACCGATGTAGGGTATCGTTTTATAGGTTTTTGGGGTAAAGGATTTCAAATATTATATTATTAAAGTTCCATAAACAATTATTTCTACATACAAAATTTTTTCGTTGTGGGAGACTTGGATAGAAAATCTGGATGTGGAAGTAGTGATTCCTTGGGCAGCGGTTTTTATAACTGTAACTCCGTACAGTAATATTGTGCAGTACCTACTGGCTTCTAAAATTTGTACTCTAGCATTTTTTACGTATCTTCTATAGTCGTTGAATTATTGTGAAAAAATTAAAATTTTTTAAGAAATTTCGAAAATCATTTCAAATTTGAATCAAACTTTTTTTCAAATATAGGCATCCTAAATTGGTCATACTTCTAGAACATATTGTTAGTACTTAAATAAAGTAAATTGGAAATGGATTACGTTCAATTTCAATTCTTGCGGAGAAGCCATTCAAAATTAAATTTAAAAATTACCACTAATTCAATGACACTGATTTCAATTTTCGTAATTAAATAACTCTTCAGCAACGGTAAAATGTGAAAAAATACCCAATAGTCCAAAGATGCAACAAAAAATAATCAGAATTTTTTTCTATTTTTAAAATGTTCTTACAATGACGGCGATTTATTACAAGAATTTATTAATACATTAATCGTAAAAATTATTTAAATAACATCTCTTTTTTATTAGCTTTACAACGAGGTAAAATGTTTAAAAAAATACTAGTTCCACGAAAAAATTAAATAACTAGGTGAGCAGGTTGATCGCGTCCATTGTTTCAAAGTAATTTAATGTTGACAATTAAATGAAATAATTGTCTTAAGTTGATAACCAATTTATTTCTCTAATTTTGACATATATAATAAACTTATCAAAACCGACGTAAGTGTTAAAACGTCCAACTTTTCACAACCAGTTGTGAAAAGTTAAATTTTACCTAACTGGTGAGGAAACGTTCGCTATATCATCAATCAAGAAAAATAAACAACTCTCAAAAAAAGAGAAACAATACAAAATTGAATACTGAGTCCATGAAGTGGAAGCTTTTAAATTCTTCTTTCCTTCAAAATATGCTAAGAAAACTTTTTCATTACCACGATTTACCTTATGCTATTAAATTAGGATTTCAAATAATATTATAACTTGGTTAAATAACCTTTGGCATAATAATAATGTGCAATAATAGCAGCAAAGGTAACTATGAAAAAGACTACTTAATTTTTGAGATCTTTAAATACACCTACTTCATTTATGTTTAAATGGTTTTTAGACATTTAAAATTAGAAAAAATCTTATATGTAGAGTGAAATTACTTAGAAAAGATAACATCGTCATAGAATACGCAGAGACCGACATCGTTATGACGTGCTCCTTACCTAGGTAACGATCCTATTTTTACAGCTGTATGGGCATCGCACTGCCTACTAAAATTAATATTTAAATAAAAAATAGATGGCACGGCACTGATATAATGCCAACTGTTATTGTAGCAAAAATTCCCCCCCCCCCCCCCATATATACTATTGCCATATCCATTTTTTAATATAGTTAAAGGAATATGTTGAAATTTAATTATGTGTAACTGGGAGAATTTTTGTTGTACGTCAGTCACCTTTTATTGTGATAATTCTGGTTGCCCGATTGTATAGGCTATGCGAAAGGAAACAGATTAAAGACTTCTAGTCTGGCAGCCACGGAGAAAATCCAACAATTTGGTATTAAGTTTTTTCAAAACGGATTTGGGGTTTAACCCAGCAAACATAAATATATAGCATATACGTAAATGCTACGTAAACTAAGTTTCGCAGAAGTAACGTGCTATGGAAAATGTGACGCATAATCATATGTGCATACTCTGCGAAATGTCAGCAACATGTGCATATGATTTTTACATAGTGAAGAGGTAACACTGATGTGACCTCACGGTATGGAACGAATGACGTAACGTATATGTATATTCAACCACTTACTATGTAAAGCATACGTAACTAATTTTATCTCTTTATGATGTAGCATATATGTATATTCAACCACTTGATAGTGACCTTACGCTACGTAACTTATATACTTTTTATCTCTTTATGATGTAGCATGTATATATTTGATCTATCTAATGTATGTTCAAAATAACATATCCCAGCACTTTTTAAATATTGATACTACACAATTGGATTTTTAAAGTTAGATATATGAATAAAGTTCCTTATAAGTTATACAGAAAAATATATTTCTTTAGAAAATTACCGAAGTTGACACCAAGTTTTAAGTCGGATACCTTATTTAGAGAGCCGAGTAGTTTTATATTTTGAATGAAAATTTTTTTGTAAAAAATGGTTATATTTAAAATATAAAACTATCTAACTTTCTAAAAATGTTCAGAGGTATTCTACTTAAAAAAACCGCTGCCCAAGGAATCACTACTTCCACGTCCGGATTTTCTATCCAAGTCACACAACGAAAAAATTTTGTAGCTGGAAATAATTGTTTATGGAACTTTAATAATATAATATTTGAAATCCTCTACCCCAAAAACCCATAAAACGATACCCCACATCGGTAGTGAGGTGGGGGGTGGTGACAGGGGGTGGGAGTGGGGGGTGGATAAAGTAAAAAAATATTTTGAGGTTTCTGGTTCTTGTACACACACTAAATCACATTGTTTTTCATCCCCTTTAATAATGGGGTGGGGGTGGTAATGGGGGTGGCTAATGCCAAATTTTTTTTTGAGACCTTAGCTTCTCTTGTCTATACTAAATATCAATTCTATGAACTCTCACCTGCTTGATTTACCTATTTACTCCAAATTTACCCAAATTTACCCCAATTTACCCCCCAACCCTTCGACGGAACAAGATGAAAATATAACCTAGTTCTAAATCTCGTTAAAGTACATATGTGTACCAAATTTCAAGTCAATATCTCAAACGGTTCCAGAGTAAACGTGCGCACAAAAAAAGTTACAGACCGACAGACAGACAAAAAATTTTTTTTCGCTCAAACTTGAAATCTCGACGTTTCATGACATTCTAAGCCTGTTTGAACAATAAAAATTTTAAAAATTTTTTTTGTTGTTACCATACTTCCACTGGATGTGGAAGTAATACAAGTTGATGTCTCCTCCAGTTATTTATTAAAGAATATCAATTTTTCTGGACAATTCATGAGGAATTTATATTCATATATTTAACTCCAAGAATCCAGTTCTCTAGTATCAATATTTAAAAAGTACTATAGGGTGCTGTTTTGAACATTATGGTAGGTATATAAAACAAATACATGCTATATCAAAGAGATAAAAAGTATATAATGCAAGATATGGTTGTCTGAATTTTCAACATATATCAGCTTAGGAAAGATTCTCGAATTGAATGACAGTTTCATTAGTATCAACAAAGTTTCAATTCCATCTTAATCTCTGCATATCCCAATAGGTAAACCAGGCATTAGGCGTTGTCCTCGACGTTGTCATCTATATGTTCTTTAGAAAGCAGTTATACGATATTTTTTCTTCTCCAATGATGTATACCTACCTACCTACCTTGCCTTGCATTCCTAGTAAAGCTTAAATTTCATTTAATTTATTTTATTAACTCTTGATTTAGGAGAGATTAATACTAGTGCCTTTTGTGTAACTATTCTATATTCAAGTTAACTAAGTATCTACAATAAGTGTTAAGCATTTCTCGGGTCGTTTCTGATTGTACTCGTTCTTTGGTCAGCCTTCATCACTCTGACATTTGCTATTTGAACATCAGTTACACAACCTGTGAAAATAATTGAAATATTAGTCTATTTCATATACGGGGTGGTGCACCATTTAAAACTTCCCAGGGTTGTAATTTTCTTATTTTTTAAGGCACATCAAATTGTAGATATTTTTAAAGCATTAAAAAAATTTTTTTTAAATTGTTAAGAAAGAAATCTTAATTTTATTGAATATTTTTTTACGTCACCCTGCGCATGAACTGCGTTAATTTTTTCTTATAAAAGTTTTAATTAGCTTCAATTTATATTATTACGTCATATTCGAAATTCTTTTTGGTTTTAGAGAAAGGAATTAAAAACACTCCAAACTGATTTTTTTTTAAATTACTTTGAAAGGAATGTAAATAATAATTTTATGCTTTATCTGTAAAAGATATATCACAAACAATATTCAGCGTAATAAAACAGTAACAAAAAATAAAAAAAAAAATTTTTAAAAACTAACTTATATTAAAATGTAATAAGTAGGAAATTGCAAATTTTTTATTTCTTAAGTTTTTTTATTTTAATAACATAAATTGAAGCTAACTAAAACCTTTATAAGAAAACAATAACACAGTCCATGTACAGGGTGAGGTAAAAAAATATTCAAAGAAATTAAGTTTCCTTTCTTAACCATTCAAAAAAAAAATTAATCACTTTGTATGGATATTTAAAGGCTTTAAAAATGTCTACAAGTTGATGTGCCCAACATGGTCATCGCTTCGAAAATAAAAAAGTTACAAGTCTGGGAAGTTTTAAGTGGCGCACCCTGTATAGTGTAGTAAATCTGGTTATATAGCTTGTATCCCTTTACTAAATTGTGAAGAAAACTAGATGCAAACTATTTTGATCAATTTGTTAAGTTATTAAACAATTATTGATAGCTTAAATAATAATGTATATATTTTAACAAAACTTTACGAAAACACGCTTCCAATGGAATGGAAAATTTGAGGTCGATCCGATAAGTTTCAGAAGTATACTGCTTTAAACATGAACCGATGTGCTCAAACTGCTGTCATTCAATCCGAAAGTCTGCCTCAAAGTTGAGTTTACACTGTTAAAACCCAGCTATTTAAAATCAGATTTATCTAATCTGCCAGAGATGGTGATTTGGGGACTATTGGAGTATTTCAACATAAGTGTATGCAGCATATAACTGCCCAAAAAAGGGGAATGAAAATGCAACTAGGAGTGAATGACTTCACGCAGCTTCTATATTCTTGATTAATTTTAAAGCCCCTAGAGATCTTAGAATATCCTGGTTTTTTGAATTTCGCTCTAAAATTAAGAGATTTTTTTTACAAAATGTAATAAAAAAATATGCTAAATAAGCCCATTAAATCATCACACCAAATTTCAAGTGGAAATGTTTATAACGCCAAAAAAACAATAACAAAGTCGAAAATTGAACCGTTCACTGTTTAAGTGCATCAAGTCATAGAACAATTTGTTTCAGAATGTATATTTTTCTCCTACTCTTCAGTGGTGTTAACAAAATTTTTTTAAATTATTTAGAATCATTTTAAATTTTTTATAAAGAACGTTTTTTCTCAGAAGTAAACAATTAAAAATTATTAGAATACTTCAAAAGATCACAAAAAAGAAACAATTTTAAAAAACGGGTTTTTTTAAGCCAATTGGGAGTCGTGAAGCATGAAAAAAATGCATTTGTTAAATAATTGCCAAAAAATTGTTTTAAATAATTTTAAAATACCTACTTATTTATGCAACAAGTGTGTAAAGCAGTACTTTTTTCATGTATAAGTTGTAGACGAGTGCATCAATCTTGTGAGAATCCCATGATAAAAGTAGATACTTTAACGGTCATATAAACAAATTGTTAATTAACGCCACTGAAAAGTAAACAATCAACGATTCAATTTTCGAACTTGTTACTGTTTCTTAAGAAGCGTTTTTTGTATAAATATTAAATTATATTATACTATTACATTCACCGAGAGCCATTTGATGTAAGAAAATGTGCGGGGACCTTTACCAAGATGATTTAATTCTACCAGAAGCATATTTTTAATAATGACAAATCTTAATTGTCTTAATTTATTGCAACAAAATTAACCATAAAGTTTCAGACAATTCTAGTTTTCTTCGTAGTTTTATAATGATCAAATTAATTTTTTTAATGGCGATACAAGCAATATCATTAATCACAAGACAACGAGAAAAGGGGCTGCGCTTTTGATCAGAACCATCTAATCCTGTTTTTTAACATGTTGAAACCGATTCTGATATTAAAAAAAAATTACCAGTTTTTGGTTACCATCCCTGTTATCCTCTAAAAAGGGGCAATGGTTTTGTCCTAAGGTTATGATCTAATTTTTCTGAAGTATTTTGACGTGCTTAAGCCAATTTTGGACAAAAGAAAAATCGCAGGAAAATATTAGCCTACTTTACACATACAAAACCTTGAAATATATGTACAATACAATAACGAACACAAAGTAGGTGCTATAAGATGTCGGTAAACAATAACCATACCTATGCATAGTACTTACTTCGCAAAAGCTTGTGATCTGGGTTTCCTTAAATTACAACTTCTTACGCTGGATTCAGTTGAACTTAATAATGTGGGAGCAGCACCAACATACAGCTTTTGTGTAACAAAATCCATGTAATGATATAATTGTCTGTCGAGAATAACGATTGCCGGTGAAATAATTCTAACCTATAAAAAGATTACGTTTCATTTAAATAAATATCTTTATAAAAACCGTACAACACAAACTTACTTCTGGGTCATTCACTGGAAAATGGTGCTGCACCTTCAATATAGGTATGTACACCAAATTCGCAAACAAGAGGGCATGTTTATGTTTGCACCTAACCTCTACACTAATAAAACGTCCAAACAAAATAATATTTAAAGAAGTCACAACGCTTTATGATTCACAGTTCTGCATCAAAGTTATTAAAAGACATCATCCACAATTTTTCACAAAAATGATCAAAAAACACAAACGTTAGATTTTACATCATTTTACAATGGCGTGCTGCGTGAGCGTGACACACTGACGCGTTCCATGAGTTCGATGTCATAAAATGAAGTAGGTAAACATTTTTAAGTAAAATTATGTAGCAAATATGTAAACTTGTGTATAAGTAATTAAGTTAATATGTTGACTTAAATATGATATTATTTTACGTATATGCTATGTAAAATTATGTAAAATATTTTATATAAAAATGTTCTAATAATCTTACCTCTCAGAGAGGTAAAGTTACATTAATGTTTACTGGGAAGGGTCTCCTAGTTTCGATATCCAAGTGATGACAAAGCGTCATCCTTGAGCAACTCCAGATACGGGGTGGGTGTCCGATAAGTAAGTAGGTGAAATATCACCCTTTTTAATTTTTTTGTAAATTTTACGTAAATAAACATTTTTACAAATGGTTTGCTTCTCATAATAAGGTTTATATAAAATTTAAACAAAAAATTTTAAATACAGGGTGTTCCAAAAGTATATTATATTTATATAATATATTAGAATTCATCATTTTCTGAATCGATTTCATCATTGGAATGTGAACATTCGTCTTCTTCGCCTTCATTGTCGTTCACAGTGGCAGTAGGGATTAGTTTATTGTAGCAGTGTTCATGTGCTCTGCAAACGCAGAACATTGTACAAGGTAACCTAGAGCTTTTACAGCTACATCTGTTTGTACTGCATGGTTTGTTATTGCTACAGGAGCACCTAATTAATCGCAGGCCTACATGACTCATCGCTTTGACGAAAGAGTCTAGTATTATATCCATTAAACTCTGGGCATTTATCTTTATAGAAAACATCCTTAAGAAAACAGCAGTCCTTTTCCTTAGCTTTTTGATTAGACAAAATTTGACGGCATAAAATTGTTAGTGGTAGAACTGTTTTTTTTTTAAACCTTTAAAGGCATTATCGGCTTTTCAGGACCGTAGTATCTTACTACATTAGTTTCATAGTTCAGTTTTTTTAGATATGTCACCTTTTGGGACACGTTTAATTTCTGATACATTATGGTTTTGTGGTATGTATAAAAATTCTCCTGCTGACGTAGTTTGAGCGGCAAGGACAGCCAGCGAATGAGTACTGGTTTTGCCATTTTGCGATGAGATTTCTGTGTAAAAATTGTCAACAATAACCTGGGTTAGTGTAGCTTAATTTCCTTGAGTAATTTATAGATTTAAGATGCTCCAGTAGCACCCAATTTTGTACGTTTAAAATTTCAATTTTCAGTGATATACCAAATTGTAAATTTTTTTCCATTTCCTGTAAAACTTTGTAAAATCAATAAATTCAATAAGTTAACGCACAATTAACCATACGATAATGAGAAAAAATTAAGAACTAAGTAGTATTCAAGTTTAAAGCCAAAAACATATACAATCATTTTATTAATAAGATTTTTAATTTTTTTCAGCATATTTTGGTACCAGAGGTGGCTTTGCCTTTGTAGCAGGCGAATGTTTTTCTGGTCATAAGTAGATCCTAATTTGTTCTATATTTGAATAAAATTTGATTCAAATCGAAAACAAAATAAAAACGTTCTAAGGGCGTCTTCATTTAAGTGAGTCACACTGTATATTTAAGGAAATGTATAGATTTCGACAAAATATTACGTTAGTAAATACGTCGAGTGTTGTAAAATAAAGATTGTTTTGTGACTGCGATTTATTAGCAGTAAGCCACTTTGATATAAATATTCAAGGTACCTAATACTTTTTTTTAATTATCTATTTTGGCTGGCGAATATCTCGTAAACTATGACATATAGGAAGAAAATGAATATAGACATTCTTGTAGGAAATTTAATTATGTTTTATTTTGCATAGATTACCTTTTTCCGTACGACGCATCGTAAAGCCAAAAACATATACAATCATCTTATTGTTTTGAAACACTCTGTATATCTCAAGTTGCTCAAAGATGCCAGCTTGTCATCAGTCGGATATAAATCTACGAGAATCCGTTAAAAAAAAACTTAATACGAAAATTTTCACTTCAGGGAAAAAACACTGTTCCGCTGCCGGACTATTTCTGCGATAACGCGTTTTCAGCCCAGAGTATCGTGAGAAGCCCCTTTTGTTTCGGGTTCTCAAGACCTCCTTAGAATTTTGCTGAGTCGATGGCTTCGCCGCGAACTCAAAAGTTTTAATACCTATCGCGACCTCTATGGAAAACGGGAGGCGGATAGCGCCTAGTCGATTGATCTGCAGACAGTTGGCGAGGCCAGGATCATGCCACTTATACGGAGTCACATTGAATCAGGGTGTATTAAATACCCTGCGTTGAATAGAAATAGAATGTCGCGACGTAGAAATGGAAGGTTCCAAGCAATACGCGTAGATGGCGACCGCGGTATGAAATAGATTTAATTGAATATTTGGCAAACTTGCAAAGTCAGTGATAAGACAGATGTAACGAGAGGGGAGATTTTAAGCACAGCGAAAATACAATTTAAAAAAAAGAAGGGAGTTCTGCAGTAAATGCGGCCGAAGAAGGTCCGCTAAGATGGGTACGGTACCAAAAGTTTTTGGGGCGTTAAGAAACAAAGGACGTCGAGCGTCGCACGGCGACGACGCGCGTCTAAGAGTGATATCAAGTTGAATTATATTTTTTTTGAGGGCCACGGGAAAGGCCGAGGACACGAGAGTGTTGAACAGAGTGTTTAATAAAACGAAAGTCGAAGGGAACTCGGGTGTGAGCTAAAAACATAAAAAAATTGTGTAGAATTTGTCTAGGGCATAACTAGGAATTTAACAGGATTAGTCTATTTCCGAGGGAGTCTGGTGAGTTATTTTGTTTATGGCTACCTTCTACCATGAGCGAGGCTTCCAAAAAGGGGGTGCCTTGAGTTTGGCCTGGTTTTGTGTTCCCGGTTGCCATAACAAGAGCCACTTACTTTCACTAATTTTAACTTAGTTTTTTAAATAGGGCGTTCGATTGTTATTGTAAAAATTTAAGTGTATTATGCTTAATAGCTTTTACTCTCCCTCGTAACTAGCGGGGTTACCTTCGAGAGTGAGTGTTGTTTCCTCGGCGTTAAATCAGAAGGCAAGGTAAAAATATTGTATGGTAAATTAAGAGGTTCGAAAAGTGGCATATGTAATAAGCTGTGTATAAATATGGAGTTAGTTTTTCTACTCGGAAAACAGAGTTTTTATTTTTCAAACATCCCCAGGGTAGTCAATATATCAGGGTAATTTTCTAAAAAGATAAACCTTCCCCTGTAATTCGCGGCCGGACTCAGCAACCTGCGAGGGGTTGGTGTTTTCTTAGGGCGTTCCAGGAGGAGTTTATTTTATTTTACTACTTCTGAGGTCAGGCGGAAGGCAAACTATTCCTGGCCTGGTGACGGCGGTCGTTACCGCCCCTATTATAAACATAAAAAAACAATACGCCTCCTCCCCAAGGAGAAGGAAACCACGACGGGGTACGGGGAGTGGATTTGTTATACTGGTGGCAGCGGTGGGATGTATTAAAAAGGTTGGTTGAAGAAAATATTAGGAGATGAAAATTTTATATTGAAAAAATTCAATTTTTATTAGAAAAACAGGTGGGATGATTTAAAAGAAAGATATTGATGGGATTTAAAGGAAAGGCTATAGCGGGATAAGATGATGAAAATTGCCCCCGCCTGGCTTTTTATTTCGAATTGGCCATTCGAAAGGACATATTTAAAAACCTTCAGCCAAATTTTCAGCCCCCTATGTGCTAATAGGGTGCTCCTATTGTAAAAAATGTGTTCTTTCGAAAAAAATTTCTCCTGCTCTACTATTTGTTCAAAAAAATCTGAATAAATATGGACGTGTGTTTTTGAGAAAGAAAACACCCTGATTTTTTTCAGATTTTTCGGATCAAAATTGGGGTCAGGAAAAATATTTGAATTTTTCAATGATTTTTTAGGCATTGAAGGTCATATTTGGCTAATTTCTAAATAACAATTTTTTTGCTTTCGAATGCCGGTGTCAGAATTACCATTTTCAGACCGGAACATGCTCAAAATTTGAAAAAACCGTTTTTTCAGCATTTTAACCTCCCCACAATACAATTGTGGGAGGTTACTAAAATTGGTTCAAAATCGAAAATTGAGATAACATCAAATCTTTACATTTTGAGGTCTCAGGAATCCAAAAAAGTGGTTTCTGAAAAATGTCTGTTTTTGCATGTGTGTGTGTGTGTGTATGTATGTTAGCACGATAGCGGCGAAACTACTAAACAGATTTGGGAAACTTTGCATGAGGGTTTCTTTAGTGCCCTAGAAGATCTGAAAAGGTTTTGGTTGAGATCGGATTACATTTAGTGCCGTTTTGGCATAATAAGTTGTTTATTTTATGATTACTAACAATTTGTAATGGAACTATTGAAAAGCAGTAAAAATTCCGATTTCAACGATATATCACACTTGCACCCTTTTGATTTGGTTTCCGCGGAAAAAAAAACAAAAAACAAAATAACACGCTTCTTGTATAAGATATATTTTATAGTCTAACCTAACCTTCAGTAGACTAGTGTGTTAAAGCATGCAGACTGCCATACACGTTTTTTCTAAGAACGTCAAGCCAATTGAGTTGGTTGGGGACTATATATTTTGAAAAATCTTTTTTTGACAGGTGTCAGTTACTTTCGCGCGCGAAAGATTTTTTGACAGATGTCAGATGAAATGCGTCTAAAAGTTGTTAGTTACAGAACTGTCACTTTGACAAAATGTCAAAAATTATTGTCACTAATTTTATTGGGGGGATGTCACTTTGACAGCTGTCAAAATTCTAGTTCCAAAACTTTCCAGGGTTTTTTTTGTCAGTTGTCCGAAAATTTTTAAGTTGGTATTGCACTTTGTTTTTAGGTTATGATTGTTTATATAGTTTTAAGGGTATGATTAACGGAAATGTTTCCGACGATGCATCAGAAATGGGTTCATAGTTTTTGGACTTTTAATGTCAATGTCACTTTTATTATGATTTGATCAAAAACTCACTCTGGACCCAGTTAAAGGCTGTCCGTAATCATACGAGCTCCTTATGGGTTATGTAGGCTCCATACAGCTACCACCGGCTTTAAGACGTAACGTATTCTCTCTCGAAAAAAAAAAACAATTGGCTTGACGTTCTTTAAAAAAACGTGTATGGCAGTCTACACGCTTTAACACGCTAGTTTACCGAACGTTAGGTCATACTCTAATAGTATTTTAAACAACAAGTTCCGAAAACGAATCTTTTCACACGAGTGAGACAGTTTGGTTTGACATAAGTCGAATGAGTGTGAAAAGATGAAAGTTTTCAAACGTGTTGTTTACAATACTTTTTCTACGGCTGCAGAATCAACTATTTTTAATAAACTTCTTTAAAAGTGGTGGGGTTTGAAGACTCCAAAACTGATGTTTAGCCGTTAAATAAGTCGGTTGCCATGAAACTGAATAGGCTAGCCTACTTCAAAAAATACAAATAAAAGGTGTTACTTCTGTTTTTGACAAGTCTGTGTGAAAAACATGACAGGACCGTGTTTTTTGGATTTTTGCACACATCGTGTGAAAAATGACAGTTTCGAGTCATGGCTACTGTGCGTTTTTTAATTTTTCTCGCGGAAACCAAATCGAAAGGGTGCAGGTGTGATATATCGTTGAAATCGAAATTTTTACTGCTTTTTGAATGGTTCGATTATAAATTGTTAGTAATCATAAAATAAACAACTTATTGTGCCAAAACGGCACCAAACGTAATCCGATTAAAAAAAAACCTTTTCAGATTTTGTGGAGTACTAAAGAAACCTTCATGCAAAGTTTTATCCAAATCCGTTTAGTAATTTCGCCGCTATCGTACTAACATACACACACATATACACACACACATACACACAGACTTTTTCAAAAATAACTTTTTTGGATTCCTGGGATCTTAAAACGTAAAGATTTGATGTTATCTCAATTTTCGATTTTGGACCAATTTTAGTAACTTCCCACAATTTTAGAGAATATTATTTAGGTATTATGCAAATCACAACTTGTGGGGAGGTTAAAATGCGGAAAAAACGGTTTTTTTCAAATTTTGAGCATGTTCCGGTCTGAAAATGGTAACTCTGACACCGGCATTCGAAAGTACGGGAAAGAGGACACAAAAAATTGTTATTTAGAAGTTAGCCGAATATGACCTTTATTGCTTAAAAAATCATTGCAAAATTCAAATATTTTTCCTGACCCCAGTTATGATCCGAAAAATCTGAAAAAAATTAGGGTGTTTTCTTTCTCAAAAACACACGTCCATGAATTTTTGCAGATTTTTTGGAACAAATAGTCCAGCAGGAGAAATTTGTTTCTAAAAAACACGTTTTTTACAATAGGAGCACCCTATTAGCACCTAGGGTGCTGAAAATTTGGCTGAAGGGGTTTTCAAATATATCCTTTCGAATGGCCAATTCGAAATAGAAATCCAGGCGGGGGCAATTTTCATCATCTTATCCCGCTATAGCCTTTTTGTTGTGAGTTTAAACAGTTGGTAAGTGTTTGATTAAAATTTGTATAAAGTAATATTGGTTAAAATTATGTCTAAATATACATCGGGAAGACAGATTGTTTGATTATACAGAGAAGGGCACGGGTGAAACTGAATAAAAAACAAAAAGGTGCCGTTAGCGGAGATAGAATATATACGGGGAGGAAATAAAAATTGAATATATACTGGTAGGCAATCAGCGGAAGACAAATCCCCACATGAAAAAGGCACCATTGCAACGGTTCACCCACACGTACGAACCCTGGGAACTAACATCGATGGATATTGTAGGATCACTGGTAACCACGATGGCAGGCAACCGGTCTTGTTAACATTCCAGGATTACTTCACGGAGTACCCGGAAGCGATACCGATGCCGGATCAGAAGGCAGACATAATCGCTCGAGCCTTCGTGGAAAACATAATTGCTAGGCATGGAACACCGCAGAAGCTGATTACGGATCGAGGGGCGAATTTCTTATCTAACGTATTCAAGGTGGTGTGCGAATTATTAGGTTTAACCAAGATACAGACGGCCAGTTACGCCCCGACGACGAATGGACAGATCGAACGAATGCATCGAGTCCTTAAAGACATGCTATCTCACTATATAGCTAAGGATCAGCGTGATTGGGATAAATGGATACCTTTTGAGCTGATGGCCTACCGAGGTAGCATACACTCCACTACAGGTTTTAGCCCGTTCTTCTTACTACATGGGAGAGATCAGGTGCTGCCTATTGACAAATTTATATAACCTAGCCGAGTTAGGTACGGTTTCGATGAGAATTATGCGTCGGAGATGATGGAGAGGTTGTACCAAGTTTATAACCAAGTATATGAATACACGGCGCACGTAAAAGACACGCGAATCACTACATCGAAACGAGAACCTTCAAGCTGGGAGATTTAATATATGTAAAGGACGTGGGTACGAAAATAGAGCTTTCAAGAAAACTTTGAAAACTTTGAAAACCATGGAAAGGACCATATAATTGGGACCGGTTACATATAAGGTGAAGAAAGTAGGAGGTAGAAGTGAACATATAGTTCACGTAAATAATAAAGAAATATTACAAAGGAGAGGCGTCAAACGAGGTTGACCGTATGCGGAAACTGACGGAAGAAGAGGAAGACGATGAGTTAAAGGGAGATGACGATGAACCAGAACCAGATAGAGGTGGCGTGCAATCCAGACGAGGGGGAAGCACGTAGACAGGAAGGGAAACGTAAAGCCAAAATTGGGGACGAGCAAGAGGAACTTGCACCGGCGCGTGGCTGAAACCCTCCCGCGATGGTCCACCAGGGTACGAAGGCCCCCGGATCGTCTCAGTATGTAAGCTAAAACTCGGAAAGGGGTTGCTCGGTTGCTCTTGGAAGCGACGTAAAGGCGAGGGAGCGTATAAGAGAGCGGCACAAATAAAACAGAAGATAACAATTTAAAGATAGTCGTATGGTAGAAATCAGGACGTTTATCACGGCGTTACCGGGAAAAGCAGGGCGGTAGAAAGACATGCCACGAGGAACAGGCAGGTATTCGAAATTTAGCAATGTAGCCACGTAGTTTTATTTTAGCTTGTTTAGTCATCGTTGGTACGTTACGGTAATATGGAAGCAAAAAGAAAAAACAAAGGAAAATAGTTAGGTTGACGTACAGAAAATAGGCTTTACCTTCTGTCTCGTATTTGTGGAGAGATTTAAAATTAACATGGTCTATCCGCATGTCAGGAAGACTTTTGTGAAGTATGTTTAAACCGGATAAAAGTCAGTAAAACTTAATAACTGATTGGCTGCTACTGAGAGGGCTGAGCAGGCACCTAGTTCACTGAACCAGAAGTTAAGTACGTAGGATAGGGCTACATGCATATAATAAGTTAGGGACAGAAGGGTATCCTTATAGGACGTTTGAATAGAACTGTTGAATAGTTATCTTGTATTAGCATAAGGCGTTTTTAGTTAAATAGTTGGTGGAAAATATGAGTAATTGGACTTTTTGCCATAGGAGAAGTCACAGTCAAAATGGTGCAGGGCAGGATATTATGGGGAATGCTGATGCTGTGCTGCGTCTGGCTGTCTCGGTGGCGCGGAGTAAATGGGCGATTGTGAGGATGAGAACGCAAATATTACAACGGCGTCCTTAAGGAGCATCGCGAAGTGTCCCGAACCAAGCTCAGCCTATATGAGCAAAACAGTAGCAGTGCGGATCGTGCAAAGAACAGAAATAGGACTACAGAAAGTGTGGACTTGCTTAGTGGAGGTTACGCATCTTATGACGCACTGCGGCATGAATAGCCATATCTCGGTAGTAGTGGCAGGAGGAGTCTTAAACTATGTACATCGAGTAGGCGCGAAAGAATGTAGGGCGATTCACCGTTGTAGGGAATTAAAAATCAATCAACAAACCGTGGGGCAGATAAATTTAAATAGTACGACTACTGCTTCTGTAACACTACATGGATCTTTGGATAATTCAGGAAAATGTGAAGGAGTGAGTTATCAAGAGAACGAAAGGTCGTGGAGCAACGTGGTAATCACAGCGACCGTGAAGGTGCAAGTCACGGATTACCTGGCAATTGGATCACTATTGCTTTGACACTACTCTAGGAGAGATTATCTGGGATCAGAGGGAACCGGAAAGCTGTGAAGACAAGTTCAGCATTCTCTATGATGGTAAAGCCGAAAAGGTCACTAATATACTGTCAGGAGGGCAGTATATCGTAATAGACAAGGATACAAACATGTTCGCCTTAACATTTGCAAAGAAAATTCATCTGTGTGCCATGGAATTGCAACAAACTGAACACCCTCAGATATTGGTCTTGGAAGGCCAGGAACGCTGCAAAAATCCAGCGGACTACTACGATTTTGACGCAGAACACGGACCTAATGTTATCTGTGAATAGCAAGTTTTTGTACGTAGAACAGTCATATAAGCGGGACATAGAAGCGCTATACGTAGACACTATACACAGACGATGCCCAGTACAAAGAGAAATACTGAAGAACCGATTATTGTTGGCACCTATTTTTCCAGATGCCCTGAGCCAGATCATTCAAGACAGGGAGAAGTACTATACATCCTAAAGTGCGTACCGAAACAGGTCGAGATAGGAAGGTCTACGAGATGCTACCAGGAGCTACCAGTGTTGGTAAACAATCAGACCCGATTTATGGCGCCCATAACGAGAATTTTACAGAACTATGGGCAGGAGATCGATTGTAACGACTTAACCCCTCCATTATTTTCTATAGACGGGGAATGGATAGGATTAATACCTAACCCAACCGTAAGACAACCGCCCAAGGAACTGGAAGTAGCCACCGATGTGAAAATGTCATTTAAACCAATACAACCGATAGGGTCTCTGTGGCTGTACACACAGGAAGAGGTGGGGAAGGTGCAAACGTTACTGACCTTCGGCGTTGAGCGAAAAGTAGTGGAAAATATCATTACCCGACGGGCAGGCGAATTGGAAACCGGAGGGCAAGGTTTCTCCAACCTACGTATATTCGAGCCAGATGAAATGAAAGAGTTAGCCGACACCACGATGAAACAACTATGGGGATGGTTCTCCAGCTTCGGCACCTTTACGAGCAGCCTGATAGAGTTCTAGATCACCTTCCGTATTCTTAAGTACGCTAAGGAGTCGTAATTAACGGACTTCACCTATATCAAACGGTCGGAGGAGGACTTGGGATGTTAGCGTGCCTGTGGGACACTTTCACCATGTGGGTAATTCACCGTCATCACGTTAAACGCGAGTGCGTGTCGAGAGACTGCGAAGCAAACAGTGCAGCCAGCGACAGTAAAAGTACTGAGACGCCAGCTCAGGCGGTCCAAGGACGGGTATATCCTAACTTATCGACAATACCTACACGGCATTGGACTGAATCAAAACGGGAAGATGAGGGGCTGTAAGCTAGTACCTATAGCAATTAGTTAACCCACGTATTCTGTCGTTCGCCGTAGATAGCCAGGACATCATCGTCTCGCTAGGAAAGTGCATCGACAGGTAGTGCGGGGATGCGCATCATAGCACTGTTCGGGTCGACAAGTGGAAATTGTAAACTTAGAATCAGAAATAGTATAAGGCTTGCCTCTATAGAATTAAGTATGGAAGACTAGAAGTACGACAGGTTAAGTTCTAAAAAGTCACGGCCATATAGGCCCTGACTTTTTTTAAAGGGGGGGTAATGTAGCAAAAAATACCTCCCTTATATACTATTGCCATATCCATTTTTTAAAACAGTTAAGGGAATATGTTGGATTTTAATTATGTGTAACTGGGAGAATTATTGTTGTACGTCAGTCACCCTGTATTGTGAGAAGTCTGGTTGCCCGATTGTTTAGGCTATGCGAAAGGAAACAGATTAAAGACTTCCTGCGATAACGCGTTACCAGCAAAGAGTATCGTGAGAAGCCGCTTTTGTTTCGGGTTCTCAAGACCTGCTTAGAATTTTGCTGAGTCGATGGCTTGGCCGCGAACTCAAAAGTTTTAACACCGATCGCGACCTACATGGAAAACGGAAGGCGGATAGCGTCTAGTCGATTGATCTGCAGACAGATGGCGAGGCCAGGATCATGCCACTTATACGGAGTCACGTTGAATAGAAATAGAATGTCGCGACGTAGAAATCGATGGGTCGAAATGGAAGGTTTCAAGCACTACGCGTAGATGGCAACCGCGGTATGAAATAGATTTAATTAAATATTTGGCAAAACTTGCAAAGGCAGAGATGGGATAGATGTAACGAGAGGGGAGATTTTAAGCACAGCAAAAATACAACTTGAAAAAGAAAGGAGTTCTGCGGTAGAAGCGGCCGAAGAAGGTCCGTTAAGATGAGTACGGTACCAAAAGTTTTTGAGGCGTTGAGAAACAAAGGACGTCAAGCGTCGCACGGCGACGACGCGCGTCTAAGAGTGATGTCAAGTTGAATTAAGGGGATATTTTACATATTTTTTTTTGAGGGCCGCGGACACGAGAGTGTTGAACAGTGAGTGTTTAATAAAACGAAGGTAGAAGGGAACTCAGGTGTGGGCTAAAAACATAAAAAAATTGTGTAGGTTTCGTCTAGGGCATAACTAGGAATTTAACAGGATTAGTCTATTTCCGAGGGAGTCTGGTGAGTTATTTTGCTTATGGCTATCTTCTACCTTATGAGCGAGGCTTCCAAAAAGGGGGTACCTTGAGTTTGACCTTGTTTTGTGTTCCCGGTTACCATAACAAGATCCACTTAGTTTTACTAATTTGAACCTAGTTTTTTAAATAGGGCGTTCGATTGTTATTGTATTGTTAGAATTTGAGTGTATTATGCTTAATACCTTTTAAGGGTGGTGACTCTCCCTCGTAACTAAGGGGGTTAACCTTCGAGAGTGAGCGTCGTTTCCTCCGTGTTAAATCAGAAGGTAAGATAAAAATATTGTATGGTAAATTAAGGGATTAGAAAAGTGGCATGTAACAAGCTGTGTATAAATATGGATTTAGTTTTTCTACTCGGGAAACAGTGTTTTTATTTTTTCAAACATCCTACAGGGTAGTCAATATATTCAGGGTAATTTTCTAAAAAAATAAACCTTCCCAAGTCCGCGCTTGTAAGTTGCGGCTGGACTCAGCAGCCTGCCCAATAAACATTTATATATGCAATGCATGTTCTTTTCATGTTTCCTGTGCACTTGAATGATATATTGCCTGTGTTAAGCATATGCTTTTCACATGGAATTTAAATGCAAAGTGACCGGTCCACACATGTTCATGTCATATACATTGCACTATCCGTTTATATATGCAATGCATGGTCTTTTCATGTTCCCATATCTGTCAAGCATATTTTATGCACATGTAATCTACACTGTAAAAAATGATGTAAATTTACCATCGTTGCGTGTAAAATTCCCATGTATTTTTACCCGCAAAGAGACAGGAAAATTTCCATTTAACATGGAGAATTACCCCAAAATATAAGAGAAATAAAAATTTTCCACTCTCTTTGCGGGTAAAATTCCATTACTATTGGGGGTAAATTTACTATGGAAAAAAAATCCTGTCTGGATAAGGGGCAATTTTATTACCCCTTATCGAGATAGGATTTTTTTCCATAGTAAATTTACCCCCAATAGTAATGGAATTTTACCCGCAAAGAGAGTGAAAATTTTTTATTTCCTTTATATTTTGGGGTAATTCTCCATGTTAAATGGAAATTTTCCTGTCTCTATTGGCAAAATTACATGGGAATTTTACACGCAACGATGGTAAATTTACATCATTTTTTACAGTGTAAGTGAAAGATAATTAGGCCATACGCTTTCATATTAAATACATTTTATATATGAAATTTTCATTTTAGAAATAAAATACATAAAATAAATATGTGTACTAAATGTATGTATTATTCTTTATTGTTTCCCTCGTTGTCTCTCAATTTTCTTATTGGTTGTTTATTTGCTGCTTGGCTTTTATGAGCCATTTGTTAATGGCTTCAATAATTACGTTGTCCGTAGCTTGTGCAGTGCTGGCATTTTTTCTTATTGAACTTGTTGACAATGAATACATATAAATAATCAATAGGCATGTAATATATGAATCTTATATTAACTATGAGGATGAATTTTGATACACTAGTAGCAAGCGAGTGACGTAATTCAAACTAGTGGGTTAGAACATTAAAAACATTTAAGTTACATTTCTATATAGCACAATAATAAAGTACACTTGTTTCTACAGCAAATTTATGTCCATTGACAGTATTAAATAATAAATAAGCGTCTTCAAAGACACTAATAAATCAGATATATAACATTTCCGTCTAATAGCAATATTTTTATGCTACTTGGGAGATATGACCTCGCATGACCTCCGTTTTAATATTTTCCAAAATGTCGATTATATGTATCTACATATTCTGTATAACATTTTGTGTTGTAGTCTAAAATAAGACTTATTTGCTGATTTTTGGTTTAAAATTAAAATATTTTAAAGACATTAGTACATTTTTTAGGTTAAATAGGTTATTGACATGTTTTCCTTTTTACACAAAATGAGGCAACAGTGACCAAATCGTTTATATATAACAATAGCATTCAACACTATTTGTATAAATTGATTTTGTTAAACCTAAACATCATTGAATCTTTTGATGAAATTAGCAACGCACGAATGACAGCGATCCCAGTAAACATTAATGTAACTTTACCTCTCTGAGAGATAAGATTAATAGAACATTTTTATATAAAATATTTTACATAATTTTACATAGCATATACGTAAAATAATATCATATTTAAGTCAACATATTAACTTAATAACTTACACACAAGTTTACATATTTGCTACATAATTTTACTTAAAAATGTTTACCTACTTCATTTTACGACATCGAAGTCATGGAACGCGTCAGTGTCACGCTCACGCAGCATGCCAGTGTAAAATGATGTAAAATCTAACGTTTGTGTTTTTTGATCATTTTTGTGAAAAATTATGGATGATTGTCTTTTAATAACTTTGATGCAGAACTGTGAACCATAAAGCGTTGTGACTTTTTTAAATATTATTTTATTTAGAAGTTTTATTAGTGTAGAGGTTAGGTGCAAACATAAACATGCCCTCTTGTGTGCGAATTTGGTGTACATACCTATTTTAGAGGTGCACCATTTTCCAGTGAATGACCCAAAAGTAAGTTTGTGTTGTACCGTTTTTATAAAGATATTTATTTAAATGAAACGTAATCTTTTTATAGATTAGAATTATTTCGCGGGCAATCGTTATTCTCGACAGACAATTATATCATTACATGGATTTTGTTACACAAAAGCTGTATGTTGGTGCTGTTCCCACATTATTAAGTTCAACTGAATCCAGCGTAAGAAGTTGTAATTCAAGGAAACCCAGATCTTAATAGTGACCAAAAGCTTTTGCGAAGTACTATGCATAGGTATGGTTATTGTTTACCGACATCTTATAGCACCTACTTTGTGTTCGTTATTGTATTGTACATATATTTCAAGGTTTTGTATGTGTAAAGTAGGCTAATATTTTCCTGCAATTTTTCTTTTGTCCAAAATTGGCTTCAGCACGTCAAAATACTTCAGAAAAATTAGATCAGAACCTTAGGACAAAACCATTGCCCCTTTTTAGGGGATAAAACTGATACATTTTTTTTTAATATCAAAATCGGTTTCAACATGTTAAAAAACAGGATTAGATGGTTCTGATCAAAAGCGCAGCTCTTTTTTTTTTGTTGTCTTGTGATTAATGATATTGCTTGTATCGCCATTAAAAAAATTAATTTCATCATTATAAACCTACGAAGAAAACTAGAATTGTCTGAACCTTTATGGTTAATTTTGTTTGTTGCAATAAATAAGACAATTAAGGTTTGTCATTATTAAAAATATGCTTCTGGTAGAATTAAATCATCTTGGTAAAGGACCCCGCACATTTTCTTATATCAAATGGCTCTCAGTGAATGTAATAGTATAATATAATTTATTATTTATACAAAAAAAGCTTAAGAAACAGTAACAAGTTCGAAAATTGAATCGTTGATTGTTTACTTTTCAGTGGCGTTAATTAACAATTTGTTTATATGATTGTTAAAGAAACTACTTTTATCATGGGATTCTCACAAGATTGATGCACTCGTCTACAACTTATGCATGAAAAAAGTACTGCTTTACACACTTGTTGCATAAATAAGTAGGTATTTTAAAATTATTTAAAACAATTTTTTTGGCAATTATTTAACAAATGCATTTTTTTCATACTTCACGGCTCCCAATTGGCGTAGAAAACCCCGTTTTTTAAAATTGTTTCTTTTCTTGTGATCTTTTGAAGCATTCTAATAATTTTTAATTGTTTAGTTCTGAGAAAAAAAATTCTTTATAAAAAATTTAAAATGATTTTAAATAGTTTAAAAAAATTGTCTTAACACCACTGAAGAGTAGGAGAAAAATCTACATTCTAAAACAAATTGTTCTATGACTTGATGCACTTAAACAGTCAATGGATCAATTTTCGACTTTGTTATTGTTTTTTTGGCGTCTTTATAAACATTTCCACTTGATATTTGGTGTGATGATTTAATGAGCTTGTTTACGCCTAGTTATTATTAATTATTATTTATTTTTAAAATTTAGGGGAATCTACAATTTGTACTATTCTTTGATATTTCTTGTCAGCAAGAGATGTCGCTGGGTGGATAGATTTAAAATATTATTTGTGGATTTCTTATAGTGTACAAAAACCAGAATGCTTTTTTGTTTTTCTAAATTAATCATATAGATTTGAGCTGAAAGCCAACACAGACGGGCCTTTAGTTTTGATAATAAAATTAGTGTAAACTTCGTATAAATATTAGTGAAATTGAATTTAACTTAAGTTTAGAGTAGAGTATCAGAAATTTCCTTTCTTACCCCTCCGAATACTTTCCTATTTCTGATATTTAAAATTAAAATAAAATAGTGGTTGGAACCATACATGAAATTGGTAAGTTTTATTTATATATTTGATTAGATACAGTCCAAAAAAAAATATATCGCATTTGTTGGAAATCAGCGTAGATTCGCAACACATTTTTTGGTCCAGTTCGATCCGGTTGGTTAATTTTTATAAAATATTAGTTTCGAACTTGGTTATCTATTAGTTAATAAATTTAGGTATATAATCATATATACACAAATATATTTTTGTTGGAACTTAAAACTAAAATTTTTTAAGTTATTTGGTTGATTGATATTATTAGTTTTTCATTTGGATAAATAAGTGCAGTGCCCCTCTGTGTTTTGATTATTTTCTTTGTTAGAAATATGTTTAACATTTGGTTTTTTTGGTAGATACATTTTGTATCTACAAATATTAATAGGTACTCCTGTAATTACTGGGTATTGGGTAAATTGTCTTAAAAATCATAAAGTATTTTTAAGCAAGATTATTTGGCTTATTATATTTTATTATACAAATTCTTTGGCATTCTGGTTTAAACACAACTATTTTTTTGATATTTTTTGTTGACAGAAGAACCACAAATAATTATTTGTATAACTTTATCAAGATACTTGGTACTTTTTATTAAATTTTATCTTCAAACCACCTTTTACTTTGTTGCTTATTGAAATTCCTTATTAACGTTATAATAATACTTTTCTTAAATTTTGGAAAATGGCTGAAACCAAGGAAAAAAGATTAAAAGTATTGAGAGCAAAACGGGAACAACTTTTTTCTAGATTACAACAGTTATATGATTGTGGTAAAAAGATAAAAACTAATAATGCTGAATTAAATAATTTTCGTATTAGATTTAATACCCTAGAGGATACAAAAAAGCAATATGTACAAATTGTGGATGAAATTAATATGCTTAAGGTAGAAATAGATTCGGAATTTGTTCCAAATTTTCAGTGTTTAGATGCTTTTGATGAAATTTATTGCCATATTTTAGAAATAAGTAAAGAGGTTTTCAACAAGTCCTCTGCTAGTAAGGCAACTGATGTCATTATTAGAGAAGAGGCACCACAAAAAAACATTCCCCGGTTACCCAAATTAGAGTTACCTAGTTTTTCAGGAAAAATTAAAGATTGGCCTATATTCTATGAATGCTTTAAGAGTCTCATTCATTACAACAAAAATTTGAATAATGTTGATAAAATTCATTACTTAATAGGTAAACTCTCAGATAGAGCCTTATCAGTTTGTGCGGGTATACCGCCCATAGGGGAAAACTATGAAATTATTTGGCAAGCATTGATTGATCAATTTCAGGATCAAAGGTCTTTAGCTAATAATTATTTATCACAAATGTTAGAATTCAAGCCTGCACCTTCTCCATCAGCAAGTAGTTTAAACAATTTCCTTGAAAGATTTGACGCAGCATCGAACGCTTTGAAAAAATTAGAAATAACAGATTTATGTGATTATGTATTTTCTTATTTAGCTTTGAATAAGTTGGACTCGGAAACAAAAAATGTATTTGAAAATACTCGTAGAAAATCTTCAATACCTACTTACAAGGAAATTATAGATTTTGTAAAGGAGCAGGCAAAAATTTGTACACGCTCCCAAAGTTCATATAAGTCAAGTTTAAACAGTAGCCATAAAATTAAAACAACTCATTCTTTTCTTGTACAAAATAATAAAGCGGTTGACAAATGTTCGATCTGCAATGGTAGTTCTCATTCGATTGTAAATTGCTCGAAATTTTTAGAAAAATCGCCATCAGAGCGTTATAACATTATCAAAGAGAGAAAATTATGTTTAAATTGTTTTGGTACGCATAGGGTTGGTGTATGTAAAAGTACATCAAATTGCAAAATTTGCAACTACAGACATAACACACTTTTACATTTTAATAAATCGCAGTTATCGTCTAATATATCAAAGGATAATAATAATTCAATTCAACAATTGGTAAATAATACTATTGATAATTTAATTAGTCAAAATGTGAATACCTCTACAATTGAGTGAATTAGCAAATCACATTGGTTAGATAATAGTTTAAATAATACTGAGAATATACAGGGTCGGCCACAAACTTGTGCGGGCGCATCAAACATTGCTCATCAAAGCATTTCGACATTTTGTTCGACTACTACTAATAGTTACCGATTTAACAGTACTATTCTTTTGTCTACACCCACACAGCACAGGATGGCCACGGGATATCCTAAAATGATCCCGTATATCCGATAAATGGATTGTTCATTTGGGATGTCAATAGGAAGTCCACTGGTTATCCTTTGGTCCTAATAACAGCCAAAATAGGGATATCCATTGGATAACCTATATGACTATCTATAGGATAGCCTTTAGGGTTATTGATATCCTATTTAACACCTATATAGGGATAACCAAAGGCTATCCCTAGGGCCATCCATAGGTCAACTTGTTGGGCTAATGTAGGTCCCAAATTCATAATTGATAAATTTACCTGAAGTACAAAGGAGAATTTTTTTATTTAGTTTATATTTGCATTATACTTTCATTGTGACGATTGAATTTTATTGACGGAAGACATTACTTATAAAATATGGTCCTAATAACAGCCAAAATGGGGATATTGGCTAGCTCGTTCTTAGCACTAGTTTCAATAATTCATGTTAGATGGCTCTCCTCGCAAGGTGCAAATTACTTCTGTTGCGATACTCACCTAGTAAGCGTGAAACTACAGGCTGGGTAATCTATCCACTTCACAGGAAATGCACATATCTTGTAAATGTCTCTTTTAGAAGAGTTAATTTTTTTGCAATATGAGATTTATTTATTACGCAAGGAGGGTGAGTATACCCCAAATTTTAAATTGTCTACAGTAATCACGATTTTACACAAGATCAATTTTGATCCTGTGTAAATACTATGGGTAACCAGATGCAACTATGTGTGGATGTCTGTGGTTGTCCAGATTTTAACCTAAATTGGTCCCTTTTTCTTCCTATGGATGACCATGGGCTATCCCATTGAAGACATCCATGGGCAAACCCGATTTGCACCAAAAGGACATCCACAGGAGGTCCGAAATCGGGATTAACCCAGTTTAGGACGTCCCCAAGTCGTCCCGCTTATCCTCCAAGTATGGCCAGTGGTTGTCCTAAGGCTGTCGAGTGCTGTCTGGGCAGTAGTTGTAAATATTTTCAGTAAAAATGGAGAAAAGCATAGGGTTAGATTCCTCTTAGATTCTTGTAGTCAAGCACATTTTTTGACAGTAGATTGCGCTAGACGTTTAAAATTAGACATATCAAAATGGCATTCCGCTGTCAGTGGCATAGGTCATACCAGTAGCTCGGTTCACGGAAAAGCAAATGTAGCAATCAGTTCGCGTTTTAATCCAAGCATTAGTTATCCACTGGAGGTTTTATTAGTAGAAAAAATAACGGATAAATTACCGTCTTATACCGTGAATACTGATTTACTCTCACACGTTGTACATTTACCTTTAGCAGATGATACTTTCGGTCAACCCAGTAAAATAGATGGAGTCATTGGAGCAGAAATATTTCCACTTTTACTAGGTCGAGTTAAAATCGTAGGGCCTCCCCATTCACCAATTGCATTAGAAACAAGTTTAGGATTCGTAGTAATGGGGTCAGCTCCTATTCTCGCAGATTCAGAAGTAGTTAAAAATTTTTGTATCACATTAGAACCGTCTTTGGAGTCATTAGTTAGTAAATTTTGGGAACTAGAACAAGTTCCTTCTCAAGTTGTTGAAAGTCCTGATGATTTGGAATGTGAGAGTATTTATAAATTAACGTATCGTAGGGAAGGTTCGGGTAGGTATGTTGTTTCGTTACCTTTCAAACATGAACCGTCTAAATTAGGCGATTCGTATTCGACAGCGCTCAGAAGATATTTATTTTTAGAAAATAAATTTAAGAAAAATCCCGAATTAAAGAAACAATATTCTGCTGTTATTAATGAGTATTTAACAGAGGGATATATGTCGAAGGTTAGTGACAATTCGATGTCATTAGGATATTACATTCCACATCATGGCATTTTTAAAGCTGATAGTACGAGCACACCTTTGAGATGTGTTTTTGATGCTAGTGCTAAAAGTACAACTTCTGTTTCTCTAAATGACCTATTATATACAGGTCCAAAACTGCAATCTGACATTGTAACAGTTTTACTAAATTTTAGATTATTCGAAATAGCCTTCACTGCTGATATTAGAAAAATGTATTTACAAATTAATTTACTTAATGAACACAAATGTTTTCAGCGAATACTTTGGAGGTTTTCAGAAAATGAACCTATTAATGTTTACGAATTAAATACTGTATCGTTTGGTGTTAAATCTTCGCCATATTTAGCTATTAGAACCATACATCAACTGGCGATAGATGAGACAAAAAATTATCCATTAGCGGCAGCTATTGTTAAAAGAGATTTTTAATAGATGATTTGGTAATTAGCATTTCTAATGTAGAACAAGCAAAAATTTTATATCAGCAGCTAGTTGGATTATTTAAAGCAGGTTGTTTTGATTTAATTAAATGGTCAGTTAATTACAACAAATTCCAGTAGAAAATCGATCCCCTAAAGTTGTGAATTTTGAAACCGATACTTTAAAAATATTAGGTTTGCAGTGGCGTCCTAGTTCAGACATTTTAACATTTCAAGTAAATATTGACAATAGAATTTGTACTAAAAGAAATATTCTTTCAACTGCGGCTAGATTATTTGATCCTTTTGGCTTTATTGTACCAATCACTTTATTTTTAAAACTTTTAATTAAAGAGTTGTGGAAACTTAAAATAGATTGGGATGATGATCATCCTCCGAGTAACATAAAAAATAAATAGACAGTTTTTCAATCTGAACTTTCACTTTTAAACAATTTTAAAATAAATAGGCATTTAGGTATTTTTGAAAATACATCTGTTGTTTTAGTTGGGTTTGCAGATGCATGCTTGACATCTTATGCGAGTTATTACTAATGGTCAAATACAAACCAGTTTAGTATGTGCCAAATCAAGAGTTTCACCTAAGAAGACAATTTCTATTCCTAGGTTGGAACTCTGCGCTGCTTATTTGTTGGCAAAACTGTTCAAATATGTTTTAGATATATATAAATCTCGTATTCACATTGAAAAAATTGTGGCACTCTCCGACTCAACCGTCACTCTTAATTGGATCGCGTCACCGTCTTATAGATGGGAAACGTTCGTGGCGAATCGAGTATCTAAAATACAAGATTAAGTCCCGGCCAACTGTTGGTATCATATTGAAGGTACAGACAATATTTGTGATAGTCTTTCAAGGGGTTTATCACCTGCACAATTTATTGCCAATATCACCTGGACTACAAGTCCTACTTGGTTAAAAATGAATGAACAACATTGGCCAATTAAGTCTATTAATAATATTGACTGTTTTTCACTCGAAGAAAAAGTTGTTTCGGTTATAATTTCGGACAATGAGCCACATCCATTATATTTATTAGTTAATCGTTGTTCTTCTTGGACTAAATTACTTCGTACTACTGTTTATGTTCTTAGATTTGCAAGAGTTTTGCCAACAAAAGGTACCATTTTAATCTCTGTTTTATTAAAATTAATTCAAAAGTTACATTTCGCTTTAGATATTTCGTTATTAGAAAAGAAGCAGTTATGTTCTGTTTCTTTACGCCCCTTATGTCCCTTTTTGAAAGATGGTCTAATAAGGGTAGGCGGTAGGCTTAGTAATTCAAATTTGCAATATAATCAACAACATCCGTTTCTTTTACCGAAAAAGGATCATTTGGTTGATCTTATAATCGACCATTGTCATCGTAAAAATTTACACACGGGGCCGCATTTAGTCTTATCAATTCTTAGACAAAAATATTGGATTCTTGCGGCTAGAGGTATTGTACGTACTCGGATTAAAAAATGCAATTATTGCTTTAAATTCAATCCGAAACCTACCTTTCCGTTAATGGCTGACTTGCCGACAGTTAGAGTTACGGAAGCCAAGCCCTTTCTTCACAGTGGCGTTGATTATTGTGGGCCGTACTTTATTACGCTCGGGCGTAGAAGAGGGATAAAAAGTCAATAGGCTTACATTTGTCTGTTTATTTGTTTGTCGACAAAAGCTTTGCATTTAGAATTAGCTTCTAGCCTGTCCACTGAGACCTTTCTCGCTGCTTTTAAACGTTTTTTAGCTCGCCGTGGTGCATGCGCTATCATGCATTCAGACCGTGGCACTAATTTTATTGGTGCTAAAAGAGAATTAGATTCAATTTATAGCCTGATTGACTCAGATGAATACAACAGCACCTTGTCTAATGAATTAACGCAACGTAAAATCGAATGGCGCTTCCAACCCCCTGCAAGTCCACAATTCTCAGGAATTTGGGAGGCCAATATTAAAGCCGTTAAATCTCATCTGACTAAAGTAATTGGGTGTCAAATTTTAACCTATGAAGAGATGAGTACCGTTTTAGCTCAAATAGAGGCACTCTTAAATTCTCGACCATTATGTTGGTTAAGTTCAGATCCTTCAGAACCTTTAGCGTTAACCCCCGCACATTTTCTGACTCTTACGCCTCTTGAACATTTGCCTGCTCCAAATTTAACAAATCAGTTGCCAAATATTTTGAATAGAAAACATTTGTTAGATCATATGGTTCAAAACTTTTGGAAGCGATGGCATATAGAATATTTAAATAATTTACAGGTCCGTCAGAAATGGAATAGTCCCAGTTGCCCTATAAAAGTCGGTACATTGGTTATTATTCGACAAGATAATATTCCTCCTCTGCGTTGGCCCTTGGGTATTATTGAAGAGGTATTTCCAGGTGAAGATAGGGTCGCCAATGTTAAAACCAAAACTGGTATGTATAAAAGACCGGTGGTACGACTTTGTCCGCTACCATCGCAATAAAATGATAGTTATTTTGGTTATTATTATACTCTTCGCAAAAACGAAGAGTACCTATATTGTATTTAATCGGCACATTTCTAAAATCGTAAATATCGCTCGTAGAGAAAAAATTTTCATATCATTGTATTAGTGAACGAATTCTGAACAACTTTCAAAATGTCCGTCTGTCCGTTTGTCCGTCTGTCCGTCCGTCTGTCCGTCTGTCCGTCTGTCCGTCCGTCTGTCCGTCCGTCACGTTTCTTGTAAGCACGATAACTTAAGAAAGAAAAGTCCGATTGTATTGAAATTTAGAAAATTAGTTAGTGTTAGCTAGAGGAAGAACCCTATTGTTTTTGAAGAAAATCGATCAGTAAATAAAAAAGTTATTAATTATTTAATTTAAAAAAAAATTTTTTTTGTTAATTTTTGTGGCTTGTACTAAAATGGAAATCGCGAGATATTATTTCCATAACAATTTTTTTTTTGTATATGAAGTTTACTAATATTTCTTAGAAGTGAAATATGTATGAATGTCGACAGATATATATTACAGACAATCAATTTTCCTAGCAACAGGTGGTGGCGCAACGCCTAAAGCTTTTCGTTGCAATCCAAGGGTCCCGTGTTCGAATCCCGCAGGTTGGATTTTTTTTTCATTTTTTTTTCATACAATTTTTTTCACAACAAACTTTATATCACAAAATTTAGGATGTCCAAAAACTAACATTATTTACAAGAAAACTGCGAAGAGTATCCTATAGAATGTGTAACAATTATATATAAAAAGCTCAGTAAATTGGCGAAGAGTACGTTTTTAGCTTGTTAGTTATGTTATGGGTATAATAGTTAAGTATAAAAATATTTTAATAAGTTATGAGGGTTACCTACTAAGTTATAGTAGTTTTTTCAAATTGGTTTTTATTCCAGATCCGGTTCTGAAAATAATTTTCAGGGGCGGGGGAATGTATACGCCTAGTTATTATTAATTTATTATTAATTATTATTTATTTTTAAAATTTAGGGGAATCTACAATTTGTACTATTGTTTGATATTTCTTGTCAGCAAGAGATGTCGCTGGGTGGATAGATTTAAAATATTATTTGTGGATTTCTTATAGTGTACAAAAACCAGAATGCTTTTTTGTTTTTCTAAATTAATCATATAGATTTGAGCTGAAAGCCAACACAGACGGGCCTTTAGTTTTGATAATAAAATTAGTGTAAACTTCGTATAAATATTAGTGAAACTGAATTTAACTTAAGAGTATAATTTGCGGTCAGTGAAATGAAGAAACGAATTATTCGGCTTATTTTTGAAGATAGAAACTTCAAATTTTGTACGTATGTATTAAAATATATATTCTAGTTCGTCAAGTTTTTAATTTTTTGTTTTAATCAAAAACACGTGATCAACGAAAAAATTGACGTCGAAAAATTGGAATTTACAAAAAATGAAAACGTGACGCCCTAGATAGTCCTTAATTAATTACGTGGATAAAATCAGCGGCGGCTGGTGAAATTTCAATATTTTTTTTCTCGTCTATGGCGCATGGGACCCATACGAAATTTGGGAAATAACATCTAGAGAAGTACTTCTCTAATGACCTCTAAAAAATTTTGAAAAAGCAGTTTGCGAAAAAATTTTTGAAAATTCGTTAGCCTCCCCTGGGTCTAGGAGCTCCTGTTTATTTTTATTTTTGTTTGTCATATGCATCTGACTTTTCATAAAAATACAACAACAGATTTTGGAGTTTATGAAAATATTTTCATTACTAACTGAGATACAACGAATTGAAATATTGTAATTTGTTAAATTGTAAATTACAAAATTTCAGTCCATTGTATTTCAGTTAGTAATGAAAATATTTTCATAAACTTCAAAATCTGTTGTTGTATTTTTATGAAAAGTCAAATGCATATGACAAAAAAAAATAAAAATAAACAGGAGCTCCTAGACCCAGGGGAGGCTAACGAATTTTCAAAAATTTTTTCGCAAACTGCTTTTTCAAAATTTTTTAGGGGTCATTAGAGAAGTGCTTCTCTAGATGTTATTTCCCAAATTTCGTATGGGTCCCATGCGCCATAGACGAGAAAAAAAATATTGAAATTTCACCAGCCGCCACTGGATAAAATATAACCTCTTAATTTTCAAACATAGATTCAATAAATAGTTTCCAATTTTGCCGTCAATAGATGGCACTCGCCTCGGCATTCGCATAGCTTTACACGCTCTCAGACTTTAGGGAGGAACTTGTTGTCATGGAGACCAGACGCGAATGAATGCTTGCCAGGGAAGCATTTAGCAGTTCTGGTAATTGTAATCTTAAATTTATTTATAAATTATTTTATCTTACAGGAATGACTTAATAGATAAAATTCTTGAAAATGTTAATACATAAATAAAAGGTGCCAAATAGAGAGGACCGTTTTGTATAAACACTCCTACAAATTTTATTATGAAAATTTGAATTCGGTTTTTAGTTATTATTATAGTTATATAGTTTTTATTCGAATTTATTACCAAGCAAAATGTACAGGGTGTCCCAGTCAACGCACTATGCTCGGTTTTCACGGTAGTTTCTGAGATAAGTTTATGGTTCAAAAATCCAGTCTGACGTAGGTTTTCCGAGGAATCTCATACTGCTAAGATATTTATAGGAATCCAAGATGGCGGACGAATTTCGTCATCTATGGTCCTATTCGACTGAAAATCGATATCTGGGGGTTTTCGGGGATGCGGTTTACGAATTTTTGGTCAAAATTTAGGAATCCAAGATGGCGGACGAATTTCGTCATCTATGGACCTATTCGACTGAAAATCGATATCTGGGGGTTTTCGGGGATGCGGGTTATGAATTTTTGATCAAAATTTAGGACTCCAAGATGGCGGACGAATTTCGCGATCTATAGTCCTATTCGACTGAAAATCGATATCTGGGGGTTTTCGGGGATACGGGTTACGAATTTTTGGTCAAAATTTAAGACTCCAAGATGGCGGACGAATTTCGTCATCTATGGTCCTATTCGACTGAAAATCGATACCTCGGGGTTGTCGGGGATGCGGGTTACGAATTTTTGGTCAAAATTTAGGAATCCAAGATGGTGGACGAATTTCGTCATCTATGGTCCTATTTGGCTGAAAATCGATACCTCGGGGTTGTCGGGGATGCGGGTTACGAATTTTTGTTCAAAATTTAGGAATCCAAGATGGCGGACGAATTTCGTCATCTGTGGTCCTATTCGAATGAAAATCGATATCTGGGGATTTTCGGGGATGCGGGTTACGAATTTTTGGTAAAAATTTAGGAATCCAAGACAGCGGGCGTATTATAACTATATTTTGACCCCCCTTTATTTATGTTATTATTGGAGATTAAAAAAAGTTTTGTATAAGAGTTGTAGGGTTGTATACATATTTTTAAAATGCAATTAGAAAACAATTGCTTCCATATGTCACGTGATATAACAATGAAGGTTGCTTTTTAAATGAAAACCCTGAATATTTTTACATATTCTTTTAGATCCTTTATCCCTAATTTCAAACATATAAAGATTGATAGATCTAGTTGTAATATTTTTTGATATATCGGACATTAAATATGCTCCAAACATGCATGTAGGTATTTTAGGGTTTCTGACGGAGCGCTGTCAGTGGCGGATTTAGGGCGGGGGGGGCCTATAGAGGTAAAATCCAAGGGCGGCAATTTTTTTGAAAAACACTAAAGACATAAAAACAAAAAAATTGTGTTATTAATATGTTCTATCAGAACATGTTTAATTTATTTGAGAACGTGTTTTTTATATTAACTAGACTAAAGTTCCTTATTATAGTCAAGGTGGTTGTGCAAACGTTAGAACCTCATTTAACTTCTTTATTTTTGGAGTTACGTAAATAAGTTCAAAAATAAAAGTTAGGAGATATCACATGTATTTTCCAAACATCATTTCAGCAAAACAATTCAAACAAGTCGAATTTCGGAGATATGAGCTTTACCATGGTTTTTTTAAATAGAACACCCCCATATATTTTTACACCATTTGAAAGGCCATAGAAAAATCTTTTCAATGATATATGACACAGTATTTTTCTTAAAAACTATAGTAGATATGAAGTTTTATATTTTCTTACATTAAGTCATGGTAGTCCGAAAAATATATACAGTGTATTTCACTTTTTAATTTGTTTTTCTGATTTGAATCAAATTTTACTTAAGTATAGAACAAATTAGGATCTACTTATGACCAGAAAAAAATTCACCGCCTACAAATGCAAAGCCACCTGCGTTACCAAAATATGCGGATAAAATCAAAAAATCATATTAGGCATATTTTTATTGGAAAATTTTGTCAATAAAACTTGTTCAGAATTGTTCAGAAACCTTAAGTCCAGAATTTAATCAAAATAAAAAATATATAAATTTTTATTAAAATAATGTCCAAGTCCAAAAATATCATTTTAATGGGTTTTTTCGTTTAGAAAACTGTACTATGACAATTTTATTTGAAATTAAACCCAAGCTGCCAGGTAGTTGTAAAGCAATTTACAGTTTTTTTTTTAAATAATTATTTTCAAAATTTTTAAAGTTTCAAGTTTTTCATTTTTTAATTTTGTTTAAATTTTGGCCATTTTGGGCAATTCTGAACAAGTTTTATTAACAAAATTTTCCGATAAAAAAATGCCTAATATGGTTTTTCGATTTTCTCCACATATTTTGGTACCGCAGGTGGCTTTGGTACCGTAGGAGGCGAATGTTTTTCTGGTCATAAGTAGATACTAATTTGTTCTATACTTAAGTAAAATGTGATTCAAATCGGAAAAAAAAAATAAAAAAGTTATTGGGGTGTTAGCATTTCAAGTGAAACACACTGTATCAATTATTGAAATTCTCCATTTTATTTAAAATAAAGTGAAATTAGACAGAACTAACATATTGTTTATTTTAATTTACATACTTTTGTTTTCCATGGCTAATTTGATAAATTGTAAATTTATAGTAAATTAGACAAAATTTGTTTAAGATAAGCACCATGTATTATATTATAAATACAAAGCTTTTTTTATGGCGTTTCAAATGGTACATATATGGAGTGTTCCTTTAAAAAAAAGCAAAGTAAAGTTCATATCTCCGAAATGCGACTTTCAATAGGCATGTCCACAAAATTTTAATTTCAATTGTAAATGATAGAATTATCGATATTGTACACTAATTTAACAATTAAAAAAAAACCGATGCCCAAGGAATCACTACTTCCACATCCAGATTTTCTATCCAAGTCACTCACAACAATAAAATGTTGTATGTGGAAATAATTGTTTAATAATATAATATTTGAAATCGTCTACCTCAAAAACCCATAAAAACCCCCACATTGGTAGTGGGGTAGGGTGGTGATAGAGGGTGGTAGTGGGGGTGGATAAGGTAAAAAAATATTTTGAGGTTTCTGGTTCTTGTGCACACATTAAATCAAAATTTTTTTCCATCCTCTTTAATAATGGGGTGGGGGTGGGGGTGGTAATGGGGGTGGCTAATGCCAAAATTTTTTTTGAGGCCTTAGCTTCTCTTGTATATAGTAAATACAAATTTTATGAACTCTTACCTGCTTGATTTACCTATTTACCTCAATTTACCCCCCAATCCTTCGACGGAACAAGATGAAAATATAATCTAGTTCTAGATTTCATTAAAGTACATATGCGTACCAAATTTCAAGTCAATATCTCAAACGGTTCCAGAGTAAACGTGTGCACAAAAAAAAAGTTACAGACCGACAGACAGAAATTTTTTTTCGCTCAAACTTAAAATCTCGACGTTTCATGACATTCTAAGCCTATTTAAACAATAAAAATTAAAAAAAAACTTTTTGTCGTTACTATACTACCACTGGATGTGGAAGTAATATATGTATCCTTATTTTGCCAGTTATTCGTAATAGAAATCACCCCAACATAGCAAGGATTTTTGGTAATTTTTCAATAAAAATTCTTGGCCTATGAAGTAAAAAAATATTTTGAAGTTTTTGGTTCTTGTACATACACTAAATCACACTTTTTTTTCGTCCCCTTAAAAAATGGGGGTTAGGGGTAGGGGTCGTAATGGGGGTAGCTAATGTCAAAATTTTTTTTGAGACCTTAGGTTCTCATATATACTAAATACCAATTTTACGAACTCTTACCTGCTTGATTTACCTGTTTACCTCCCCATTCACCTCAATTTACACCCCAATCCTGCGATGGAATAAGATGAAAATATAATTTAGTTCCAGATCCCGTTAAAGTACATACGTGTACCAAATTTCAAGTCAATATCTTAAACGGTTCCAGAGTAATCGTGCGCACAAAAAAGTTAGACCGACAGACAGACAGACATTTTTTTACGCTGAAACTTAAAATGGCGACCTTTCGTGACAGTCTAAGCCTATTTGAACAATAAAAATTTTCAAAAATTTTTTGTCACTATACTTCCACTGGATGTGGAAGTAATTAATATTCTATTTCCTGATTTCCTGTACTATATGTTTCTTTTTATGTTTGTATGTATATTTTGCGTATTGATATTTTGTTTTTTTTATCAAATGTTTTGTATTATGCTATCATTTGTTTGTTTTTTACTATATTTTGTTTTTATACATTCATGTATTTTTTATACAATATAATTACTGACTTACCTTATCCATTCTATTGTATGGCAGAAAAGGTTAATAAATATATTATTATTATTATTATTATTAAAAAGAACGCCATTGCCATGTAAACCGGAAGTGATATTTAAGATTTACATGCCTTTTTGTAATTTATTCCTTTAATAGTCAATTAAGAACATAAATAATCCGATCAATTCTTCTTTGATGTTTAATTATATGTTTCTTAGCGGCATCGATTCCCCGGAAAAAACTACCGAGAAAATCGGACATAACGCGTTAACTAGGACATCCTGTACACTGTACATTTACATTATGTATCTACAGATAGTTTTTCTTTTAATTAAAAACCACTGCCTAAGGAATCACTACAACCGCATTCAGTTTTCCTACTCAAACTACTTTAAATAAAAATTCTTGTGCACCCAACGCGAAATTCGACTCTGTACGACAGAAATATATTTGAAGTATTTCTCTTATATTACACAATTTTGTTAATCTCCTCCTGCTTACGTAGACGGCATATTTCATTGGTCAAAGGGGCACGCCCACCCGTATAAACCTTTTTCATATATATCAATGAAAATATTATTTGTCCTAGCACAGATTATCCTCTTAAGTAGCTTTTACCATAAATATGTCATAGGGGTTTTAATGATACTTTTAAGCTCTCAAATGTAAAGGATGTAAACATCCGCTAGATTAGCTAAACTTTAGGGTCCAAAGGGCGAACCCTCTTTAAGATAAGTTCCCCTATTTTTATAATTACTTATTCTAGAATCTGCCTACGTGACTTTTGTAATGTAGCTAGTTTAGAGTTTACTATAAATACCCCCAAATGCTATTTCAAAGCTGAGTGTAGTTTTAGACGTTATACTGTTCAGTTGTCGTTCTGAACTTCGATCTAAAAAGTAAATATTGTAATTATTTTGTTGCGTGAAATAAATTGTTTTTAAAAACCCAATTTTTATTTCGGCCACGTAACAGAAATGTAGAATATACATGCCTGTTTTAAGATAATTACTTTTTATTCTTATTACTGTACCTACTTTTTTTAATTGATTTTTGCACCTATTTATGCAGGCCCCCCGCATCAAATCATGGGCCCCGGTACCAATTTCACTGTTGGCCCCCGCGCCAAATAATTGATGACCGGGGTGAGAAAAGTGAAAAAAATGTTTTTGTCAAGATCTCTGGCGGGCCCCTAAACTTAGTACCCAATAGCCCTCCCCCCATACGAGGGGGGCCCTCTATTGGGGCCCACAAATATTCTTGGAACACGGGCACCTTCCAATAAAGTCCCGCCTCTGATAGCGCCTATCTTACGGCCATTTCATATATTTTTTGGTCAGCGTTCAACATAACAGGTGTATGTTAACTAACGTAAACGTTCCATCATAGGCAGTGGCGGCTGGTGAAATTTCAATATTTTTTTCTCGTCTGCTGCGCATGGGACCTATACTTAATATGGGAAATAACATCTAGAGAAGCACTTCTCTAATGACCTCCTAAAAAATTTTGAAAAAGCAGTTTGCGAAAAAATGTTTGAAAATTCGGTAGCCTCCCTTGGGTCTAGGGACTCCTGTTTGTTTTTATTTTTTTTTGTCATATGCATTTAACTTTTCATAAAAGTACAACAATAGATTTTGGAGTTTATGAAAATATTTTCATTACTAACTGAGATACAACGAATTGAAATACTATAATTTGTTAAATTGTAAATTACAAAATTTCAGTTCATTGTATTTCAGTTAATAATGAAAATCTTTTCACAAACTTCAAAATCTATTGTTGTATTTTTATGAAAAGTCAAATGCATATGACAAAAAAAATAAAAATAAACAGGAGTCCCTAGACCCAGGGGAGGCTATCGAATTTTCAAAAATTTTTGCGCAAACTGCTTTTTCAAAATTTTTTAGGGGGTCATTAGAGAAGTGCTTCTCTAGATGTTATTTCCCACATTTCGTATGGGTCCCATGCGCCACAGACGAGAAAAAAAAATTGAAATTTCACCAGCCGCCACTGATCATAGGCCTGATCAGGCTTATGATGGAACGTTAACGTTAGTTAACATACACCTGTTATGTTGAGCGCTTACCAGAAAATATATGAGAGTGAGAGAGATAGATGGCGGTAACATAGGTGTTATGAATAACGTAAATGTTCCATCATAGGGCTGATTAATTGCTGAAATAACACTAGAAAGACAGTAAGAGCAGGGTCGGACTTATTTTTAATTTCTCTAGTGTTGGAAATGGTGTTTAAAAGAATTTTAATTTACTTGCGAATTGAGTTGTCCACATTCTGTAGTACTGATTACATATTTTTAAGTTGTTTCATTTATTTTTATTTATGATTGATCGAGTTTGTTCTCTTAATTACATACTACACTACAATACAAAGAGAATTATTGCACGTAGAAACAGAGTAGCCAAACCATTACGATTTCTTACGATTAAAATTTTTTAATAATAAAATTGATACGCTAAGTTGTATTCTTTATATTAGAGTATATTTCACCCTTACTGCACAATTCCAGAACTTCTTTTCATAAAAGCTAATTTTTGTACTCTTTTTTTTCAGAAGTCCTATACATTTCTTGTTTATTGCTAATATTGCTAATTATTAGGATTATATCAAATCAAGGGACTAAATGTAACTATTTTTAATTCCGACTGTGAAGAATCGATGTCATGAGAGATACAAAAGAACTTTTATCTTGTGGTATACAGACAAACTATCTTTGCACACACTCTAATAGTGTATATCAGGGATTCCCAACAGGTGGTCCGCGAAATGTCACTGAGATATTCAATTGTTTTGTATTTTACTTGACTTGCAGTGGCCATTATCCTAATCTAGTTCCAGCGTAAGTTCAGTAGGTTATTCATAAGCTTTTATAGTCAACCAAGCGCGGATTTATGGGAAGGGTAACGGGGTAACCCCCCAAGATTCTGTAAACCATCAACTTTTGTTTTGTTTTCTCCCCCCCGCTCTTCAAAAAAATTTTGGGACGAAAAATTTTTTTTCGGATTTGTCCCCACGCGCTTCAAAAAAAATTTGGGACGAAAAAATGTTTTTCGGATCCCCCCCCGCCCCCATCATCAAAAAATTTTGGGTTCAGTGTTAACCCCCCCCCCCAAGCTCAAGGTCCAGATCCGCCCTTGCGGTCAACTGTCACTTTTAAGTATATTAGTTTAGTAAGTAATTTATGGTAGATTCTGCATAATCTTCATTTTAAGAATTTAAGCTTTTGAGGGGTCCTTGTCAGTATAGCGACCGATGAGGGAGTCCTTGAAAAAATCTTGTTGGTAACCACTGGTGTATATAATCAACAATTATTTTGAAATAGTAAAATGTCTTTTACTTCCCGAAGGAGAGCTCAAATTCTCTCTGGGAGTAAGTGACACTTTAGTCTTTGAAAATGATAAACTTGCAGTACAAAAATATTGTTTTGAAGACGTGAATGTTCAATTTTTTTTCCATTCTGGTATGAATGCTTTATAAAGGGTGTAAAAAAAAATTCTACATTGTTCACTATAATCTCCTCTTTATTAAATAAAACAACTGTAAATACTTGATATTATTTTATTTTACACACAAACATAAACAAAATGTTCATTTCCTGGTTTTCAAAGTAATTTTATTGGTCAAATTAGTTATATCAAAAAGTATAGAGTATGTAGCTGTATTCTTCCTCTAGATGCTCCGTACTAAGTGAAGGGACCGTCCTGGAGTACGGATTTATTTATAATTGGGCGCCAGCACTGGGGAGGAACAGCTAACTATGATTTTCTTTCGGTTGGATTTTCTCATGGTCGATTTTCGTATTTGTAGGTAAGAGCTGAGACCTCGGATGAAACGCTGCTCGTCTGCAAGTGTACACTGGATGGCTTCCACGTTGGCAGGAGGGCCCCAAGTGACTGGTTATTACTCGTGGGCTTCCTGAGACTCGCTTTGTGGGCTGCTTATTCCCTTACTGGTTGGAATAGGTAGACGTCGTGAATTAAACACAGTAATTTTAACTTCAACAACAGGTAAAACAACTCCAATTGAGCCCGTCACGATACTTGGCGATGTTTGAAACGCGAGACTGCACTAACTGTACTCGTCGCGGCACAACGATGTTGCTTCGTGAGAAGCTGAGAGTGAACTGGGCTGATGACTTGGGCGACGGAGCCCGTCGCGGTACTAGGTGATGTTACCTAGTGGTAGACTCGATGAGAACTGAGCCCGTTGCGGCACTAGGTGATGTTACCTAGCGGTGGACTCGACGTGAACTGAGAACTGAGAGCGAGCCGGGCAGGACTATTGCCCTTTACCTCAATGCATTGCTGTAGACCGGGGACCAGCCTCGTGCAGGGCGGGCGAACTTACTTTGCGTCGGCCCCACTCACAAATGTGAGCGGTGCCGGTCCACCTCCATGGGTCCTGGCTCGTTGGACCTTGCTGGCTAAGGCCTCTTCTGGCGTTCTTCTTTCTTCGTCTTCTGCTCTTCGCCAGCTTGTTTGCCCCCCGGGGGGTAGTCATCGGTCAGTTGGGTGTTTTTGAGTTGGGTGTTTTTGGGTTTGTGGCGGGAGAGACTGCTGTGTAGCTCGAGGAAGGGCAGACCTAACTGCTTTGGTAGCATTTTCGGCCTGCCCGGAGCTAGGGGGACTACAGGTACTGGACGGTTGTTTGTCCGGTACCCGCAGGGTCTTGGGTGGGTGGTTGGGTGTCGTCATGTCTCTTCCGTGGGGGTGGATCGTCGGGTAGTGGTATGTCTCTCATACTCACCCGTTATCCAGGAGCTGCACCTTCAGCCGCTTGTGCCTCGGAGCATCTGCTGGGTCATAGTCAGTGGCCTCCCTGACTAGTGGGTTCCCATGCTCCTCGGCAAGGGCGTACATCTTTCTGGCTCTCTGCTTGATGATTTCAGTGACCGGGGTGTAGTCCAGGTCCCTGAAGATGTCCTCGTTGCGGACGAACCAGGGTGCGTCGACTGCTGTTCGGAGGGCGACGTTCTCCACTCTCTGGATCTGTTGGAGGTAGCTCTTTGCTTGGTAGCCCCAAGCTACCGAAGCATACGTCAGCTGGGGACGGATGAGGGACCTGATAAGCGTGAGCTTGTTTCTCAGGTTGAGTCTGCTCTGTCTACCCGTCATCGGGTAGATTAGGGCTCTCGTCCTCCTGGCCTTCTTGACGATGGCCTCCGTGTTCAGTCTCCATGTTAGGCCTTTGTCCATGACCACGCCAAGGTAGTTGGATCGTGCCATTGGATGTCCTCACCAAACATGGAAACGTGACCTGTGGGGTTTTGTTTTCTTACCTTCTTGAAGAGGACCGCCTTGCTCTTCTCGGCGTTGACGGCTACCTTCCATCTGTTGCACCAGTCCTCTAGGAGGGTGGCCGCCTCCTGGAGGTTTCTGGTGGCTAGCCTGGCGTTCCAGGATCTGGCTATCAGGGCTGTGTCATCGGCGTAGAGGGCCATGGAGGTCCTCTCCGTCCGAGGTAGATCGGATGTGAAGATGGAGAACAAGTGCGGGGAGAGCACTGAGCCTTGGGGGACTCCTGCCTCCATTGTTCTGTACGTGGACACCTTGTCCACGATCTTCACCCTCATCTGTCTCCTGTGGAGGTATGATCTCACTAGCTTGACGAGTGCAATGGGGTAACTCATACTCATCATTTTGGCTAGGAGACCATCGTGCCAGACCCTGTCGAAGGCTTTGGCAACGTCCAGGAACAGCGCTGCCGTGACCTGTCGTTGGTTGAACCCCTTCGTGACCTCCTCGGTGAGGCGGAGCACTTGGAGTTCGGTGGAGTGCCCTGTCCTGAAGGCGAACTGCTCGTCTGGGAGGACGTCCAGTTCTTCTGTCTTCTCGGCTATCCTCTTGAGCATGACTCGTTCGGCTACCTTACTCATTGCTGGGAGTAGACTGATTGGCCTGTAAGAGGAGGGAAACGTTAGGTTCTTACCTGGCTTCGGGATGACTATGACGTCGGCCTTTTTCCACCTGGAGGGGAAGTGTCTCAATCTCAACATTGCGTTGATGATGTTGACCATCGCCGCTACTCCTTTCCGGGGCAGCTTCTTGGGGGCGATGTTCCCAATGCCATCACATCCTGGAGCTTCCCTGTTTTTTAGGCTCCTTAGGATCTCCTTGACCTCCTCGTGGGTGGTCGGGGGGATGTGGTCTTCATTTGGCAGACGGTTCATCCTACGTACCCTGCGTCTCACGTCGTCCTCCCAGTCCTCGTCCTCATCATCGAGTTGGTTTTCCCTACACTGCAGTTCCAAGCTGTCAGCAAAAGCCTCGGATTTTTCCTGGCGAGTGTAGACAACACCATTCTCTCCGTGGATCGGGGTCATGGGAGTCCGCCGGTTTCGCAGGGCCCGTTGGGTGGTCCAGATGCTCCTGTCCTGTGTGTCCAGGGATTCCAGGTGGCGTTGCCACCCTTCTTGTCTGTGTTCCTGAAGGGCAGCCTTGACTCTCCGGCTCAGGGTGTTGTAGTGTCTCCTGTCTTCCGGGGGTCTGGTCCTCTGGGCCCGTCTCTTCGCGCTTCGTCTATCCCGTATCAGCTGCCTGGTGTCCTCTGGGAGGTTTGCCATCGGTGCTGGTGCTCGCCTCGTTTCCGTCTCGGTGGTACTTTCTCTCAGTGCCGCCTGGATCTGGTTTTCCAGGGAGGTGAGGGCCCTCTGTACGTCCGCCTCGGTTTCTAGTCTGGGAATTTGTGCAATGTCCCTTTGCAGTGCTGCATGGAACATTTCCCAGTCCGTCCTCCTTTTGATGAAAGTTGCCGTGTTCTCACCGTCCTTTTCTCCTAGTTCTAGGAGAATGGGGTTGTGTTCGGTGGAACCTTCCATCATGGCGGTGATTTCTGCTTCGAGGGTCATCTCCTTCAGCATCGCAATGTCCAGGACATCCGGCCTGGTTACACCATTGTCATGGGTCGGTCCCTCCGGCCCAAGGATCAGCAGGTTGCCATCCTGTCGTCCCAGGAATTGCAGTAGCTCTCGTCCTCGAGTGTTTGTTATCCTACTGTGCCATTCCGGGGATTTGGCGTTGAAATCGCCGATGGCAACCGTCTGGGTCCCCGGGGGGAGGATCGAGTCCAGGTCTGCGTCTCGCAGCATGATGTGGGGGGGTTGGTAGCAGGAGACCACTCTGATGTTGCCATTTCGTGCCGTGGACACTACTACGACTGTGGCCTCCAGGTTCTCCATCTCCGGGAGCAGGATCGGATGGTGTGCGATGCTCGTCTTAACTAGCAGGGCTACTCCTCTCATCACCCTTCTGTGGGGCCTCTGCCAGTCCTTCCTGTATACGTGGTAGCCTGGGAAGTTGATAGCCTGGTCTGGTCGCAGCTTTGTTTCCTGCAGTGCCATAATGTCTATGTCACCCCTGGCTAGAAGCTCCTCAACCTCGAGTTTGCGTCCTAGCAGTCCGTTTACATTCCATGAGGCGATCTGCAGGAAGCCTGGTTTAACCTGTAAAGTCATTATAGGTTAGTAAATTTTGGCATTTGTGCAAAAAATGCGCTCATTGCTGAGCACATTTGTTGCATCTGGGCCAGCACCGCAGTGAGGTTTTGGGCCTCAGAGGGTGCTTGTTGTTTCTTGACGGGGCTGGTGTTCTGCCCCGTCGAGCCCTGTGCTATCCTGGCGTAGCTGATACAGTGATAGTTGGCGTCCTAGCTGCTGGTTTTTGTGCTGTCCTGGGTGCCTGCTTCTGGGAGGGCCCAGCTGTCTTCTTGGGGTACTTTGGGCACCCCCTGTAACTCGCTGGGTGTGCCCCCTGGCAATTGGCACACTTGGCTGGCACGTCTTTGGACTTTTTGCACTCTCCCGAGTGGTGTGGGTCTCCGCACTTGACACACTTGGCTTGGGCTGTGCACCTGCCTTGTGCGTGTCCGAACCTTTGGCAGCGGTGACACTGCGTGACGGCTTGAGCTGCTCTCTGCCTCTCGGTGCGTACCACCAGGGAACAGCATCGGTTTACAGCGAGGATCTTCTCCTCGCTGAGGGGCACCTGTAATAGGACCAGTGGGATCTCCTTCTTTGTCCTTCTGGATGTCATCCTTTGGACGGAGGTAGGTGTGAAGGCCTGGTCCTGGAGGTCCTCTTTCACCTCGTCACAGCTGACGCCACTGGGGATGCCTCGTATCACTACTCGAAGCAGCCTGTCCTCGGGCAGTGAGTACGTATGATATTCACACTTTTCGAGTGTGAACATCTTGGTCATCCTTCTGTAGTCGTCCGCCGTTTGCGGGGTGATTGCAATGCCCTCACCGACTACCTTGGCCTTCGTGTATTGGATTTTGGCCTGCTTCAGTCTTTGGCTTACTGCAGACCAGGTGTCCTGTCTCCTTAGGACCACAGATGGGATTTTGGGGGCCTTCTCTGTGGCCACCTCCTGTTCGGGAGTGGCTTGTTTTGTGGCTGAGGCATCCTGGCTGGTGCTGGGCTGCACCCGCCCTTGTCCTGGTGACAAGGGTGAATTCGCCGTCACTGTCTGTGTCGGCTTCGGCTGCCTTCCTCTTGGGAGCCTCTTTAGGTGCGGGTTGCACCTCTGGGGTCTGGTCCTGGACCTGGGGCTGTGGCTGGGGCTGCACCAGGGGGGCCTGGGGCTGAGGTTTTGCCTGGGGCACAGTCTGCGGTTGGGGGGGCTTCTCAGCTCGTATGGCTGCCAGGAGTTCAGCGTGCTGAATTTGTTGCGCCTCGTGCTGAATTCGCTGCGCTTCTAGCTGTTTGGCCACATCTGCACGGAGTTGGGCCATCCTCTGGTTCATATCACACAGCTGGAATTTCAGTGTCGCGTTCTCCTGTGTGAGCCCCTCTATTATTGCCTTTAGCGCCTCCTTGCTTTCGTCCATGATTTCCATGGGCTGCGGGCTGCCTTCTGGAGGGGCTCCGTCCTGTCCGGCCATACTGTTCTCCACAGTATATGGTTCCTGGGTTTTTTGTCCTGTCTTCTCACCGAAAAGAAATGCCTGAAAAGAAATGGTTAGTGATTAGCGGGATAGGAGGGAAAGGAAAAATAAACTTTGTCCCCAGGCCTTGAAAAAGACAACTAGTGTTTCTCCTCTTCTCACTACACGCCTGTTGTAGCGCTTGCATGCTACGCTTCGCACTGTGGGGCTGCCACTTCACTGTTCACTGCACTGACTGAAACTCACTACTCACTAGGTGGTCTGCTCGCTTCGGTGTCCGGGTGAACTGTGAGAGCGAGCCGACCACTAGTCTGTTGCACTTTGGCTGCGGCATCCGCCCTGCGGCGGTTTGTGTTGTTGTTTTCTTTGTGTTGATTATCGGGGTCGGTTGGGATTAGGAGGGATTGTACATTGTTTATGATTAGTAATACAGAGCTATTCTAACGAGTGTGACATTTTGTTTGTGTTAGTGTTTTTGCTGTTTGTTTGATTTTGTTTTGATTTGTTTTTGGTTTGACTCTTTGGTGTTGGGCATCTTTTATTATTATGGTTTAGTGTTCTGTGTTTTTATTTTTGTGTATGGCCTCTTTTAGTTCTGTTTGTTTTGCGTGGTGGGCATCTTTTGTTTTTTTTTTTTTGGTTTATTTTTGTTTCGTGTTGTATGTGTTATGGCCTCTTTTTTTTTTTTTTCTCCAGAGTAATGGTTTACAATATTTTGCGGGTAGGGGTTGAGCTAAGTGGTAGGGTGGGGTGGGGGGTAGACGCAATTGGGAGTGATTTTATGGGCTGGGGTTGAATATATAATTGAGGGAAGGGTATTTTGGGGCAGAAGCAAATTTAACTGTTAGTGGGTCTGACATTGTTGGGTTAGGGTGTACCACCAGTTTTTGTGCGAAGGCCGATATCAGTCTGAGATAAATGAAATTATCTAGTGTCGGGGTCCCGGTAACGTTATGTAGGTATTGTAAATTAGTCGAGCGGGGTAGATTAGCAGCGATACGCAGGTTTTTATTTTGCGCTATTTGTAGCTTTCTTTGTCGAGTGATTGTGATAAGGGGGTACCACACTTGGGCCGCGTAAGTCAATATAGGTCTTATGTACGACTTGTATAGGAGAGATGCGACGTGTGTAGGGGCCGATTTTAATACAGGGAATAATTGCGACGTTCTGGCTTGTGCTTTTGTTATTACGGATTGCACTTATTTGTCGAAATTTAGCTTTCTGTCGATATGTATTCCTAGGTATTCTATTGTCAGGGACCACTCAAGGTTTACTCCTTTGATTGTGACTTTTGTTTCCGGATAAGGTAGTACTCTACTTTTGTTTATCATAATGACGTCTGTTTTATTGGTATTGACCATTTCTCGAGGAATGTGATGGTTTTGTCTGTTTGTGTCTGGAGTAATTTTACTAGTAGGATTGGGTTTTTTGAGGTTGATATTATTGCAGTGTCGTCTGCGTAGATTGCGAGCGTTGTTCTATGGTCTTTTGGTTTCGGCATGTCGTTGATATATAGTAAAAACAATACTGGGCCTAGGGCGGATCCCTGGGGGACGCCGGATAGGACAGGGTTTAGTGTTGAACACTCCTGATTGGTTGCAACTCGGAATTGGCGATTGTGAAGGTATGATTGTATCAGTTTGTTGACACGAATCGGAATTCCCGCGATATTGAGTTTGAATAGCAACCCAGGGTGCCAGACTTTATTAAACGCCTTCTCGAGATCCAGGGAGACTATCCTTGTTAGGAGGTCTCGATTGGCGTTTGTGGTGAGCAGTTCTCCAACGCGGAACAGCTGTTGGGTCGTGGAGTGTGACGTATGAAATCCATATTGGAATTCACTGAGGACTTGGTTCTCCTCAACGACTTTCAATATGAAGGAGAGGATAATAAGGTCAAGGATCTTAGCTAATACTGGAAGGAGACTTATCGGGCGGTAGCTTGAGGGAAGTTTGTTGGGTTTCTTCGGTTTGAGGACTGGGATGATTTTTGCCACCTTCCAGGCTGCTGGGTAGTACGAAAGTCTGAGTATGGAATTATACAATTTAGTAAGGTATAGGATCGCATTGGGGGGTAAGTATTTGAGTAGATAAGGCGGCATATTGTCCAGCCCTGGACAATATGCCGGTTTATCTCTTTTATGTTTTCAATGACTTTTAGTGGGGATGTGTGGATTGGTTGGGTTGTGAAGGGTAGGGTAGTCTCGGTTGGGGTTCTTTCAAAGTTGGTTGCTTTGTGTTGGTATCTATTGTGGATTTGGTTTGGTGTAAATTGTGCAGTGAATATAGTAGAAAATGCTGCAAGCTTTTCCGCGTTGGTGACTGCCTGTCCATTTGGTGTGAGAAGTGGGGGTATTTGTTGGCTTTTTCGGTTGAAAATTCGTGGGATATAATAGGGATCTTCAGGATGGGATAGTATTGTTTTTGTTAGTTGTTCTGATTTGAATATTCGGATCTTTTCTGCAATTTCCCTCTGTAGTGTATTGATTTGTGGTTTGAGCAGTGGGTTTCTTGTGTTATTGTAATGTTTACGTAGTCTATTTTTACATTTTATGAGGTCTATAATTTCTGGGGGGAGTTTGTTTGCATAGGAGACACTGCTATTTATATTAGTTTTCTGGCTAAGTCTGAGTGCTTCAGTTATCTGGGTTGTTATATTTTCGACTGCAGTTTCAATATTAGCCGGCGTATCGCATTTAGGATTGCATTTGAGGTTTCTAGATAATATGTTGGTGAACCTGGGCCAATCATAATATGATTCACGGAGTTTGCGCTCCGTGTTAATATAATTTGGTGTTAATTGAAGTGTGGTTATGACTGGTTCATGATCACTATTGAGTGCTGATACGGTACTAATTTTTGTAGGGCAGTGTATTTTATTCGTTATTATAATATCTATAATAGAGTGTGCTGGGGATGGACGAGTTGGTTGGAATGGGGCTAGTATGTTTGCTGTTGGGGTTTGTGTTAAATAGTTGAATAGAATGTCCCCTGATTTGTTTGACTGGTAATTATAAATATTCCGTAGAGGATGTTTAGCATTAAGGTCTCCTAGAATAATAAATGTAGAGTTTACATCTTTAATCTTTTGTAGGTCTGTGTTGTCGAGTATGGTTGAGGGACTGATAGGCTGATACTACCAGGATTTGTTGGTTGTTATGTGAGAGGGAAATTGCAGTGGCTTCCATTGATTTTAACCCTGTGAGGAGTAGTTCATTATGGTTAAGCCCTGTCTTGACGAGAAGTGCCGTACCTCGTCCGTCATCATTCCGATAGGTTTTATAGCCGGTGAAATTTATTTTTAGTTGTGGTTTTAACAACGTCTCGCAAATAGCACATATATCGACTTTTTGTTCGTTTAAAAATTGCTCAAATTCGACTTTTTGGCGGCGCAGGCCGTTGGCATTGAACTGCATAAATATAATACTGTTTTTTAGTTTTTGTAGTTTTTCGGCTAGTCAAATAGGACAGTGATTGCTTCTAAAAGGATAAAGACTTTTTCTGTGGGGTCACTGGCATTTTTTTATTTGTGGATTGCGATTTTGATTGTTTCCCAGATTTTTTGTAAGTCAAATTGTTTAAGGCATTGAATTATTTCTCTTATCGGGTTGTCATTATTATTGGTTGTTGTGTTGGTATTGACTTTAGTTTGAGTTGTTGTTGGTTTTTGTACTTTTTGTGTTTATTTTTGGGTATTGTTATCTTGCGCATTTCTGAAGTTTTGCCAGTTTTGTATGTTTTGGGTGGTAATACTTTCTGCAGTTTTTTGAGTGAGTGGAGAAAATTGAATTTGAGTTTGATTTTTTTCCTGCCGAGTTTGCATAATGTTGTGATTTTGGTTGCGTTGTGCGGGGGTTGGGAGGGGAAGCGAGTCTGAACTGTCCTGTCTGTTTTCCTGTGGGGGAGGTCTGTTTTCCGCCTTTTCTTTGGCCGCCAGGTACTGGGGGCACCCCCTATAGCTCGCAGGCTGGTCCCCACCACAGTTGGCGCATTTGCACCTAGCTGCTTGGCAGGGTCCCACCCCGTATGTTTCCCCGCACCTGACGCAGCGTCTGGTGCGGGTACACAGCTCCGAGGAGTGTCCCAGTCTCTGGTAGTTGTAGCATTGCGGTAGCCCCTGCCTCACGTACTCCGTCACGGTAACCCTGAGCGCGCAGAGCTCCGTGAGGGAGTACCAGTCGTCGGCAGATTCCTTAGGTATGGTTACTAATATCATGTTTGATGGGTTTTTTTTGCCTGCTACGGTTAGTGAGAGTCGTCTTATGTGAGCAAATAGGAGTTCTTTCAAATTTAGGTCGAAAACAATTTCTTCTTGGTCTATATCTTGGGGGATATATTTAATTACAACTTTGAGTGGTCTTTCCTCTTTAAGCGAATATGAATAGAATTCTATATTTCGACTAGCCAGAATATTAATTATTTTCCCATGTTCTCTGGGACCAATTGGATAACAAATCAGAGAGTTATTGTTGAATTTAAATGATGGTATGGGACTTATTTGGGTATTAATTAGTCTTATCGTTTCGGCATGTTTTTGGGTGTAAATATGAATAGCTGGGGGTCGTTTTTGCTGATTTGAGGTTTGTGGTTTGCTTTTATTAGTTATTACAGGTGTGGTCTGTTTTTGTTGTTGTTGTTGTTGTGGGATTGGTTGAGGGGATTGTTGCGTGTTTTCGGTTTCCATGACTAATATTTCATCTAGGGATGTAGGTGAGGGTGGTCTTTTTGTCTTTTGTTGGTTTTTTTCTGGTGTTGAAGAGGGTAAGAGTATTCGTTTTTGTGATTGAAATCTTTTTGACAACGGTTCATGTTTGCCAATTTGTAATTCAGGGGGGGATAGGTCAATTTCTTGAAGGGTATAGGTTCGGGTTTCATCGGTTTGTACCGTTTTGATATTGTTTTGGGAATTGACAGATTTCAGTGGGGAGAATTTCGTGGTTTCATTAGTTAGTGTCGGGGATATTGGCATAATTTCTATGTTGCTCAGTATATTTGGTTTTGAGTGAGTGTTCGTGGTTGTTGGTGATGAGATGGGGGTAGAGTGTATAAGAGCTTGCGTAATTATGGTTGTGGTAGATGTTGTGGTTACGTTGGTTGTGGTTGTCGTAGTGTTTGTTGTAAATGTAGGTGGAAATTGCGGCTTAATTATATTTTCAGAATTATCGTTATTACTAAAATTAAAGTTTAGTGACCTCGCTACAAATTCTAGTGGTTTTAATGCTAAAGGTGTAGTTAGTGGCGTCCGATAATTAGATGAATTAGATGAATTAGAGGTATTGGGATTGTTAGGTATAAAGTTATTTATATATGAGGTACTGTTAGGGTTGTTAGGGTTATTAGAGGAGGACCTAGATGACCCCGATATATTGTTATTGTCGTACCTCTCGGAATTGTCTGAGATATTGCCTTCCTGGTCTTTGCCGTCCTCTGTGACTACTCTTGATTTCCTCCTTTGTTTATGTCGTTTTTTTGGTGTTCTAAACATGCTGGTGTTTACTGTTGTTTTTGCGGGGCTTAGTCGTTTAGTTGGTGTGTTGTTTTTACCCTTGATCGTTTGAATGCCGGGTGTGGTAATATTACAAGACTATCACTATTTATGTATTCCAGGCACTGACTCACAACTGGGTAGTTCGTTAGCTAGCAGAATACTGAGAGCGAGCCGACCACTAGTCTGTTGCACTTTGGCTGCGGCATCCGCCCTGCGGCGCTTTCCGCGGTTTGTGTTGTTTGTTTCTTTGTGTTGCTTATCGGGGTCGGTTGGGATTAGGGGGGATTGTACATTATTTTTGGTTAGTAATATATACAGAGCTGTTCTAAAGAGTGCGACATTTTGTTTGTGTTAGTGTTTTTGCTGTTTGTTTGGTTTTGTCATGGTTTGTTTTTGGTTTAGATTTTTGATTTTTTTTTTGTGTTGGGCATCTTTTATTATTTTGATATTTGTGATTTTATTTTTGTGTATGGCCTCTTTTAGTTTTGTTTGTTTGGTGGGCGTCTTTTATGTTTTTGGTTTGTTTTTTGTGTTGTAGTGTTATGGCCTCTTTTTTTTTCTTTTCCTCAGAATAATGGCTTACAATATTTTGCGGGTAGGGGTTGAGCTAAGGGGTGGGGTGAGGGGTGGACGCAACATGGAGTGATTTTATGGGCTGGGATTGAATAGGTAATTAAGAGAAGGATATTTTGGGGCGGTAGCGAACTTAGCTGTTAGTGGGTCTGACATTGTAGGGTTAGGGTGTACCACCAGTTTTTGTGCGAAGGCCGGTATCAATCTAAGATAAATAAAATTCTCTAATGTCGGGGTCCCGGTAACGTTATGTAGGTATTGTAGGTTAGTCGAGCGGGGTAAGTTAGCAGCGATGCGCAGGTTTTTATTTTGCGCTATTTGTAGCTTTCTTTGTCGAGTGGTTGTGACGAGGGGGGTACCACACTTGGGCCGCGTATGTCAGTATGGGTCTTATGTACGACTTGTATAGGAGAGATGCGACGCGTATGTCAGTATGGGTCTTATGTACGACTTGTATAGGAGAGATGCGACGGTGTAGGGGCCGATTTTAATACGGGAAATAATTGCGATGTTCTGGCTTGAGCTTTTGTTATTACGGATTGCACTTGTTTGTCGAAATTTAGCTTTCTATCAATATGTATTCTTAAGTATTCTATTGTCTGAGACCACTCAAGGTTTACTCCTTTGATTGTGATTTTTGTTTCGGGATAAGGTAGTACTCTACTTTTGTTTATCATGATGACATCTGTTTTATTGGTGTTGACTAGTAGACCCCATTTCTCGAGGAATGTGATGGTTTTGTCTGTTTGCGTCTGGAGTAATTTTACTAATAGGATTGGGCTTTTTGAGGTTGTTATTATTGCAGTGTTGTCTGCGTAGATTGCGAGCGTTGTTCTATGATCTTTTGGTTTCGGCATGTCGTATATATATTTTAAAAACAATACTGGGCCTAGAGCGGATCCCTGGGGGACGCCGGATAGGACAGGGTTTAGTGTTGAGCACTCCTGATTGGTTGTAACTCGGAATTGGCGATTGTGAAGGTATGATTGTATCAATTTATTGATACGAATCGGAATTCCTGCGATATTGAGTTTGAATAGCAACCCAGGGTGCCAGACTTTATCAAACGCCTTCTCGAGATCCAGGGAGACTATCCCCGTTAGGAGATCTCGATTGGCGTTTGTGGTGAGCAGTTCTCCAACGCGGAACAGCTGTTGGGTCGTGGAATGTGACGTACGGAATCCATATTGGAATTCACTGAGGACTTGGTTCTCCTCAACGACTTCCAACATGAAGGAGAGGATAATAAGGTCAAGGATCTTAGCTAATACTGGAAGGAGACTTATCGGGCGGTAGCTTGAGGGAAGTTTATTAGGTTTCTTCGGCTTGGGGACTGGGATGATTTTTGCCACCTTCCAGGCGGCAGGATAGTACGAGAGTCTGAGGATGGAATTATACAATTTAGTAAGGTATAGGATCGCATTGGGGGGTAAGTATTTGAGTAGGTAAGGCGGCATGTTGTCTAGCCCTGGGGCTCTTTTGGGGTTTATCTCTTTTATGTGTTCCATGACTTTTAGTGGGGATGTATGGATTGGTTGGGTTGTGGAGGGTAGAGTAGTCTCGGTTAGGGTTCTTTCAAAATTGGTTGCTTTGTATTGGTATCTATTATAAATTTGGTTTGGTGTAAATTGTGCAGTGAATTGGGTGGAAAATGCTGTAAGCTTTTCCGCGTTGGTGACTGCCTGTCCATTTGGTGTATGAAGTGGGGGATTTGTTGGCTTTTCGGTTGAAAATTCGTGGGATATAATAGGGATCTTCAGGATGGGATAGTATTGTTTTTGTAGGTTGTTCGGATTTGAATATTCGGATCTTTTCTGCGATTTCCCTCTGTACTGTATTGATTTGTGGTTTGAGCAAAGGGTTTCTTGTATTATTGTAGTATTTACGGAGTCTATTTTTGCATTTTATAAGGTCTATGATTTCTGGGGGAGTTTGTTTGCATAGGAGACATTGCTATTTATGTTTGTTTTCTGGCTAAGTCTAAGTGCATCAGTTATCTGGGTTGTTATATTTTCGACTGCAGTTTCTATGTTTGCCGGCGTATCGCATTTTGGATTGCATTTGAGGTTTTTAGATAATATATTGGTGAACCTGGGCCAATCATAATCTGATTCACGAGGTTTGCGGTCCGTGTTAATGTAATTTGATGTTAATTGTAGTGTGGTTATGACTGGTTCGTGATCACTATTGAGTGCTGATATGGTACTAATTTTTGTAGGGCAGTGTATTTTGTTCGTTATTATAATATCTATAATAGAGTGTGCTGGGGATGGACGAGTTGGTTGGGATGGGGCTAATATGTTTGCAGTTGGTGTTTGTGTTAAGTAGTTAAATAGAATGTCCCCTGATTTGTTTGACTGGTGATTATAAATATTCCATAAAGGATGTTTAGCATTAAGGTCTCCTAGGACAATAAATGTAGAGTTTACATTTTTAATCTTTTGTAGGTCTGTGTTGTCGAGTATGATTGAGGGACTGCTGTATGCTGATACTGCCAAGATTTGTTGGTTATTATGTGAGAGGGAAATTGCAGTAGCTTCCATTGATTTTAACCCTGTGAGGAGCAGTTCATTATGTTTAAGCCCTGTCTTGACGAGGAGTGCCGTACCTCGTCCGTCATCATTCCGATAGGTTTTATAGCCGGTAAAATTTATTTTTAATTGTGGTTTTAACAAAGTCTCGCAGATAGCACAGATATCGACATTTTGTTCGTTTAAAAATTGCTCAAATTCGGCTTTTTGGCGGCGCAGGCCGTTGGCATTGAATTGCATAAATATAATACTGTTTTTTAATTTTTGTAGTTTTTCGGCTAGTCAAATAGGACAGTGATTGCTTCTAACAGGATAAAAACTTTTTCTGTGGGATCACTGGTATTTTTTAATTTGTGGATTGTGACTTTAATTGTTTCCCAGATTTTTTTGTAAGTCAAATTGTTTAAGGGATTGAATTATTTCTCTTATCGGGTTGTCATTGTTATTGGCTGTTGTCTTAGTATTGACTTTAATTTGAGCTGTTGTTGGTTTTTGTACTTTTTGTGTTAGATTTTGGGTATTATTATTTTGCGCTTTTTCTTTATTTCTGAAATTTTGCCAATTTTGTATGTTTTGAGTAGTAATACTTTCCGCAGTTCTTTGAGTGAGTGGAGGAAATTGAATTTGAGTTTGATTTTTTTCGTGCCTAGTTTGCATAATATTGTGATTTTGATTGCGCTGTGCGGGGGTTGCGGTAGTCCCTGCCTCACGTACTCCATCACAGTTACCCTGAGCGCGCAGAGCTCTGTGAGGGAGTACCAGTCGTCGGCCGATTCCTTAGGTATGGTTACTAGTATCATGTTTGATGGGGTTTTCTTGCCTGCTGCGGTTAGTGAGAGTCGTGTCATGTGAGAAAATGGGAGTTCTTTCAGATTTAGGTCGAAAGCAATTTCTTCTGGGTCTATATCTTGGGGGATATATTTAATTACAACTTTGAGTGGTCTTTCCTCTTTAAGTGAGTATGAATAGAATTCTATATTTCGACTAGCCAGAATATTAATTATTTTCCCATGTTCTCTGGGACCAATTGGGTAACAGATCAGTGAATTATTATTATATATAAAGATGGTATGGGACTTATTTGGGTATTAATTAGTCTTATCATTTCTGCATGTTTTTGGGTGTAAAAATGAATAGCTGGGGGTCGTTTTTGTTGATTTGAGGTTTGTGGTTTGCTTTTATTAGTTATTTCAGGTATGGTCTGTTTTTGTTGTTGTTGTTTTGGAGTTGGTTGGGGGGATTGTTGCGTGTTTTCGGTTTCCATGACTAATATTTCATCTAAAGATGTAGGTGAGGGTGGTCTTTTTGTCTTTTGTTGATTTTTTTCTGGTGTTGAAGAAGGTGAGAGTACTCGTTTTTGTGATGGAAATCTTTTTGACAATGGTTCATGTTTGCCAATATGTAGTTCCGGGGGGATAGATCAATTTCTTTGAGGGTATAGGTTCGGGTTTCGTCAGTTTGTACAGGTTTGATGTTGTTTTGGAGATTGACAGATTTTAGTGGGGAGAATTTCGCGGTTTCATTAGTTAGAGTCGGGGATATTGGCATAATTTCTATGTTGCTCAGTATATTTGGTTTCGAGTGAGTGTTTGTAGTTGTTGGTGAAGAGATGGGGGTAGAGTGTATAAGAGCTTGCGTAATTATTGTTGTGGTAGTTGTTGTGATTACGTTGGTTGTGGTTGTCGTGGTATTTGTTGTATATGTGGGTGGAAATTGCGGCTTAATTGTATTTTCAGAATTATCATTGTTACTAAAATTAAAGTTTAGTGGCCTCGCTACAAATTCTAGTGGTTTTAATGTCAGGGGTGTAGTTAGTGGCGTCCGATAATTAGATGAATTAGATGAATTAGAGGTGTTGGGATTGTTAGGTATAAAGTTATTTATATATGAGGTACTGTTAGGATTGTTAGGGTTATTGGAGGAGGACCTAGATGACCCCGATATGTTGTTAGTGTCGTACCTCTCGGAATTGTCTGAGATGTTGCATTCCTGGTCTTTGCCGTCCTCTGAGACTACTCTTGATTTCCTCCTTTGTTTATGTCGTTTTTTTGGCGTTCTAAACATGCTGGTGTTTACTGTTGTTTTTGTGGGGCTTAGTCGTTTAGATGGTGTGTTGTTTTTGCCCTTGATCGTCTCGCAGATAGCACAGATATCGACATTTTGTTCGTTTAAAAATTGCTCAAATTCGGCTTTTTGGCGGCGCAGGCCGTTGGCATTGAATTGCATAAATATAATACTGTTTTTTAATTTTTGTAGTTTTTCGGCTAGTCAAATAGGACAGTGATTGCTTCTAACAGGATAAAAACTTTTTCTGTGGGATCACTGGTATTTTTTAATTTGTGGATTGTGACTTTAATTGTTTCCCAGATTTTTTTGTAAGTCAAATTGTTTAAGGGATTGAATTATTTCTCTTATCGGGTTGTCATTGTTATTGGCTGTTGTCTTAGTATTGACTTTAATTTGAGCTGTTGTTGGTTTTTGTACTTTTTGTGTTAGATTTTGGGTATTATTATTTTGCGCTTTTTCTTTATTTCTGAAATTTTGCCAATTTTGTATGTTTTGAGTAGTAATACTTTCCGCAGTTCTTTGAGTGAGTGGAGGAAATTGAATTTGAGTTTGATTTTTTTCGTGCCTAGTTTGCATAATATTGTGATTTTGATTGCGCTGTGCGGGGGTTGGGAGGGGAAGCGAATCTGAATTGTCTTGTCTGTTTTCCTGTGGGGGAGGTCTGTTTTCCGCCTTTTCTTTGGCCGCCAGGTATTGGGGGCATCCCCTATAGCTCGCAGCGTGGTCCCCACCGCAGTTGGCGCATTTGCACCTGTCTGCTTGGCAGGGTCCCACTCCGTGTGTTTCCCCGCACCTGACGCAGCGTCTGGCGCGGATACACAGCTCCGAGGAGTGTCCCATTCTCTGGCAGTTGTAGCATTGCGGTAGTCCCTGCCTCACGTACTCCATCACAGTTACCCTGAGCGCGCAGAGCTCTGTGAGGGAGTACCAGTCGTCGGCCGATTCCTTAGGTATGGTTACTAGTATCATGTTTGATGGGGTTTTCTTGCCTGCTGCGGTTAGTGAGAGTCGTGTCATGTGAGAAAATGGGAGTTCTTTCAGATTTAGGTCGAAAGCAATTTCTTCTGGGTCTATATCTTGGGGGATATATTTAATTACAACTTTGAGTGGTCTTTCCTCTTTAAGTGAGTATGAATAGAATTCTATATTTCGACTAGCCAGAATATTAATTATTTTCCCATGTTCTCTGGGACCAATTGGGTAACAGATCAGTGAATTATTATTATATATAAAGATGGTATGGGACTTATTTGGGTATTAATTAGTCTTATCATTTCTGCATGTTTTTGGGTGTAAATATGAATAGCTGGGGGTCGTTTTTGTTGATTTGAGGTTTGTGGTTTGCTTTTATTAGTTATTTCAGGTATGGTCTGTTTTTGTTGTTGTTGTTTTGGAGTTGGTTGGGGGGATTGTTGCGTGTTTTCGGTTTCCATGACTAATATTTCATCTAAAGATGTAGGTGAGGGTGGTCTTTTTGTCTTTTGTTGATTTTTTTCTGGTGTTGAAGAAGGTGAGAGTACTCGTTTTTGTGATGGAAATCTTTTTGACAATGGTTCATGTTTGCCAATATGTAGTTCCGGGGGGATAGATCAATTTCTTTGAGGGTATAGGTTCGGGTTTCGTCAGTTTGTACAGGTTTGATGTTGTTTTGGAGATTGACAGATTTTAGTGGGGAGAATTTCGCGGTTTCATTAGTTAGAGTCGGGGATATTGGCATAATTTCTATGTTGCTCAGTATATTTGGTTTCGAGTGAGTGTTTGTAGTTGTTGGTGAAGAGATGGGGGTAGAGTGTATAAGAGCTTGCGTAATTATTGTTGTGGTAGTTGTTGTGATTACGTTGGTTGTGGTTGTCGTGGTATTTGTTGTATATGTGGGTGGAAATTGCGGCTTAATTGTATTTTCAGAATTATCATTGTTACTAAAATTAAAGTTTAGTGGCCTCGCTACAAATTCTAGTGGTTTTAATGTCAGGGGTGTAGTTAGTGGCGTCCGATAATTAGATGAATTAGATGAATTAGAGGTGTTGGGATTGTTAGGTATAAAGTTATTTATATATGAGGTACTGTTAGGATTGTTAGGGTTATTGGAGGAGGACCTAGATGACCCCGATATGTTGTTAGTGTCGTACCTCTCGGAATTGTCTGAGATGTTGCATTCCTGGTCTTTGCCGTCCTCTGAGACTACTCTTGATTTCCTCCTTTGTTTATGTCGTTTTTTTGGCGTTCTAAACATGCTGGTGTTTACTGTTGTTTTTGTGGGGCTTAGTCGTTTAGATGGTGTGTTGTTTTTGCCCTTGATCGTTTGAATGCCGGGTGTGGTAATGTTACAAGACTTTATCACTACGTATGTATTCCAGACACTGACTCACAACTAGGCAGTTCGCTAGCTGGAATGTGAGAGCGAGCCGTCTACTGGTATTTCGCGCTTTGGCTGAGGCATCCGCCCTTGGGCGCTTTCCGCGGTTTGTGCTGCTGTTGTTTCTTGTGGCTATGTCATGGTTGGGTTGGGAATGGGGGAGGTTTACATTATGTTTTTTTTGGTTAGTAAATTACAGAGCTATACTAATATGTGCGACATTGTTTGTTGTGTTAGTACTGTGGTTTTTATGTGTTGTTGGGCATATTTTGTTGGTTTTGGATTTCTGTTTGGTTTTGTTTTTTTTTTTTTTTTCTCCTTGTATGGCCTCTTTTGGTATTGATTGTTTATTTTGTGTGGTGGGCATCTTTTATGTATTTGGTTTGGTGTTTTTTATTATTTTTTTTTATTATATGTTATGGCCTCTTTTTTTTTTTTTTCTCGAGAGTTTGGTTACAGTAATTTTAGGTGGGGTGAGCTAAAACTTTTATGGATTAGGATTATAGATATAGTTTAGTGCTGGGAATTTCGGGGCTATGGCAAATTTGGTAGTAAGGAGGGTGGGGTTGGGATGGACCACTAATTTCTGTGCCAAGGCCGGAATTAATCTAAGGTAGATAAAATCGTCGAGTAGGGGGGTGCCGGTCACGTTATGTAGGAATGGGATATTTATTGAGCGAGGGAGGTTGGCTGCTATACGTAGGTTCTTGTTTTGTGCTGTTTGTAATTTTTTTCGGTTTGTTGTTGTGAGTAATGGGTACCAGACCTGAGAGGCGTAGGTCAATAGAGGTCGGATGTAGGACTTGTACACAAGGGAGGCGATATGAGTGGGCGCGGATTTTAAGACTGGGAAGAGTTGTGCAGTGCGAGCCTGGGCTTTGGTGATAATGGTTTGGACTTGCCTATTGAAATTGAGTTTCCTGTCTATGATTACGCCAAGGTACTCGATCGCGATGGACCACTTAAGTTCGTGATTTTTTATTTTTATTTTTGTATCGGGGTAGGGAAGTGATCTGCTTTTGGTAATTGTGATAGCCTCTGTTTTATTGGGATTGACAAGCAACCCCCAGTTTTCAAAAAAAGTTATGGTTTTGTCCGCTTGTCTTTGGAGCAATTGGGCAAAAAGGTCTGGATTTTTGGATGTGGCCATAATGGTTGTATCGTCAGCATATACGGCTAAGGTGACTCTGTGGTCTCTTGGTTTTGGCATGTCATTGACGTAGAGCAAGAACAATACTGGGCCTAGGGCGGACCCTTGGGGGACGCCGGAAAGGATAGGGTTTAAGGAGGAGCACTCCTGGTTGATTGCTACTCGGAATTGGCGATTTAAGAGGTATGACTGTATCAATTTAATGATACGAGTCGGGATATTGAGTTTGTATAGCAACCCAGGGTGCCAGACTTTGTCGAACGCCTTTTCGAAGTCCAGGGAGAGTATCCCTGAAAGCAGACCCCGATTAGCGCTCGTGGTCAGTGATTCAACAACACGGAAAAGCTGCTGGGTAGTAGAATGGGCAGTTCGGAATCCATACTGGTGGTCACTGAGGACTTCGTTGTCCCCAATGACCTCCTGCATGTGGATGATTGCGTCAAGTATTTTCGCTAGGACTGACAGGAGGCTTATGGGTCGATAGCTAGAGGGGAGTTTTTTAGGTTTTTTGGGTTTGGGGATGGGGATTATCTTCGCCACCTTCCAGGCGGTGGGGTAATAGGAAAGGCGAAAGGTGGAATTATATAACTTGGTTAAGTAAAGGATCGCATTAGGGGGGAGGTATTTTAATGAGTACGGGGGTATGTTGTCAACCCCCGGGGCTTTTTTTGGATTGGTGTTCCTTATGTGTGTGAGGACTTGACGGGGAGAGGTGTGTATAGGATCAGTTGTGGTAGGGAGGATAAGATCGGTGAGTGTATCATTGAATTGGATTGATTTGGTTTGGTATCTGCTTAGGATAGGATTGGGAGAGGACTGGTCCATGAATTGTGAGGAAAAGGATGACAGCTTTTGCGCGTTGGTGACCGCCTGACCATTGGTTGTTTGAAGTGGAGGAATATGTTGGATTTTACGGCAGAAGATTCGTGGGAGATGGTATGGATCTTCGGGGTGGAATAGTATTGTTCTTGTGATTTATTCGTCTTTGTGTGCACGTATTTTACTGGCAATTTCCTTTTGTACTTTATTAACTTGAGTTTTTACTTGTGGGCACCTTGTCGTGTGGTAGGGTTTACGTATTTTGTTCTTATATTTTATTAGGGCTAAAATTTCGTTGGGCAGTTTATTCGCATAGGCTATTGACGTATTTGAGCTCTGCTTTCTACTTAATGTTAGGGCTTCTGTTATTTGTGACATGGTCCACAGCTGTGTCTATTTCATTAGGTGAGTCGCATTTAGGGTTACAGGTCAGGTTGCGAGCTAGTGCTTTGGTGAACAACGGCCAGTTATAATCGGTTTCCCGAGGTTTTCTTTCTGTGTTTATATATTCTGGAGTAAATGAGAAGGTGGTAACAACCGGTTCGTGATCGCTGTTTAACGCAGATATAGTATTGGTTTTTGTGGGGCAGTGTATTCTGTTTGTTAATATGATGTCTATAATAGATTGCGCCGGTGATGGGCGTGTGGGTTGATTTGGGGCTATTAAGTTAGCCGTTGGTGTTTGGGTTAAATATTCAGATAGTAAGTCACCGGATCTGTTCGAGTTTCGATTGTAGATGTTCCAGAGCGGATGTTTCGCGTTCAGGTCGCCGAGTATGATGAAAGTAGGACTTACAGAGCTTATTTTATGGAGGTCAGCGATATCTAGTGTAATACTTGGCTTTTTATACGCTGAGATAATTGCGACTTCTTTATTGTTGTACATAAAGGAAATTGCCGTGGTTTCCAGGGAGTTTAATCCAAATAGGGAGAATTCAGTGTGTTTTATGCCGGTTTTGACGAGGAGTGCTGTGCCCCGTCCTTCGTCATTGCGGTATAATTTGTAGCATTGAAAACTAATTTTTGTTTGTGGTTTAAGTAAAGTTTCACACAATGCACAGATATCTATGTTATTGTCTTTTAAAAATTGTTGGAACTCGACTTTTTGTCGCCGAATTCCATTGGAGAGCGAGCCGTAGAATCGGCTGTCCACGACGTTCCCAATTGGGGCTGGAATTTCGGGGAGCCGTGCTTGGAATGGGTTGCCCCGGCCCTGAGACGTTCTGCATCTGCACGTGGCGTAGCGTGGCTTGGAGGCGAGTGATGGTGTTAGCTAGCTCGTCAGTGGTGAAGGCAGCAGGTCTTGGGGACCCACCACCTCCAGGGGGCTCTAATGTGGAAGGGGTTGCCTGAAAGACACCCCTCGAATGCGTCGTCGTTGATGGTTCTTGTCCTGTCAGCATGAGGGTAGACGCACCATACATGATTGGTGCGCCAGGGTTAACCTGTGCTGTTCCCATGTCTTACTGTGTGGTAGCCCCAAAATCTTGTCCTTCCTGGGTGTGGGCAGACGTACCGTACAGTAATGGTGCGCCGGGATTAACCCTACCACCCATCTGCCTGGTTGGTTGGGTCGCTGGGATGAGGCTGCTATCGGCCAGTGAGGGAGTAGACGCACCCGACATGAGAGGTGCGCCAGTATCACGCTGTTCTACTCCTTCATCCGGCTGCCCCTCATCGATGGAGTCTTGGAAGTCCTCACCGTCGCTCATATTCTTGGCTCTGCTTCTGGTGTTATACATTTACACATATACATATATATATGCGACGTCGATGCTTAATGAGGCGTCGCCCACTAATTACCTTGATGTTTAATTAATGTCGTTGAGTTAGTAGAATAATTATAATAAGAAAGGAGTCTTTCGTTAGAGCTCGAGGGCCAGACCACTTTGATAATATAAATATTGATTTCTTTTTGATGGGTTGTTAATCACTTGTTGAAATTAATTTGCTTAAATAAAACACTTTAATTTGTAGACTAGATGTGCCAAAGGGAGAAGTGTTTCGATGTGTGCAGCGGAGTTGCGTCTGTTGAACTGAATGCTGGACAGAGAATTGCGTCAGCTTAAATACTTTCGCTGGCGGCAGGCCAGCGCTCTGATTGGCTGCTGGCGGCGCGTGACAAGGTCAACAGCGGCACGTGGCGCGAGGACACTTCCCCCCTATTTTTGGCTTTATTTTAAGAAATTGAAATAAAGTCACAAAAATAAGAGAAATAAGGTTATGTACAATAAAAAATGGAAAATCAAAATGGGCAAAAAATCCTAACTGAAAACAATTCTTAATAACAAAACTAGGTAATGTATTTTCTCTACGTTAAACAGTTCCGCTTCGAGTGCACTTCGCACTCTGGGCTGCTAGGTCCTGGTGTTTGGCTCCCCGGGTAGATGATGTAAGTTTCGCTCCCTGGGTAGCTGGTATGAAAAACTCCACTGATCGCGCCAAAGGGCGCGCCGGTGAAATGTTGAAAGCTCGGGGCCGCTGGGCTCGTTTTGAAGCGCTCTTTCCACCTCGGCGCCGTCGTCCAGGGGAAAGATGAATTGTCCCGGTTGAGGAACGTTGTTTGGTCCTGCGGTCGATTGGGGAAGCACCCTGCTGCCGTGGTCGGGGACCAGAGCACTATGTCCATAGGCTGGGCAGCATTGTCCTGGAGTTTTGTCCGGTTCTGCAGAGAATTTGGAGAAGCGTCGGGACGGACAGGCTACGTCGGCGTCGCGACGCTGGTACTGGTGGCTGCGTGACTCTGCTGCCCAGTGAGAACACCATAGTTAAAAAAACGTTAAAATAACGTTGCCTTGGTTGAAATAACGTTTATGGTTAAAAAAACAACGTTTTTTTTAAAACGCCTTTTCAACTGAACATTTTTTAAACGTTAATGTAACGGCACAAAATAACCTAATGTGTTAAAATTACTATTAAGAAACGTTAAACTAATATGTTGGGTTAACGTTTATCTTTAACGTCCTATAAACGACAAAAATCCTCTAAAAATAAATTGTCTGTGAAATTACAGCGTGATTTTCACGTTAACATATTACCATTGAACAATTTAATTTTTTACGTGTTTTTAATGTTAGACATGAATGATAAATACACGATGTGTTAAAAACAAACGTTACTGTAACGTTCAAAGTTAAGTGTTTATCAACGATTGTTTTAAACGTTTTAATTGCGTAAAATTTTACTGAATATATGGTTATAAACAATATACAAAAAACGTTTTCTTTATACGAGTTTTAAACATAAGATATTAACGAGAAATGAATCATGCCTTAAGACATAACGTTATTTTAACGTATTCAGTGAATTATTAAATAACGTATATTTTTAATGTCCTAAAAACGACAAAAACTCACCAAAAATAAATTGTCTGAAATTCCAGCGTGATTTTCACGTTAACATATTACTGTTTAACAATTTAATTTTTTACGTGTTTTCAATGTTAGAAATGAATGATGAATACGCCATGTGTTAAAAATAAACGTTACTGTAACGTTCAAAATTAAATGTTTATCAAAGTTTGTTTTTAAACATTTTAATTAGGTACGTAAAATTTTTCTGAATATATGGTCCTAAATAACATGGAAAAACGTTTTATTTAGACGAGTTTTAAACGTAAGATATTAACGAGAAATTAATCACGCCTCAAGACATAACTTTTAACATATTCCGTTAATTTATCAAATAACGTGTATTTTTACAGTCCCAAAAACGACAAAAATTCGCTAAAAACAAATTATCTGTGAAATTCAAGCGTGATTTTCACGTATACATATTAATGTTTAACAATTTAATTTTTTACGTGTTTTTAATGGTCGAAATGAGTGATAATACATGTGCTAAAAATTAACGTTACGTTCAAAGTTAAATATTTCTCAACGTTTGTTTTAAACGTTTTAATTGCGTAAAATTATACTGAATATGAGGTTATAAAAATTAATCATTCCTTGACACATAACGTTATTTTAACTTATTCAGTGAATTATCAAATAATGTAAATTTTTAACGTTCTGAAAACGACAAGAATGCACTAAAAATAAATTTGCCGTGAAATTCAAACGTGATTTTCACATTAACATATTATTGTTTAACAATTTAATTTTTTACGTATTTTTAATGTAAGAAATTAATGATAAATATGCCATGTGTTAAGAATGGACGTTACTTTAACGTTGAAAGTTAAACGTCTATCAACGTTTGTTATCAACGTTCTAATTGGGTAAAAACGTATTGGTGACTATAACATTACAAATAACATATTATTAAATAACGTTAATTTTTAACGTTCTGGAAACGACAAAAATCCACTAAAAATATATTTCCCGTAAAAGTCGAATGTGATTTTCACGTTAACATATTTCTGTTTAACAATTTAATTTTTTACGTATCTTTAATGTAAGAAATTAATGATAAATATACCATGTGTTAACATTGGACGTTACTTTAACGTTCAAAGTTAATTATTTACCGATGTTTGTTATGAACGTTCTAATTACGTAAAATTTCACTGAATATAACGTTACAAATAACATTTGAAAAAACTTTTTGTTTAGACTAGTTTTAAAAGTAAGAGATTATTAATGAATCATGCTATAAAATATAACGTTATTTTTAAATATTCAGTAAATTATTAAATAATGCTTATTCCAAGCATTTTTACTGACTGCAAAATTATACCAAAAATAAATTTGTGTGAAAATAAAATGCAATTTTTACGTTAACATATTAATTATTTAATGATTTAAATTTTTACGTATTTTTGACGTAAGAAATGAATGACAAATATACCATATCTTAAAGCTAAATGTTATTTTAAAGTTTAAAGTAAAATGTATTAAATTTTGAACGATAGACGTGTATGACCGCCTCCTGGTTAACTTCACATGCGTTTCGTTATATAATGTTCATATCAAACTAGTATCATTAATAATTATTATATATTGAAGTTACATTACATTATACAACGTTAAAATAACTGATGCTTTCCACTTATTAAAATACACTGACGTTCTAAATCTACAGGTAAAATAAATGGTAGATGATGACGTTTTTTTAACGTTTTTCTACTCATCTATCTTAATGCATAAAATTTGCCTACTTACCACGTAGTTGTTGCAGAAGTTATTTGTAGATGGCGACACATACAGACCACTGGCAATAATTTGTCATGCTTTAGCTTATGGTCTTATGAATTTATAGAAATTAAAAAACATAAATTGCAATGTTCAAATTCTTTCAGGGAACAACGGTTTATTTGGACGGATTTTATAAGGATCAGATTAAAGATCATTATTTTGTGGCTCGGCCGAGATAGCATAAAAGTTTTGTGCTATTTGTTCAATAGGTTAGGCACCCACCCAGGTTTTCTGATAAAACCAGTGTGCTTAACCTATTAATTGACCATGCATCTACATGACGACTCGTCCTGTAACCCATCATCATATATTTGAAAATGGGGACCTCCTAGAGCCAGTTTAATTTCGTTTAATTAACTTACATAATTAGTGAATATTTAACGTTATTCAAACCTTTAATAACGTTGATACCGACGTTAAATTGTAATTATATCACAATGATAAAGAGACGTTAAAAAAACGTGAGTATTTAAGTTGTATGCCTTTTATAAACCATCAATAATAAGGCTAATATCGACGTTAAATTATAGTGTTGCTACGATAAAAAATAACGTTAAAAGTTACGTTAAAAACAACGTTGTTTAGCAGGACATTTGTACGTAAAATTGACGGTACACTATAATGGTTATTGAACTAGAAGATATATCGTTTTACTAACGCTAATATCGACGTTAAATTATAGTGGTATTACGACGAAAAAAAAAACGTTAAAAGTTACGTTATGAACAACGTTGTTTAGCGGGACATTTGTACGTAATATTGACGGTGCACTAAAATGGTTATTCAACGCATGGTTATCGTTATAAAAAACATTTTTTTAACGATTGTGTTCTCATTGGGTGTAGTGAGGGCTGGACAGTCTGAGATGGCTTGGCTGGATCTGGGCTTGCCTTGAGGGTCATCATGGTCAGAGCGGCGTCCGTCGTCTGCGGAGCTGAACCTGTGGGACCTGGGGACTCTGAGGGGTGAGTGGCTGGCTGGCACGGCACGACCTGGCTAGGTCGTCGTGGTTGGCTGCTCGGGTACTATCGTGAGTCTGTTGCTGGTGGACAGGAACGGCGGGACTCATCAAGATGGATCGGGACTGCCTCTGTCTTGGTTGGCTGGTCGGGTCCTGAGACGCTTCTGGAATTCCTTGACTTTGGGGCTTCCAACGGCTGTTGGATGCTCATAGGGCCTCTGCGGTTAGCTGGGTTGACGATGTGGTGTCGTACGGTAGTTGGGCCAGTAAATGCAGGGACATTTACAGTGATATGGTAGTAGTCCTTGTCCGAGGGATGGGGAGCTACTATGGTGATTTCTCAGAGCTTTGGTCGATTTGGTTGCATGGCAGGCTTTGTGATTGTTACTTCCGGGGTTGTCAATTTCTTGGTTGTCTTCGCCGGGGATTTTCCTCTGGAGGTGCTGGGTATTGTGTCGTCATCTTGGAAGGGGGCCTGTCTGTCCAAGGCAGGCTGGGGGACCTCTGGCAGGGTTGGAGGGTCATCCCTAGGTTCCGGGAGGTTTGGTGCTTGAGTATCCTCAAACGGGTACTCGTCGTCGTCAGTGCTAGAGTTATCATCTGAGTCCGTGTAGCCTTTCATAAAGAGGATGGCGGCTTGTCGGTCGTGGTTGGGTGACCGGCTGACTGGGGCAGTGACTGGCGATTCTTCAGGCGGCAGGAGACGGTCATTTTCGAGTAATTCTCGTGGCATCTCGTCCACTGGGTGGCGAGATAAGAAGTCCGGCAACTGGTTCAACTTCCCTGGGCAGTGTTCAACTGTAAAGGTATATTCTTGGAGCTGGAGCGCCCACCTGGTAAGCTTGGCCCTCTCGTCCTTGAACTGGTGGAGCCAGGTGAGTGCCCTGCTGTCCGTAATTAAGGTGAAGGGGCGGTCCTACAGCCAGTGGCGGTACCGGCGGCAGGCCCATATGACTGCCAGGGTTTCCTGTTCGTTTACATGATACTTCTTCTCTGCCTCCGTGAACTTCGCGCTGGAGCACGAAATGATGCGCCTTTCTCCCTGCTTTCCTCGTTGGAACAAAACCGCCCCCATTCCTTGGAGGCTGGCATCCGTTTGGAGGCAGTAGGGGAGATCTGGTTCTGGTCGGTATAATGACAGAGGTTGGGACAGCACTTGCTTGATATCCTGGAAGGCCTGCTCAGCTTCTGGGGTCCACTGGAAACGCTGCTTGGAGGTGAGGTCTGTCAGGGGGGCCGCGATACTTGTGAAATTGGGCACAAACTCCCGTAGCCAGTTGGCCGTTCCCAAGAATGACTGGACCTCCTTTTTGGTGCGGGGTGTAGGGAATTCTTTGATTTGAATAACGTGCTTTTCCTGTGGTTGATTCCTGGTGGCCGTAATTTTGTAGCCGAGGTATTCCAATTCGGGGGCGCCGAATTTGCACTTAGCGATCCCGCAGTGCAGCCCATGGGTTCGGAGTCGCTCCAGGACCAAGTTAAGGTGCCTCAGGTGTTGTTCCAGGGTTTCGGAGTATATGATAATATCGTCTAAGTAGACTTTCACGAAGGCGTCGATGTAGCCTGCCAGGACTTCTGTCATCAGCTTCTGGAAGGTCGAGGGTGCATTCCTTAGACCGAAGGGCATCACCACGAATTCATAGGTCGCCCCATCCGGGGTGCTAAAGGCCGTTAACGGTATGCTTTCTTCGGCCATGAGGACCTGCCAGTACCCTGATTTCAGGTCGAGCGATGTAAAGATTTTGGCTGCTCCCAATTCCCGTATGGTGTCTCTGATAGGGGGCAACTGCGAGACCTCTTCATGGGTTTGGGCATTTAGTTGCCGATAGTCAATGCAGAATCTGGATTTGCCATCTCGCTTCTCTACAATCACGATCGGGGAACAATACTTGCTTCGACTTCTCCTAATTACTCCGGCGGCCAGCATTTTCTGCACTTCGGTGGCACTGATCGCTCTTTTGGCGGCTGAGTACTGGTATCGTCGTATTTTGAATAGCTTATCTTCTTTTAGTCTGATTTCGTGGGTGGTCAGCTTGGTAGTGGGTTGACAGAGGGTCTCGTCAAACACATCTCCAAATTTGGTAATCAAGTCCACGTACTGCTCTTGTTGGTCGTTCGGGAGCTGCTCAGGGCTGATGTCAAATTCCGGGGTTGGCTGTGCAATGGGGTGCATGGTGGCCCAGTACACAGTGTGGCGCTGCATGTCTCCAACATACAGGCATTCTCTGGGGAAGTCCATCACCACAGGTTGTCCTCTTAGCCATTCCACTCCCAGGATGACATCCTCTGTCATATTGTCCAATATATTCAGGGTTGTATTGCTGGTGACATCTCCGATTTTTAGTTCAACTTTTACGTGGCCTCGGGTCTGCGTGGTGTCTCGGTTGCTGGCCAACTGGACCTTCATATGAGATTGGATGATGGGTAGGTTTCGTGTGTGGCGTTGATTGATGAATGAGTGCGTTGCGCCGCTGTCGAGCAGCGCCAATAATCGAAGCTGTCCGACTTGTACCCATATCCTTGGTAGAGGACCACGTCCAGTGGCAGCAGATAGTGTGGCAATATTTAGTTGTTCGTTGGTCTGGGCCGGGCGCCCTGACTCACCTCGGCCCTCTCTCCGTTTCCCTGCGGCTCCATTCGTCTGGGACAATCCCTATGAAAGTGCCAGGCTTGGCAGTATTGGCACGGGGTTGGTGGCCTTGACTCGTCAGCATCCCTTGAACGAATGTTAGGTGGTGGAACTGGTCTCAATTGTCTTTTAAATTCAGCGTAATCTTGCTCAGCCCATTCGGTTGCCCTGCTCAAGTCCTCCAAGGTGTGGAAGTCCATGGTGCGGGTGGCAAATCGCAATTCGGCCCTCAGCAGCTCTCGTACCTCCATAGTTATCTGCTGCTCCGGGGTATACGGCTCCACACGTTGATGCAGTCCCATTTTCCTGCGGACAAAGACGGTGACTGGTTCGTCTTCTTTTTGTCGTTCCCCATGGAGCTTGGAGCGTAGGCTGGCCAGAAGAGCAGGTTCATTATACTTGGTTATTAACCTGTTCTTAAAAGCCTCGAAGTCCATCTTCAGGACCTTGAATTGTTCAAAGGCCCTCTTGGCATGTCCCTCCAATTGGTTGAGGGCAATTCGTGTTCTGTCCTTGGTTGAAATCTTGTGTCTGTCCATGGTTTCCTCTAATTCGTCAATAAAATTCTGCGGGTCCTCCCACTCATGGCCCGCAAAGGTAGGGAAAATCCTGGGCTCCGTGATTCCCAACGCCTTATGCCTAGTGACCGCCTGGATTGCGGCTTGTGTGCTGGCAGACACTAAATTTAGAAGTTCCTGCTGCAATTGGTTGGTTGGGCCCTGGGTCGTCGCTACATTGGATTGATTTGTATTTTGATTCTGGTTCGGATTCGTTGGGCGCCACTGGAAATTTTCTTCTTCGAGAATTGTGTCTGCTTTCTCGGGTCGTGGGTGTTCATCGTCCGATGTACCTTGATTAAGAGCCCCACGTTCACGGGCGACATGTCCACGACGTTCCCAATTGGGGCTGGAATTTCGGGGAGCCGTGCTTGGAATGGGTTGCCCCGGCCCTGAGACGTTCTGCATCTGCACGTGGCGTAGCGTGGCTTGGAGGCGAGTGATGGTGTTAGCTAGCTCGTCAGTGGTGAAGGCAGCAGGTCTTGGGGACCCACCACCTCCAGGGGGCTCTAATGTGGAAGGGGTTGCCTGAAAGACACCCCTCGAATGCGTCGTCGTTGATGGTTCTTGTCCTGTCAGCATGAGGGTAGACGCACCATACATGATTGGTGCGCCAGGGTTAACCTGTGCTGTTCCCATGTCGTACTGTGTGGTAGCCCCAAAATCTTGTCCTTCCTGGGTGTGGGCAGACGTACCGTACAGTAATGGTGCGCCGGGATTAACCCTACCACCCATCTGCCTGGTTGGTTGGGTCGCTGGGATGAGGCTGCTATCGGCCAGTGAGGGAGTAGACGCACCCGACATGAGAGGTGCGCCAGTATCACGCTGTTCTACTCCTTCATCCGGCTGCCCCTCATCGATGGAGTCTTGGAAGTCCTCACCGTCGCTCATATTCTTGGCTCTGCTTCTGGTGTTATACATTTACACATACACATATATATATATGCGACGTCGATGCTTAATGAGGCGTCGCCCACTAATTACCTTGATGTTGTTGAGTTAGTAGAATAATTATAATAAGAAAGGAGTCTTTCGTTGTAGCTCGAGGGCCAGACCACTTTGATAATATAAATATTGATTTCTTTTTGATGGGTTGTTAATCACTTGTTGAAATTAATTTGCTTAAATAAAACACTTTAATTTGTAGACTAGATGTGCCAAAGGGAGAAGTGTTTCGATGTGTGCAGCGGAGTTGCGTCTGTTGAACTGAATGCTGGACAGAGAATTGCGTCAGCTTAAATACTTTCGCTGGCGGCAGGCCAGCGCTCTGATTGGCTGCTGGCGGCGCGTGGCAAGGTCAACAGCGGCACGTGGCGCGAGGACACGGCTGTGTTTAAATGCTGTAGTGGGCGTCCGGAGGACTGAACGTCGCTGTCGGGCCCCTAGAGAATATTTTCTCTAACACGCGAGGACTGAGTGGTCGGCCGGAGGATTGAACGACGCTGTCGGGCCCCTCGGCTAATGTACGAAAACACCCCCCTCGTTTAGAAAAACTGCGAGAATTAGAGTTGTTTTGTTTTACCCTGTGTGCCCTTTTATTGACTACAACAAGAGAAAAAGAATTAAAAAAAAAAGTAGTTTACACATAGTGGGTTCTTGCCCGTTACTTGCTAGTGTACAAGTATTGGAGATGAACTTAACATGGTTATGCAAAAGGAAAAAGACTTATAGCTATGGTATAGTTTTTAGCGTCTGCACTGGCTCATGCACACTAACACGCACTGTTTCACTGTCACCGACGGTGTCCCGCGAACTGTTAGCTGCCTGGTCCTGTTGCACGTTCTGGGTAGCGAACGTTATTCCGCTGGGCCCTGGTTCTGGATCTGAATTTAGTGTGAGCATGCAGGCTCGTCGTCGTCTTCGGATTGCTACCCGGAATGGTCGGATCGGTGGTTGACTTGGTCACTCGCTTGCAACGGGTTGTAGGGGATCATAGTCGGATTCTGTGAAAAGCGGCTGCCTTTCCGTCTGATCGTCGTCTGGACGATCGTTATCCGTGTCCGCGGACGGCTGTCCTTCGGATTGACTGGTGACATCTGGGGGCTGCTGCTCCCTAGGCGGCGTTGCGATTCGTGGTTCCGCGTCGACTTCCTGTGGCTCGTCCTCTGCGCTAGATGACTCGCTGCTCTCTTGGTCCGTTTCTTCGGATCGATCTGTCTCGCTCTCGGTTTCTAATTGGATCTCCTCGTTCCCCACTGGCGCTGGTCTGAGATTGTCTACGTGTACTATGGCCCGGTAACCATCTCTGTCGACGTCGTAGACCTCGTCGCTGAGTTTTCGTACGATTGGGTGTGGACCTGTCCACATAGGCCGGAATAGTCTCTTGCTCTTTCTCATTACTTTGACCATTACTTGGTCTCCTACTGCGAAGGTAACGTCTGGGACGGCATTTGGTTGTGTATAACGTTCCTGAAATTGTAACTGTCGCGCGTATATTTGTCGAACGCGGTTTCGACTGCGAGGTTGAGGCGCGGCGCGTGACCTATGATACTGTGGCAGTTGCCACTCGCCCTGTTTAGGAAGTTCATACCCTAATATCGCTTTTGCCGGTGTCATTCCCGTCGCTGCGTTTTGCCTGGTTCTCAATACAAAAAGAGCCCGTGTTAAATGTTTGTCCCACGTGTTATTGGATTTCCCGAGCATGAGAGTGCGTAAAGTTTTCTTTAGTTCTTGGACCCTCCTCTCTACGGGGTTAGACTGTTGGTGATATATGGGTGAGTAGTATTGTTTGATGTGTTGGCGTTCGCACCATTTGCTCAAGGTGGATTTTTGGAATGGGGACCCATTATCCGAGATAACCGTCTTCGGTGTGCCGATCCGTGTAACGATTTCATCTTCGAGGAATTGTACGATATCTCTACCCTTAACTGCTGCGTAGTCGCGGGCTTCAGTCCATTTTGAAAAGACGTCCATAACGACGAGCGGGTATCTGTTTTTTCTGGCTGTCTCCGGATACGGCCCTAGCACGTCGATACTGATCATTTGAAAGGGGTATTCCGGGGTTTGCGCTTTCATAGGTGCCGCGTTTTGTAAATGTCTTGATTTCACCGTGGAACAGATAATACAGTTGCGTACATACTCGGTGACATGCCGATGTATGTTGGTGCAATAGTAGCGTTGAAGGATGGCACGAAGCGTCTCGCCCCTTCCAGGATGCGCTGCGTCGGTAGTGTCATGAAAATGGTGTATACCTCGCTGTATTAAGCTTCTAGGTATAACAACCAGTTCTCGTTTCTCGATATTTCTTCCATAGTACTCCATCAGTGACGGCATAGTTTCGGTAGAATGTGTTTTCTCTCTGTCCCTGCGGTCCGTACGTGTGGATGGCTTGCCAATGTGTTATGTCGTTTTGTATTTGTCGCGGTTGTGCTTGTGTATGTAAAACTAGTTCGTATAGTTCGTAATGGTCGACGACGCATAGTGGAGCACTTACTTCGTGTAAAAAGGGTGGCGGTGATAAGGGTCCTTCGTCGATTTCTTCTCGTTTATTGTTGGGATCGGGGTTACGACTGAGGAAGTCGGGCAACTCGTTATCTTTCCCAGGGCAATGTTCCACTGTGAAGGAATATTCTTGGAAAAGCAGTGACTATCTCATTAGTTTCGATTTCGAGTCTTTATTTTTGTTGAGCCAGGATAATGCCCTGCTATCGGTTCGGAGCGTGAATGGCTTGTCCTGTAGGTATATTTTGTATTTTTTTATTTCGGTTTTTGTTAACGTGGAACTAGCGTAAGAGATTACGAGTCTATTTCCCTGCGAATCACGTTGAAAGAGCGTAGCGCCAAGTCTTCTTAGCGATGCGTCCGTCTGTAAGTAGAAATGTTTATCGAAATCCGGTCGATGTAGAACAAGTGGTCCCCGTGCAATGGCGGTTTTTAACCTTTCGAAGGCCTCTTGACATTCCGCTGTCCATTTAAACTTGACGTCTTTGGCTAGCAGTTTTGTTAATGGTCGTGTCAATTGGGCCGCGTCCTTAATATATTCTCGCACCCAGTTACAGGTTCCAAGAAAGCTTTGGAGCTGTGTTTTAGTCTGTGGAGGCGTGAAATCGAGAATTGTTTCTATGTGTTTCTGCTGAGGCTCCGTCGTGTCTCCCTTGATATGATGACCGAGGTAGCCTAGTTCTTTTACGGCAACGGTGCATTTTTCAGATGATATATGTAGGTTATGAGTTCGAATCCTTTCGAATACCTGACGGAGATGTTTTTTATGATTTTCGATGGTATCGCTAAAAATAATAATATCGTCTAGATATACATTCACAAAGTCGTGCAGGAATCCAGTCAACACTTCCCTTACCATCAGGTTCTGAAATGTTGCGGGTGCCGTTTTCAGACCGAATGGCGTGACTGTAAAGTGATACGATGCGCCGTCGGGCGTAGTGAAAGCGGTGTATTGTTTCGACGCGGGCTCCATTGGGACCTGCCAATACCCGGCTTTGAGGTCTAGTAATGTAAAGTATTTCGCCTTGCCGAAGTCCTTAATTGTCTCGTGAATCTTTGGCAGCACCGAAGATTCGTCCTCTGTGATTTCGTTTAATTTTCGGAAGTCTACACAAAATCGCGGTTTTTTTCCAGTCCTTTCGATTAATACTGGAGGTGAACTGAATGGCGAACGACTTGGTTCAATTACTCCGGCTTCGAGCATCTCTGTTATCTGTTTGTTTAATATGCGTTTCTTCTCTGGTGGCATGGGATAGGGTTTTTGGTGTATAATTTTGTCCTGAGTGAGACGGATCCGGTGCACTACAGTATCCGTGGTGGCTTTCGAAGGCACTTCGTCGAAAAGGTCGCCATACTCTTGGAATAGTGGACGTAGAATTTGTTCGTATGGTTGGGGTATAGGTATTTTTTCGGAATCGTCAGCTTCAGTACGCATTTGACGTTGTGACTGGTCCCAAAAAATCGTTTTTCTCTGCGATGTCCCTACGTAGATACACTTTCTACTGTAGTCAATTACCGCCTGCTCCCGACACAAAAAAGGCGTGCCCAAGATGACTTCCTCGTTAAGGTTGTCCATTAGTTGAAACGATCCCCTCAAGGATAATCCATCGACTTGGTAATCGAGGGTGAGGTTTCCCGTTGATCTAACAACTCCTGCTTCACAAGCTAAACTAAACAGCTGTTCATGTTTATCCTGGTGTTCGTCACTGATCAACCCTGCACGTAAGAGATTACTCGCGGCTCCCGTGTCCACTAGTGCCGAAAGTTCTCGATTACCGATTGATATCCTAATGCGTGGTAATTTGTAAATCGAAGCGTTATTTACGGGGAGTATATCTTCGCCGTTGGTTATGATTTGTGTACCTGTGGTTTTTAACTCAGGCTGTCCAAAATTGGTATTAAAGATGGCTGATAAGTCGTATATGTGTTCCGAGGCTTGACTGGGGTTGTTTACTGCAGTGGTTCGTTCGCTGTTTGAGGTGGAACTTCTTCCATTCTGTGTAGAGGTGTGTTGCGTCTGGTCGCGAGTTGTTGTGGCTGAATGAATGGGTTCTGGGTCGCGTTGTCGGAGCGGCGCGTAGTCTCCTCGACCTTTCTGAAATTTTCCGACTGCCTGTTTCTAAATGGATTTACGGGACAGTCCTTGTTGAAATGCCACTCGTTACAGTATCTGCACGGTGACGGTGGGTTAAGTGGATTACTATTCGTGTTTCCCGTGGACGCTTGGTTTGTTTTGTAATCCGCGGCTGGCCTCGTTGGGTTGGCGCGGGCGTTAGCCGTGTTGATGAGATCGTCACGACTTCTGGTTGCCATGGTTGGGTTTCTCCAATTGGATTTGGTTTCCTCCTGTACGTCTCTCTCGACTTGTAAGGATACCCTGATAAGTTCCCCAACGGAACGGATGGTGGACCCGCGAATGCGCGATCGCACACTCGGTTTCAGTTGATCCATAATGGTGGCGGCCATAGCATATTCGCTGGTGTTCGGTTCCAGTCTGTTGAAAAGGCAATGTTTGCGGGTGATGAGCAGCTCCGTAGATTCGGTAGCTCCCTGCTTTTCCCCATATAGTTTCGATTTTGCTTCGGTAATGTTGGTAGACGAGTTAAACCGAGAGTATAGCTTGTCTACAAAAGCTTCATAATAGAATATCATGTTTCTGTATGGTTCGTACCATCGTTTAGCTTCTTCTCTTAGTTGTCCGGTAGCTATCCTTAGTTTATCTGACTCATATTTTGTTCAGTCCATTTTATCTATTAATTAAACTAGAAATAATTTCCCCACTTTTTAGTTGTAGTAAAATCAAGATGTTTATGATTGTTATTATAATTGACAGAAGTATAAATAAATTACTTAACAAAACATCAAAGTTTTTATATCTTTACTCAAAAAGAGAAATATCAAACATTTTGGTCCTTCTAGCAGGGTGTTGTTACTTAAGCCTTTGATTTTACAGTACATCAAAGCTTAAACTAATTTGGAAGACTGACATATTTCCAGAATTCGCTGGAAAAACGCAGAAAACCATCAGATGAGTAACAGAGTACCAGTACTTATATTATAGAATATTATTCAATCAAGATATATTGAAACGCAGAGTTGGTAAGATATTCCTTTCTGCAAAGAATCATTCATCTAGTACGAAAGGCGGTGTGTAGAAGTTTTCAACATAATCGCTCAATCGCAAGCCGGCAGCCTGGACGAAAAATCGAGGTCTGTCAAACTGACAATATAATTAGAGGCGTAGGGCAAGTGGATAAAGTAAGTCCGTTGCATTATAAACCCATTTTGCATTTATTTGTGTAAATAACTTGATTCTCAAACTCATTAATGATCACATAAATTTAGTGATTTAATTTTATGCTTCTAAAATATTAATTCCATATCAAATTAAAATTGATCACGAAAATATAATTTAATTATTTTCTATTTAAACACCACAACCATTTAGCATGGATGTTGAGGCACAATTGCGAGCTCTCAAAGCTAAACGCGGTAGTATTAAAGGCCAAGTCACAAGATTTTCAAACTTTATATCTGGTTTTTATGACAATAATCGTTCTATTACTGAATTAAAAACGCGATTAGAGGCCATTGCACAAGAATGGCTAGAATTCGATACCGTACAAACGGACATAGAAATGTTGTTAGCCGAATCTCCCGAGGAAACACAACAACGCGAACTATTCGAAGAAAGCTATTTCACCATCGTGGCTCGAGCAAAAGAGATCATGCAGAATTCTCCTCAAGTTTCAGATGTGCGGCCTCTGGTTGGAAGCAATATAAAATTACCAATAATACCTTTACCTACATCTGGTGATTATCGCGATTGGCCACAATTTCAAGACACTTTTAATTCTTTAATAAATAAAAATTCGCTCTTAAACGATATTCAACGGTTTCACTATTTAAGGGATGCCTTGAAAGGTGACGCTAGGCAAGTAATTGAAGCAATCGAAGTGTCGGAAAAGAATTATAAAACGGCATTTGACCTTCTAAAAACTCGATTTGACAACAAAAAATTAATAAAGAGAGCACATGTGTCATCACTTTTCAATATTAAGCCTATAGCAAAGGAATCATTACATGATTTGAGAACGTTTTTGGATGACATTAACAAACATTTGAGAGCTTTACAAAATCTAGGGGAATCTACGAATACATGGGATGTTTTACTAGTTTATCTTATATCAACAAAGCTTGATTCGGTTACTAAAAGAGATTAGGAAGCTAAATCAGCAAAGCTAGATGATCCTAAGTTAGAGGACATAAGAAAATTTTTAACGGGTGGATGTTACGTACTAGAAACGCTGGAATCTAGCAATAGCAATAATGCTCATACAAGCAAATATAGCAAATCTAACTTCAGACAAACGAATCCTACTTCCTTTGTATCAACTCAAAATATTTGCTGTTCTTTTTGCAAGGGTTCTCATTCAGTTTACACTTGTCAAAATCTATTAAAAATCCCTGTCAAGTCCCGTTTGGAAGAAGTAAAGAAAATCAGATTATGTACAAATTGCCTACGCTCAGGACATTTTAACTCAGAATGTCGTTCTAGTCCTTGTAGGATTTGTCAAAAAAGACACCTAGGCGACGATAACTTAAATAAAAATTCTAACATTACTATTTCTCAAAATGAAAGCAATTCAGTAATGGCGTCAACGTCAACAGATAGCAGTCAACAATGTTCGGTGAATGTACATTGCAGTATTAACTCTGAACCACACGTGTTATTATCTACTGCTCTAATTAATATTTCTAACAAAGACGGTAATTTAATACAATGCAGAGCATTGTTAGATAATGGATCTGAATCCAATTTTATAACAAAAAACTTATTCACTAAATTGGGACTGTCAAGTAATAAAGTTAATATTCCGGTTACTGGGATTGGACAATCATTAGCTAAAATTCTTGGCAAAACCGAAACTATTGTAAGGTCCTTACATAATGCCTATCAAAAACAAATTTCGTTTTTAATTATTAATCAAATCACGGAAAATATTCCATTTGTCTTTTGATCGTACAAATCTTAAATTTCCGGATAATATAACGTACGCAGACCCCTATTTTAGCAGTTCAGATAGAGTAGATGTACTACTTGGGGCAGGTATCTTCTGGGAATTACTTTGCGTTGGTCAAATAATGATCGGACCTAACAAACCTATTCTTCAAAAATCAAAGCTTGGATGGATAGTTTCTGGACCTATATGCTTAAATGTCTGTAGCCCAAAGATACACTGTAATTTATCGGTGCAAACTTTGGAAACACAACTTGAAAAATTCTGGAAAATTGAGGAATGTAGTAATTCACACCAGTATTCCAATGAGGAGGCCGAATGCGAGAGAATATTTACCGAAACTACAACACGCGATAGTACCCGTCGTTTTGTCATCCACTTACCAATGCGTGAATTGACACAAGATTTTGGAAATTCAAGATATTTCGCTGAAAAACGCTTTTTAGCTTTAGAAAAACGATTCAGATATTCTCCTGATTTAAGGCAAGACTATACAGAATTCATGCTTGAGTACGAAAAACTCGGACATATGACAAAAATTAACGAAAATGATCAAACATTCTCAGATATACCTTATGAAAATAAACGCATTATATATTATTTGCCACATCATGGTGTGCACAAAGAAACAAGTCTTACTACCAAGCTACGCGTCGTGTTCGACGCGTCGTCTAAAACAGAGTCGGGTCAATCTCTTAACGATATTTTGTTAACCGGTCCTACGATTCAGGACGACCTTTTCTCTATACTAGTACGGTTTAGAAAACACACTTATGTCATGATTGCCGATGTTGCAAAAATGTATCGGCAAATTTTAGTAACAGACAGTCAACGGGACATGCAGCGCATCCTTTGGCGTCCATCTTCTGAGCAACAGTTAGAAGAATATCGGCTAAACACACTTACTTACGGGACATCACCTGCCTCATTTATAGCAACACGTTGTTTATATGAACTTGCTTGTCTTAACGAGTCTAAATACCCCAATTCTTGCCAAGTCATTAAAACAGATTTTTATATGGACGATCTTATAACAGGGGCAGATTCGATCGAAAATGCTATCTTATTAAAACATGAAATAAGCGAAATTCTCGAAGGCGGAGGTTTTCAGTTAAGAAAATGGGTATCCAATAACCAAGATATTTTAAATAATTCCAGTCAGTTGGAAAATATTTTACCGCAGTACATTATATCAGACGACTCATGTATAAAAACCTTGGGAATTTTATGGAATGCCAAAACCGATAGTCTACAGGTTATGTCGAATTCGAACTTAGAAAATCGTATAGTAACGAAACGCACCATTCTTTCTAGTATTGCCCAAATATTCGATCCTCTGGGTCTTGTAGGTCCTATAACAATAAAAGGAAAAATAATCTTACAGCGATTGTGGCAGTTGCGCATCAATTCCCAGGTAGAACACTAATATTGAGCCAATATTGGCTGAATATTGTGAATATGTTGGCTCAATGTTGAATAACCAATATTGGGCCAATAAAAAATGTGAACATTTTGAAATATTAACTCAATATAGGTTAACCATATTACATAAATATTGAAAAACTATATCATACAATATTTTATTTATATATGTGTCAAATATTGAAAACTGTATATTTCCCAACATTGAATATACAATCTGGCCCAAAATTTTGGGCCCGCCTAAGAGTGATAAATTTATATTGGTTCAATATTGATAAAACAATATCTGGTAATATTAAATTTAAATATTGCTAAATTTCAAAATATCTATATTTAACCAATAGTGCAATACTATATTGGTACGATATCGGAGAACAATAGTGCTGAGTGCTGAATATTGTTAAAACAATATTATGTAATATTTAATTTATATATTAAATATTATTCATTGTAAATGTTTTGCAACACAACAAAACCAAATTGGTAAACAAATGCATACATATATAAATATATAGGTACAGGTACATATATATGGATATATATAGTTGTACATATATTGATCAACAAGTGCAATACTATATTGGCAAATATTAAAATGATATATTGGCACGATATTAGGAGAACAATATTGCTGAATAATTTAAAAACAATATTATGCAATATTTAATGTATATATTAAATATTATTCACCGTAAATATTTTATAATATCAACAAAACCATATTGGTATATATAGTTATACATATATTGATAAGTATAGCTATACATATATTGATATGTATAGTTATACATATATTGATATGTATAATTATACATATATTGATATGTATAGTTATACATATATTGATAAGTATACTTATACATATATGAATACATATATGTATACTTATACTTATTAGGGTGGAGATTAATTTTGAAAAATTAAAATTTCTTAGGCTGCTCCCGAGGTTGAGGTTTAAATGAGAATTAACATGGACTTTAAGCATTTTTAAGCACTTAAGGCATAACTTTTTTTATTTTCTACTGTTTGACTCTGGACACAAATCTGATGCGAAAAAGATAATTGACAGCTGTTAACTATCAAAAGTTTTTTAGCATCTGGTGTTCAACGACCCCAAAAACGTAAGTAGTATACAAATGTTAGAGACAAAACAATAGAAAATAATAAAAATTATGCCTCAGGTGACTAACAATGGGAGGAACCCATGTTAATTCCCATTTAAGCTTCAACCCTTCGGTGGTACGGTACAGATTAATGTTGTCTAAATTGGCTCAAATTTTGCCCAGCTTATTTTTTTAATATTTTAAAGAAGCTAGCGACCTATGAAATTGTAACTATTCTGAATTACAGGCCGACTATAAATAAAAATTCAATTGTATCCGATGCATGTCGAAACTTATATGTGATCATTTAAATAATAAAATATTTATTATTTAAATCATAAAATTTTATTATTTAAATTATCACATAAATTTCGACATGCATCGGATATAACTGAATTTTTATTTACAGTCAGCCAGTAATTTAGAAAAGTTACAATTTCTTCGGTCGCTAGCTTCTTTAAAATATTTAAAAAATAAGTTGTACAAAATTTGAGCTAATTTAGACAACATTTACCTATACCGTGCCACCGAAGGGTTGAAGCTTAAATGGGAATTAACATGGGTTCCTCCCAGTGTTAGCCACCTGAGGAATAATTTTTATTATTTTCTATTGTTTTGTCTCTAACTACTTACGTTTTTGGAGTCGCTGAACACCTGATGCTAAAAAACTTTTGATAGTTAACAGCTGTCGATTTGTGTCCAGAGTCAAACAATAGAAAATAAAAAAAGTTATGCCTTAGGTGCTTAAAATTGCGTAAAGTCCATGTTAATTCCCATTTAAATCTCAACCTTTCGGTAGCACGGGTTAATATTGCCTAAATTGGTTCAAATTTTGCACAGCTTTTTTTTAGTATTTTAAAGAAATCTAGCGGAAGCGGCCTAAGAAATTTTAATTTTTCAAAATTAATCTCCACCCTAATAAGTATAGGTATACATACATATATGTATAACTATCATATCAATATATGTATAATTATACATATCAATATAAATGTATAACTATACTTATCAATATATGTATAACTATACGTATCAATATATGCTGACTATAAATAAAAATTCAATTATATTCGATGCATGTCGAAACTTATAATTTAAATAATAAATAATAAAATTTTATTATTTAAATGATCACATAAGTTTCGACATGCATCGGATACAATTGAATTTTTATTTATAGTCAGTACACATATACACGAAAGATTTATTAAATAAACTTGGAAAAGAGAATATAAGAAAAATACTTACGCTTCATACACTTTTTGGAAAATCCTCGGCTGTGTTGAATCCCAATCGATTCAAAATAAGATTTTGAAGTTTATTTTGATAACTATCCCAGTCACAGCAACCAAATCTTACAACTGACTTTTCACTCAATTCTAATTGTCGTATCTATTTGAAACTTTTGCATGTTTATGCAATATTGGTGACAGTACAATAATATGGTACCATCGAACTTGTATGCTGATGGAGGAAGTGCTCTATAGTTTTTTTGAAAATAAAATTGCTTACATTCTAGGAAATGGCGAAGGTGTTAAGTAGAAACAAATAGTTTCACAGGCATTTGTCCATCTAGTTCGTTTCCTGATTAAAAAGGGAGTAAAAATATAGATTTTAATAAAAAGGACGCCATCCACAGTAAAATTGATAATAAACTACCCTCGTTAATCACAAAATCGACTGCTGTGGAAAAGCCTGATAATTAGACAGACACAAACAATTAAATTAAAAAGAAGTAAATTTTAAGATAAAATGTACCATTTATTAATCATCTTGTAAATAGGAATATTCAGTGACAAAAAAAAGAAAATATTAACTAATTCAAAATAGCTAAATTATATACTAAATCCAAATGAATGCTTGAAATTTGTTTCCATGTGTAGTATAAAAACTAAACTGAACTTAAGGTGGTAAACACCTCGTATACGTGGTTAAAAAAAAATTAAATAATTTAAAAAATATATTTATCCCGTCCCAACTTAATGGCGACAAACTCACGAAGTCCAATTTTTAAAAAGATAAAATAAAATAAACTATATGACCATTGACTAGAGCAACCACGTATATAAAAAAAATGACTACGAGTTAAGTGTATTTTGAAAAACCACAGCTAATTAAACTTCACAACTACAGGATACAAATTTATAGCCAAACATTTCGCAACCACGTATTAAAAAAAAATTCACTACGAGTTAAGTGTCTTTTCAAAAATCACAACTAACTAAACTGCACAACTACAGGATACAAATTTACAACAACGCATTCAAAAGTAGACTTATATATTATTTTTTTCTAAAATAAAGTAAGTGTTATCCGCATGTTTTCTTTCCAATTTCTAGTTCCACATCACTGTAATATTAAATTATATTTTAGAAAAGATTTTTAACCAATTATTAAAAATATAACATTACCTTATTCTCCTTATGATCTATGCATCGTGACTGTCTGCTCCCATCCCCGTCAGCTGAAGAAGCAAGACCAGTACTTATGTCTGACATTATTTCACCTTCAGTCGCCTTTGGGTATCCTATACGAACAGCATCTAAAAATTGTTTTAAACTGTTAAAATCAGGCTTGCTTCAAAGTATTAAAAATAAAATTGAAACTGCAATTAGATTTTTTCTACTGATCATAAAACCAAACCAAAAAAAATTTCATATTAATGCGTTAATTATCGAATTCCAAATAGTTCTCAAAATGTCCGTTCATTACTTTTTTTAAACACAATAATTAAAAAACGAAAAGTCCAATTTATTTCAATTTAGGATGGTAAGTTAGAGTTAGCAGGGAAGGCCTCAATCTATTGTCTTTGGAAAAAACTGAAAAGTAACTAAAAAGTTACATTTTAATTAAATACTAGATCTGAAGAAATTTGCCGGCTTTGATAGGATTCTACAGAAACAAAAATGTTGGGATAGTGTACCAACGACTGTCTTGCCAACCAATGGATGGGCAATGATTGAAATTTAAAATATAGCAATTATACCCAAAAATTATTGTTTTCCAAAGAGCTGTGAGGAGTATCCAATAGAATGTTCAACAATTACAAAGTGAATGCACCAGGGAACAGTATATAGTATTTGCATATTTTCTTTTATCGCATGTGTTCGAAACTTAATATGATAATTATAAAGATTCTACGATTTTGCTACAATTCTAACAATATTAATATAAATTTTTGTTATATTTACAAGGTGTGTGCTTATTAATAATGAACAAATGTAGATATGTTCATTATTACAGCACAGATTTAATTATAAAAAAAAATTAAAATAAAATCATATAATCGAAGGTATTAAAATATTAATTCTATGACCATTTTAAAGATCATATTCTGTTTGGTATTTTTACCCATAGAATAAACAGAAAGCAAAAGTTTTCCTCGCTCTGCAAAATTACAAACTTAAGACTTAACTGCACCCTGATTTTGTTTTTATTTTACAAAAAATGAATTCGAGAATATTTGATTTCTCCCAATTAATCAAACATTAAAAAAAACATATTTTACTTTATTTTCCTACCTATCACTATCTGGCAGCTAAGTAGTTTTGAAAAATTCTTCTTTCCTTTTCTTCCTAATGCTGAATACTTTCAACTAAGTTCTCTATTTAATAATCGTTTCACAATACCATGAACGTTTTTTTTTTAAATTACTTCCCCCAATGAATGACATAATTTTTACCTAAAATAATCACACAGTGTTAGTTAAACTTCTTAAAAATATGAAATTTTAAACTTAATACGAATTGCGTTTTTGGAAAAATCAAGAACCTAGTTCTCACTATTCGTCTTTAAATTTTGAATTTAACAAAAAAAAAACATGAAATAAGTATTTGTCTAAAAATTATTACAAATAAACGTAAATAAGGCTTTTATTTTAATGGTCAGGAAAATTCGTTAATAATGAACCTTATTGTCTTTTCACATATGGACATACAAAATTATAATTTGAATTTTTTTGCCCAATTAGAAATATTTCACTACTGAAATATAAAATGAAATGATAATACAAAAAACAAAAATACTATTACTTACCGCTTCATTGTAAATATCCTCATTTTTCAAAGGAAATTTTAACTTATGCTTCTTTTTGTTTCCCAACGGGGGTTACTGTTAAAAGCTTCAGATTGTTTTGGATATCAATAAGAATGTTTTTAATCTCTTTCATTTCGAATTGCGTTGATCCTACAGATTTTAATAGTTTTGGAAATTCTGATGCGCAATCTAAAAAAAAAATACGAATTAAGTTATGTTTAAATTAAATCTTAAACTACATCTATAATCAAATCGTAAGTAAAAGTTATATAAAAACATTACAAGAATGGATTTATTCGACTTTCATTAAAAAAAGACGTAAACAATCTGTAAACAAATAAAATTTCTCCCAAAAATTTTTTTTAAAGAAAGTGGTGTTTAAACTTTTTATTAGAACTTGTGTTGCAGCTGCCTCTTCATAGTTGCATATATGTGTTGGTTGTTCGCATGAATCAATAGTTTTAACAAGTTTTGATTTTGATACCTTTGGCCACAAGTACAAATTATCATGATTTGGGACTCTCCACGAAGTCGATAAATAGTGGCAGCTATCCCCCTTCTCCCACACCACCACATCCCAGCTAGACATTTTCTGAAACAGAAACGTACATTACTATGGGCTTCTAAAGGCCTCTGTGTGCTAGGGTGGGCCGAAAAACAAATTTGAATTTGCAGATGGGCTGGTTTCTAATTTGTTACTATGTATCTAAAACTAATTCGGGTAAATTTTTAGCCAAATCGGTTAATATCTAGCCGGGCCCCCATAGCCTTGAAAATGAAAGAAAAGGCCAATTTTTCGATTTTTAACATATTTCAAATGGACATTTGAAATTTTTTTTATTTCCAATAATAACAGAAATAAAGGGAGTCAATATATAATGAATAACCCTGTACATTAGAAAATAATCATAACTTTAATAGTGGAGTAAAACTAATAAGAGTCTAAATCACATAAGGATTTATTGTCTTACAATAGCAACTTTTTTTGCTGGAAAACTTGTCAGAAACAATACAATATAGCAAAAAGTTTTGTAATAAATCTTAGTCCCGTAAGTCATTTGTTTAAACAAATGGATGTGCAAAATTGTGTTTTGTCATACTTTCTTTTAAATACTCTGGTTGTATGTAGCTCGTATCGCAATGAATAAAAAAAGAGTTCGTGCATTTCGAAGAAAACTAGATTTATTCGAACCTTTTTTGGTTAATTTATTAAGTTGCAATGAATAAAAACAATAAAGAGCAGCCATTTTTAAACAACTGATGATAACTTAAACAATAATGCAACTATTTTGACGAAATTTTAAGAAACGAAACAAAAAAATTTTCTGTCTTAACTTTTTTGTGCGCACGATTACTCCGGAACCGTTTAAGATATTGACTTGAAATTTGGTAAAAACAAACAAAAAAGAATATAAACTCATTACCAATATAATTATATATTCCGCACATGGCTAAATACCTTTTTTTAGGGCTTCAGTACGAAAGTGTTAAACAATCGACGATTCAATTTAAGAAAAAAATGCAAAAAATTCACAATTTTCAGCATTCCATCCTTTTGTTTGAGCAATTGACTTGCGGGACTAAGATTATTTACTCAAGAACTTTTTACTACATATTCCTTGTAATGTTTCCGACAAGTTCCAGCAAGAAAATCGCTATTGTAAAACAATTCCCTACAAATTTTAATATCACTCCATTAGGTACCTACTTATAGAGTCAAAAACAAAAATACTAAAAAGAAGAGAACACCGACGTACCACGAACCATACACGAAATAGAAATTAAAATACGCAATGAATGATACAATAAACAACCGTATACCTACCTACAGAAAATTGATTAGTTAAATTAATTATGAAAGGGGCATATATTATATTAAATAAGTATAGTAAAATAATCTTGTACTCTCTATAACAAACAAAATCCAAATACATTGGCTATAGGTACTTAATTTACATTATAATATTATCTTTGATGTTTTCATAAACCGAAAAATATAATTATCATTTGAATAACCAAAAACCCAATAAGTAAGCAAATAAAACGTTTTAAATCAATGATCCAGAAGCAATAAATATATACATATATACTAAGTAATTATTATTATTCATGAGAAATAAAATGTATTAGTTAACTTACCTTTTTTAAATTCACACCTTTTCTTTTCAAAACCTAGAGACCACCATTTCACTTTTCATTACAACACATAACACAACAGACAATGTAAAATGTAAAAATGCAATGCAATAAAAAAAAACCACTCATTTGTGTCAAACAACCGAACGCGCGTGCGCCTCGTGCAGGTGTATCCCATGATACAAACCTATCCTATCTTGCCTAGTAACAAGTGAAACGTTCCAGTGTCTAAATTACACACAGTTTTTTTATGTCTATTTTAGGGCGCAAATTCTAGGTACTTTGATATTGAAATTTTCGTATGCTTCCTTACATATATGTACCTATTAAAAATTCTAATTTTTTATAGATAGCTACAACCGCTAAGCAAACATAAATTGATAATATAAGTAATCAGATTTGCCGGCATCGAAGAATAGGTATTTCTTAAACAATATTATTGTACAGATAAGTGTAATATTATTGTACAGATATGTGGTAATATTAATGTTTCAATATTTTAAAATTAATATTCGTCACTATCGATCGTTATTTGTAGTGCAATATTGCCAAAAACATTAATTACAGGGTGATATAAATATAAACTTTTCAATATTGTAAAATCAATGTTTATTTGTATTGACACATATTCCTTAAATAATATTGTTTTACAGAGAACTGGACAACATGGAGTAGGTACTGAAGAGGTTTGTATCTAGGCCTTGTATATTTTTCCCCTTTTCGATAAAAAGGAAAAACATAACAATTCTAGCTTTTACGTGATCGTCTATTTTTGTTTAGTTAGGACCCAAATTTACGTTGTGATAGTAATTTTATTGAACAGGTTCTTTTTAAAGTTTGATATTACTTGTTTCTGTTTACTGATTTAATTCATTTACCTTCACTCTAGAAACATTAATTTAAGAATTCTCTTTACTTTTGATACCTTTTATTTGTTTGTATTTTACTTATTAAAGATTTCACTGTGATTATAATTGCATTGATATTTCATTTATTTGTCTAAAGAATTATAATTTTATTTAATTTGTTATTCCAGAAAAAGTATAATATTGAAAGAAAATACCGAAAGTGTTTTAATACATTCATTTTAAGACAATCGTCCTATTCATTGGTATAGATTACACATCTGTTGGGCAACTGCCATATTTTACATGAACATAATGCAAATATAAGCTGGGACAATAGTCACAATAATTTACTATAAGTTTAAATTAAATATTCGTTGGGGCAACAGCCACATAGAAAAATAATGGAAAGTATTCTTTGTGAAAAATCATCACTATTACTTCCATAGAATGGTCAGGTCAGCTATACAAACAATAAAATAAATTGCTTACAATGACAATAGTCATTACCTTGAAATATTTATAGTTGAAGTCGGCATACATAAAATCTGACACAAAACTCGGGAAATCTCCCAGTGTGATATGATAAAAAGACAATCAACAAAATCCTGTTTAACTGTCACGTCAACTGACGTAAGTTTGTTTCGGTGTTTCGAAGATTCGTAGTATGGCTAGTTACAATTGTACTTGGCCGAGATCAATGGACCTCAAATTTAACACCTGATGTATTTCTAGATGAGGTGACAACCAACAAAATCTTGTGATTGTCTTTCGAAAATATTCGAAAACATAATTGATAACAGAGCTGTGTTCAGATCTTATCATATGTAAATAACAGACATGTTCCAGTTGTAATTACAGAGATGACAATTAAGAACTTTGTAAAGCAGAATCCTGCAAAAGTAAATAATTGCCAAGTCTAAAGCTACAACATCACGGATGTGCACATAGCGTTTGTATAGCTAAGCTGAATATTGCCCGGACTATAACAACAATCGTTGTGATCAGATTTTAAAAACCAAAAGAAAACTTCCCATTTATAAATCAAATAAAATAGTAAGTTAATTCTGAATATAATTAACTATACGGTGAAATAAGTCAATATAGAATAATTCCAAATAAATTAGCTAATCAAAGGGTACCACAGCATTGTCGCAATCGCGAAGCCAAAGATATAAAGTCGTTTACTTTACTGATATTTAAATAAATATTATTTGATACATTGTTATACTACCAGTATTTCTTCTCCCCCAGTATCAGACTAAATCCTGGTGTATTAGAGAAAAATAGGTGCATGAAGAAGCCGAAGCGTGCTCCTAGACTAAGTTTCTAGTGCTCAACAGAAAAATAGGTCTATAAAGACTAAGTTTCTTGTTGGGTGCAAAATATTTGACAGTCAAGACCAGGTTAAGCATAAGTAGATGGTTCTAAATAGTTGCTTGGTTTGATCTAACTGACCCAGAGACCAATTTGTGGTCCCTATTTATACGAAATTTCCTACACGTTGTTTAAAAGAACATATCTATTTGATATGAAAGAGTAAGTGAGTTAGGTAATATCTCCGCGGATGCTGATACGGTCCGTTCTTTGTTCTCGTTACCCTGATGCAAACGTGACTAGTCCATTACTTTAATATGTTTATTTTAACACCATAAAATCTGTGAGTTTCGAGGCACGAGACTGCGTTTAAAAGAAATATTCAAAACGATTTCTATACAGGAATAAAATTATTTTAAATATTATGAAACTGTAATTAGCATATTTAACAGAACTAAAATTTTATATCGAAAAATGATAAAGCGAAATGGTTTCCAATTATTAGGCGGCAATTTAGTTTTATTTAATATCCAAAAATAAGTAAAATTTGATTAATAGATTAGGAAATCCTTTCACAAACAGACGACCTAGATACGGGGCGTCTCAGTACATATTAATTTTTCAATATTTTAAAATTAATATTTGTCATTATTAATCGATATTTGTTACACAATATTGCCAGAAAGTGTAATAACAACGTGACGTTAATATAGACGTTTCAATATTGTAAAATTAGTGTTTATTTGCATTGACAAATATTCCTTAAATAATATTGTTTTACAGGGAACTTGAAAACATGGGGCAAATATTGATTTTTCAATATTTTAAAATTAATATTTGTCATTATTAATCGATATTTGATACACAATATTGTCTGAAAGTGTAATAAACAATGTGACGTCAATATAGACTTTTCAATATTGTAAAATTAATGTTTATTTACATTGATAAATATCCCTTAAACAATATTGTTTTACAGGGAACTTGACAACATGGGGCAAATATTGATTTTTCAATATTTTGAAATTAATATTTGTCACTATTAATCGATATTTGATACACAATATTGTCAGAAAGTGTAATAAACAACGTGACATTAACATAGACTTTTCAATATTGGAAAATTAATGTTTATTTGCATTGACAAATATTCCTTAAACAATATTGTTTTACAGAGAACTTGACAACATGGGGCAAATATTAATTTTTCAATATTTTAAAATTAATATTTGTCATTATTAATCGATATTTGATACACAATATTGTCAGAAAGTGTAATAACAATGTAACGTTAATATAGACTTTTCAATATTGGAAAATTAATGTTTATTTGCATTGACAAATATTTCTTAAACAATATTGTTTTACAGGGAACTTGACAATATGGGGCAAATATTGATTTTTCAATATTTTAAAATTAACATTTGTCATTATTAATCGATATTTGATACACAATATTGTCAGAAAGTATAATAACAACGTGACGTTAATATAGACTTTTCAATATTGTAAAATTAATGTTTATTTGCATTGATAAATATTCCTTAAACAATATTGTTTTACAGGGAACTTGACAACATGGGGCAAATATTGATTTTTCAATATTTTGAAATTAATATTTATCACTATTAATCGATATTTGATACACAATATTGTCAGAAAGTGCAATAAACAACGTGGCATTAATATGGACTTTTCAATATTGGAAAATTAATGTTTATTTACATTGACAAATATTCCTTAAACAATATTGTTTTACAGAGAATCTGACAACATGGGGCAAATATTAATTTTTCAATATTTTAAAATTAATATTTGTCATTATTAATCGATATTTGATACACAATATTGTCAGAAAGTGTAATAACAACGTGAAGTTAATAAAGACTTTTCAATATTGTAAAATTAATCTTTATTTGGATTGAAGAATATTGATTAAACAATATGATTTTATAGATATTTGTCCAACAATGCATCAATATAAGTTTTTCAATATTTGAACATCAATATTAGTTATTATAAATCGGTATTGTATGTACAATATTGACATAATAATGTTAAAATAACAGGATGTAATATAGATTTTTCAATATCCCAATAGCAATATTTATTTGGTATGCATGAATGTTCGTTTTACAATATAGTTTAGAACTAGTGTTATCAACATAGTACCAATATGGATGATAAAATATCGTAAAATTAATGTTTATAGATATTTTACCCATATTGTTTACGTGAATCTTGGTTGGAATTAATAAAAACAATATTTCCCCAAGATAGGCACACCAATATTGTAATATTGACATTTAATAATATTGGTCAAATATTTCTTTTACAATTTCAATGTATCTATATTCAGCCAATATTGAATCGGGGTTCAGCCAAGATTGTGTTCTACTTGGGTTGGGATGAGTCTGTGTCAGTTGATATTCATACCGAATGGTGTCAATTCCAAGATCGAATACATTTATTGAATAAATTGGTTATTCCAAGACATATATCCATACCCAATACTATAGTATCAGAGATTCACTGATTTTGTGACGCGTCCATTGCAGCCTATGGCTCGTGCTTGTATTTAAGAACGGTCAATTCTGCTAGAGAGGTGTGTGTTCGACTGATATGTGCAAAATCCAGAGTAGCTCCTCTAAAATGTTTAACTTTACCACGACTTGAACTTTGCGATGCGGTGTTATTAGCTCAACTAACTGATAAGGTTATCACTGCTTTAGATATTAAAATAACGAATGTGTATTATTGGTGAGATTCCACTATTGTTTTATCATGGTTGGCAGCTCCAGCTATGCACTGGAAAACTTTTGTATGTAATCGAGTCGCGGAGATTCAAAGTTTGACAAATATAAATCAATGGAGGCATGTATCCTCAAATGAAAACGCAGCAGATATTATATCTCGCGGTTGCAACCCTGAAAACTTGGTAGATTGCCCATTGTGGTGGTCAGGGCCAACATGGCTATCTAGTAACGAAAATTGTTGGACTAAAATAAAAGAAATTCATGTTGACAACGTACCCGAAAGCAGGATACCTAAAATAGTCACAATTTCGGCTGTTGTTGACCAAGAAATATTTACAAAATTTTCATCTCTTAATAAATTGAGGCGGGTTATAGCTTACTGTCTCAGATTTAAAAACAATGCGTTAAATAAATCTGTTAAATTAATAGGACCTTTAACTTCTAATGAAATAAACAAATCTTTAAAAACGTTGATTAAAATCGCTCAGAGGTCAGAATTTCTTGATGACTTCTCAAGGCTCAAGAAAGGCAACTGTGTTTCTGCGAATAGTAAACTTGTCTCATTAAATCCGTTTATCGATCAAGACGAAATCATTCGAGTAGGTGGCAGATTATCAAAGTCTAATGTTACAGTTGATCAGAAATTTCCTATAGTTATATCCAATAAACACCCATTAACCAGACTTATCATAATTAATGAGCATATTAGAAACTTTCACTCTGGCCCACAGTTAACGTTAGCTATGTTACGTCTCGCCTATTGGCCGCTAAAGGGCCGTAGCCTAGTAAGAAAGGTTTTGCAGGAATGCATTATTTGTTTCAAAAACAATCCGCTAACAGTATACCCGTTAATGGCAGATTTGCTGGAGCACCGAGTGCAGCCAGTACGACCATTTTATAATAGTGGCTTAGATTATTTTGGGCCTCTTCTTATAAAGGATGGGAAAACCCGCAATCGTAAACTTGTTAAGTGTTACGTCTGTATATTTGTTTGTTTCACAACCAAGGCTGTACATTTGGAGTTGGTAGGAGATCTCACCACTAATTCATTTTTAAATGCTTTAAAAAGATTTACTTCGCGCCGTGGAATCTGTAAAAATTTGTATTCCGATAATGGCACCAACTTCCACGGTGCCAATAATGAATTAAAAAATATAGAAAGATTGTTGTCTAAAGATCGCGATGATCAGGCCATAAATCAGTTCTTAACCACCAATAATATTGTCTGGCACTTTTTGCCTGCAAGATCCCCTCACATGGGAGGCTTATGGGAGGCCGCAGTGAAATCTGCTAAATTTCATGCTAAAAGGGTAGTCGGAACCGCTCATTTAACTTATGAGGATTTGAACACGGTATTTATACAAATAGAAGCTATTCTAAATTCGCGGCCACTTACCCCAATGTCTAACGAACCTACTGACCTTACTACCTTGACTCCGAGTCACTTTCTAATTGGAGATGTTCTTAATGCGATTCCGGAAGTAGATATTAGAGAGTTGTCAATGAGTAAATTGTCACACTATCAAAGACTTCAGCAAATAGTGCAGCATTTTTGGAGTCGATGGAGTTCTGAATATCTGTCAACGCTACAACAACGTTCTAAATGGAGAATTCCTAAAATCATAGACGTAAAGGTTGGCGATATGGTCATTTTGAAAGAGAAGAATCTTTTTCCCATGAATTGGCCACTAGGTAGGATATCACAGCTGCATCCAGGTAGCGACAGTGTAGTGCGTGTAGTCAGTGTTCAAACCGCAAATGGTGTATTTAAACGGGCATTAGCAAAAATTTGTAAGCTCCCAATTGAAATAAATGATGAGAGTAAATGAGTCCAAATTGGACATTTGAAGCATCACAATGATTCAAAATATCTTTTTTTTTGTTGCAATGTTAAGCCATTCGTTGTTTTATAAAATATATGTTTATTTCTATTTATTGAAAGCCTAGCCTTTCAAGGGCGGCGGCTATGTTCAGTCCATGTTATCTATTAATTAAACTAGAAATAATTTCCCCACTTTTTAGTTGTACTAAAATCAAGATGTTTATGATTGTTATTATAATTGACAGAAGTATAAATAAATTACTTAACAAAACATCAAAGTTTTTATATCTTTACTCAAAAAGAGAAATATCAAACATGGACTGAACATCTTTAATGTCTGCCTTTAAAAAATGTGTATCCATTTGTTTAATAAACACCATGGGGTCCTCGTGGTCTTGTCCGCTAAACCAGAATGGCGGAGGAATGCGTGCTCTTTCCGTTTGTGTATGTTTCTTGGTTATTTGTTCGAGTGCTTTCACCAACATCGTTGCCATGTTCGAAAATATGTTTTCCATGTTCAGGTTTTGGTCCTCTGCTGTCGGTGGAGACGCGGCGATTCCTGAAGGAACTCTCCCAATACGTATTTGGAAGTTCTGCGTTGTACGTGCGGGACGTAGTTGGGTTAGCGTTAAGCGTGGGGTCGTAGTTATTGAACATCGTTTAAACAGGGCGAGCGCACAAAGAAAAAAACACAGTATCAAAAAGGTACTTACATGTAATTCCTCCTCGTCCTCTGTATGTGAGATCAAGGCCCCCACGTTGCCAGGCGACATGTAGCTGTATTCTTCCTCTAGGTGCTCCGTACTAAGTGAAGGGACCGTCCTGGAGTACGGATTTATTTATAATTGGGCGCCAGCACTGGGGAGGAACAGCTAACTATGATTTTCTTTCGGTTGGATTTTCTCAGGGTCGATTTTCGTATTTATAGGTAAGAGCTGAGACCTCGGATGGAACGCTGCTCGTCTGCAAGTGTACACTGGATGGCTTCCACGTTGGCAGGAGGGCCCCAAGTGACTGGTTATTACTCGTGGGCTTCCTGAGACTCGCTTTGTGGGCTGCTTATTCCCTTACTGGTTGGAATAGGTAGACGTCGTGAATTAAACACAGTAATTTTAACTTCAACAACAGGTAAAACAACTCTAATTGAGCCCGTCACGATACTTGGCGATGTTTGAAACGCAAGACTGCACTAACTGTACTCGTCGCGGCACAACGATGTTGCTTCGTGAGAAGCTGAGAGTAAACTGGGCTGATGACTTGGGCGACGGAGCCCATCGCGGTACTAGGTGATGTTACCTAGTGGTAGACTCGATGAGAACTGAGCCTCGGACTAGCCTCGGAACTAGCGGTGGACTCGACGTGAACTGAGAGCGAGCCGTCTACTAGTATTTCGCGCTTTGGCTGCGGCATCCGCCCTTAGGCGCTTTCCGCGGTTTGTGTTGCTGTTTTCTTGTGGCGAGCCGACCACTAGTCTGTTGCACTTTGGCTGCGGCATCCGCCCAGCGGCGCTTTCCGCGGTTTGTGTTGTTTGTTTCTTTGTGTTGCTTATCGGGGTCGGTTGGGATTAGGGGGGATTGTACATTATTTTTGGTTAGTAATATATACAGAGCTGTTCTAAAGAGGGCGACATTTTGTTTGTGTTAGTGTTTTTGCTGTTTGTTTGGTTTTGTTATGGTTTGTTTTTGGTTTAGATTTTTGATTTTTTTTTTTTTTGTGTTGGGCATCTTTTATTATTTTGATATTTGTGATTTTATTTTTGTGTATGGCCTCTTTTAGTTTTGTTTGTTTGGTGGGCGTCTTTTATGTTTTTGGTTTGTTTTTTGTGTTGTAGTGTTATGGCCTCTTTTTTTTTCTTTTCCTCAGAATAATGGCTTACAATATTTTGCGGGTAGGGGTTGAGCTAAGGGGTGGGGTGAGGGGTGGACGCAACTTGGAGTGATTTTATGGGCTGGGATTGAATATGTAATTAAGAGAAGGATATTTTGGGGCGGTAGCGAACTTAGCTGTTAGTGGGTCTGACATTGTAGGGTTAGGGTGTACCACCAGTTTTTGTGCGAAGGCCGGTATCAATCTAAGATAAATAAAATTCTCTAATGTCGGGGTCCCGGTAACGTTATGTAGGTATTGTAGGTTAGTCGAGCGGGGTAAGTTAGCGGTGATGCGCAGGTTTTTATTTTGCGCTATTTGTAGCTTTCTTTGTCGAGTGGTTGTGACGAGGGGGTACCACAATTGGGCCGCGTATGTCAGTATGGGTCTTATGTACGACTTGTATAGGAGAGATGCGACGTGTATAGGGGCCGATTTTAATACGGGAAATAATTGCGGATGTTCTGGCTTGAGCTTTTGTTATTACGGATTGCACTTGTTTGTCGAAATTTAGCTTTCTATCAATATGTATTCCTAAGTATTCTATTGTCTGAGACCACTCAAGGTTTACTCCTTTGATTGTGATTTTTGTTTCGGGATAGGGTAGTACTCTACTTTTGTTTATCACGATGACATCTGTTTTATTGGTGTTTCTCGAGGAATGTGATGGTTTTGTCTGTTTGCGTCTGGAGTAATTTTACTAATAGGATTGGGTTTTTTGAGGTTGATATTATTGCAGTGTCGTCTGCGTAGATTGCGAGCGTTGTTCTATGATCTTTTGGTTTCGGCATGTCGTTGATATATAGTAAAAACAATACTGGGCCTAGAGCGGATCCCTGGGACGCCGGATAGGACAGGGTTTAGTGTTGAGCACTGCTGATTGGTTGCAACTCGGAATTGGCGATTGTGAAGATATGATTGTATCAATTTATTGATAAGAATCGGAATTCCCACGATATTGAGTTTGAATAGCAACCCAGGGTGCCAGACTTTATCAAACGCCTTCTCGAGATCCAGGGAGACTATCCCTGTTAGGAGATCTCGATTGGCGTTTGTGGTGAGCAGTTCTCCAACGCGGAACAGCTGTTGGGTCGTGGAATGTGACGTACGGAATCCATATTGGAATTCACTGAGGACTTGGTTCTCCTCAACGACTTCCAACATGAAGGAGAGGATAATAAGGTCAAGGATCTTAGCTAATACTGGAAGGAGACTTATCGGGCGGTAGCTTGAGGGAAGTTTATTAGGTTTCTTCGGCTTGGGGACTGGGATGATTTTTGCCACCTTCCAGGCGGCAGGATAGTACGAGAGTCTGAAGATGGAATTATACAATTTAGTAAGGTATACGATCGCATTGGGGGGTAAGTATTTGAGTAGGTAAGGCGGCATGTTGTCTAGCCCTGGGGCTTTTTTGGGGTTTATCTCTTTTATATGTTCCATGACTTTTAGTGGGGATGTATGGATTGGTTGGGTTGTGGAGGGTAGGGTAGTCTCGGTTAGGGTTCTTTCAAAATTGGTTGCTTTGTATTGGTATCTATTATGAATTTGGTTTGGTGTAAATTGTGCAGTGAATTGGGTGGAAAATGCTGCAAGCTTTCCCGCGTTGGTAACTGCCTGTCCGTTTGGTGTATAAAGTGGGGGGATTTGTTGGCTTTTTCGGTTGAAAATTCGTGGGATATAATAGGGATCTTCAGGATGGGATAGTATTGTTTTTGTAAGTTGTTCGGATTTGAATATTCGGATCTTTTCTGCGATTTTCCTCTGTAGTGTATTGATTTGTGGTTTGAGCAAAGGGTTTCTTGTATTATTGTAGTGTTTACGGAGTCTATTTTTGCATTTTATAAGGTCTATGATTTCTGGGGGGAGTTTGTTTGCATAGGAGACATTGCTATTTATGTTTGTTTTCTGGCTAAGTCTAAGTGCATCAGTTATCTGGGTTGTTATATTTTCGACTGCAGTTTCTATGTTTGCCGGCGTATCGCATTTTGGATTGCATTTGAGGTTTTTAGATAATATATTGGTGAACCTGGGCCAATCATAATCTGATTCACGAGGTTTGCGGTCCGTGTTAATGTAATTTGGTGTTAATTGTAGTGTGGTTATGACTGGTTCCTGATCACTATTGAGTGCTGATATGGTACTAATTTTTGTAGGGCAGTGTATTTTGTTCGTTATTATAATATCTATAATAGAGTGTGCTGGGGATGGACGAGTTGGTTGGGATGGGGCTAGTATGTTTGCAGTTGGTGTTTGTGTTAAGTAGTTAAATAGAATGTCCCCTGATTTGTTTGACTGGTGATTATAAATATTCCATAAAAGATGTTTAGCATTAAGGTCTCCTAGGATAATAAATGTAGAGTTTACATCTTTAATCTTTTGTAGGTCTGCATTGTCGAGTATTGTTGAGGGACTGCTGTATGCTGATACTACCAAGATTTGTTGGTTATTATGTGAGAGGAAAATTGCAGTAACTTCCATTGCTTTTAACCCTGTGAGGAGCAGTGCATTATGTTTAAGCCCTGTCTTGACGAGGAGTGCCGTACCTCGTCCGTCATCATTCCGATAGGTTTTATAGCCAGTAAAATTTATTTTTAATTGTGGTTTTAACAACGTCTCGCAGATTGCACAGATATCGACATTTTGTTCGTTTAAAAATTGCTCAAATTCGGCTTTTTGGCGGCGCAGGCCGTTGGCATTGAATTGCATAAATATAATACTGTTTTTTAATTTTTGTAGTTTTTCGGCTAGTCATAAATAGGACAGTGATTGCTTCTAACAGGATAAAAACTTTTTCTGTGGGATCACTGGTATTTTTTAATTTGTGGATTGTAAGATTTTTTGTAAGTCAAATTGTTTAAGGCATTGAATTATTTCTCTTATCGGGTTGTCATTGTTATTGGCTGTTGTGTTAGTATTGACTTTAATTTGAGCTGTTGTTGGTTTTTGTACTTTTTGTGTTAGATTTTGGGTATTATTATTTTGCGCTTTTTCTTTATTTCTGAAATTTTGCCAATTTTGTATGTTTTGAGTAGTAATACTTTCCGCAGTTTTTTGAGTGAGTGGAGGCAATTGAATTTGAGTTTGATTTTTTTCGTGCCTAGTTTGCATAATATTGTGATTTTGATTGCGCTGTGCGGGGGTTGGGAGGGGAAGCGAATCTGAATTGTCTTGTCTGTTTTCCTGTGGGGGAGGTCTGTTTTCCGCCTTTTCTTTGGCCGCCAGGTACTGGGGGCAACCTCTATAGCTCGCAGGGTGGTCCCCACCGCAGTTGGCGCATTTGCACCTGTCTGCTTGGCAGCGCCTGACGCAGCGTCTGGCGCGGGTACACAGCTCCGAGGAGTGTCCCAGTCTCTGGCAGTTGTAGCATTGCGGTAGTCCCTGCCTCACGTACTCCGTCACAGTTACCCTGAGCGCGCAGAGCTCTGTGAGGGAGTACCAGTCGTCGGCCGATTCCTTAGGTATGGTTACTAGTATCATGTTTGATGGGGTTTTTTTGCCTGCTACGGTTAGTGAGAGTCGTGTCATGTGAGAAAATGGGAGTTCTTTCAGATTTAGGTGGAAAGCAATTTCTTCTGGGTCTATATCTTGGGGGATATATTTAATTACAACTTTGAGTGGTCTTTCCTCTTTAAGTGAGTATGAATAGAATTCTATATTTCGACTAGCCAGAATATTAATTATTTTCCCATGTTCTCTGGGACCAATTGGGTAACAGATCAGTGAATTATTATTGAATTTAAAAGATGGTATGGGACTTATTTGGGTATTAATTAGTCTTATCGTTTCTGCATGTTTTTGGGTGTAAATATGAATAGCTGGGGGTCGTTTTTGTTGATTTGAGGTTTGTGGTTTGCTTTTATTAGTTATTTCAGGTATGGTCTGTTTTTGTTGTTGTTGTTGTTTTGGAGTTGGTTGGGGGGACTGTTGCGTGTTTTCGGTTTCCATGACTAATATTTCATCAAGATGTAGGTGAGGGTGGTCTTTTTGTCTTTTGTTGATTTTTTTCTGGTGTTGAAGAAGGTGAGAGTACTCGTTTTTGTGATGGAAATCTTTTTGACAATGGTTCATATTTGCCAATATGTAGTTCTGGGGGGGATGGATCAATTTCTTTGAGGGTATAGGTTCGGGTTTCGTCAGTTTGTACAGGTTTGATGTTGTTTTGGAGATTGACATATTTTAGTGGGGAGAATTTCGCGGTTTCATTAGTTAGAGTCGGGGATATTGGCATAATTTCTATGTTGCTCAGTATATTTGGTTTCGAGTGAGTGTTCGTAGTTGTTGGTGATGAGATGGAGGTAGAGAGTATAAGAGCTTGCGTAATTATGGTTGTGGTAATTGTTGTGGTTACGTTGGTTGTGGTTGTCGTAGTATTTGTTGTGTATGTGGGTGGAAATTGCGGCTTAATTGTATTTTCAGAATTATCATTGTTACTAAAATTAAAGTTTAGTGGCCTCGCTACAAATTCTAGTGGTTTTAATGTTAGGAGTGTAGTTAGTGGCGTCCGATAATTAGATGAATTAGATGAATTAGAGGTGTTGGGATTGTTAGGTATAAAGTTATTTATATATGAGGTACTGTTAGGATTGTTGGTTATTGGAGAAGGACCTAGATGACCCCGATATGTTGTTAGTGTCGTACCTCTCGGAATTGTCTGAGATGTTGCATTCCTGGTCTTTGCCGTCCTCTGAGACTACTCTTGATTTCCTCCTTTGTTTATGTCGTTTTTTTGGCGTTCTAAACATGCTGGTGTTTACTGTTGTTTTTGTGTGGCGAGCCGTAGAATCGGCTGTCTACAAGGGCCGGGCCCATCAAAGCCCAAAACGTCCCCGGCGTCGGCGACGTCGTGAAGCGGCGTCGGAGCTCTGGGAGCGTGGTGGCCTTGGGGCGCGGCTGCTTGCATAAATTGTGCTGAAGGCACTGGCTCCGGGCCTGCGTGACGCGCAAGCTCCGGTGCTGACAGGTGGTGGACATCTCCCTGTGCAATCTGCCTGGGCGCTAAGACTCCGGTCCAGCAGTTGCCTCCGCTGGGCGCCAAACTCCGGGTCCAGCGGCTGCAGCCGTTGGGCGCCAAATTTGGAGTCCCGCTGTGGATAACGAATGGATTTGAAATATTACTTGGCACCTGGTGCTCGGCAGCTGAGGTGTGAAGCACCTCGGGCTGCAGCGGGGGGACGTCCCCGGAAGCCTGCAATGCGCCTCCGAGAGCCTCCTCCCACGGATGCGTGGCCGGCGCAGTCATTGTCGAATCCAGGATGTGTCCTGATTCCGACATTGTTTCCCCCTAATAAATAGCTTAAATGCCGCTACCTATCTAACTAGTCCGTAACAGACGGGGCCTGGTGGCTGAAGGCCACCGGTTCAATGGCTCCCTGTCTGTCTGTCTGTCTGTCTGTCCCTATCTACTACTGTAGTGAAGCCGGTCTGAATTTACTACTCGTCAGAGAGTGGAGAACGTCGCCCTCAGAACGGCAGTCGACGCACCCTGGTTCATCCGCAACGAGGACATCTACAGGGACCTGGACTACACCCCGGTCACTGAGATCATCAAGCAGAGAGCCAGAAAGATGTACGCCCTTGCCGAGGAGCATGGGAACCCACTAGTCAGGGAGGCAACTGACTATGACCCAGCAGAGGCACAAGCGGCCGAAGGTGCAGCTCCTGGATAACGGGTGAGTATGAGAAGCATACCACCAACCGACGATCCACCCCCACGGAAGAGACATGACGATACCCAACCACCCACCCAAGACCCTGAGGGTACCAGACAAACAACCGTCCAGTACCTGTAGTCCCCCTAGCTCCGGGCAGACCAAAAATGCTACCAAAGCAGTTAGGTCTGCCCTTCCTCGAGCTACACAGCTCATCCTTACCCTACCGATGATCCGGATGACAGGATGCCTCTTGGCATCTTGTGTACCGGCAGTCACTCCCGCCACAAACCCAAAACACCCAACAGACCGATGACTACCCCCCCGGGGGGCAAACAAGCTGGCGAAGAACAGAAGACGAAGAAAGAAGAACGCCAGAAGAGGCCTTAGCCAGCAAGGTCCAACGAGCCAGGACCCAGGGAGGTGGACCGAAATCGTCTGCACCGCTCACATTTGTGAGTGGGGCCGACGTAAAGTAAGTTCGCCTGCCCTGCACGAGGCCGGTCCCCGGTCTACAGCGATGTACTGGGGTAAAGGGCAATAGTCCTGCCCGGCCCCAGACATCCGAGACCGACATCTCTAGCCAAGAATATTGGCGCCGAACTCGGCATTTGGCTAACGGCAGTCGGACTGAACACATCGCGGAGCGAGTGTTTTATGAAATGTTTATGTTTTATGAATTTATTAATTTACGTGGTGATTTGAATTGATATTAATATTATTAGCTGATGGCTTATGGTTACCTCTGGGGAGTGCAACCCCAGGTTGGCAGAAGGCCTAAACATGGTGGAGTGAGATTAAATTATGCATTCGTAATTTAATCTTGTAAATTTTTTTTGTTTTCCTGGGCCTGGGGCCTTGGGCCCGATGACACGCCCCTCTCGAGATTCTGGTGTTTGGTTTTTTAGTGTCTCATGTAATTCTGTTTTGTATCTTTATTAAAATATTTTTTTCAAAAATGGTTTACAAGTAGAGAGGATTACATAAGTTGCTTAAAACTAAATACAGGATAGGAAATGAAAATGAACAGGTTCTGAGGAAAAGAAAAAAAACTTAAACTAATGGCTTCTTCTTCGCCTCTTGTAGGCTCGAAGCGAAGCACTCTCAGAGGATGCAACTCTGAGTTGAACGTCTATTTAGCGGCACTATACTTAAAATTACTTTAACGTCTATGTCGTGGGGTTTGCTTAGGACTTTGTCTCTGGGTATACCTAAGGCACTGGTTTGGTTTTGGTTTTAAAGAAAAGGTGAGGCACTACTGGTTTGGTTTTAAAACGAAGGTAAGGCGCTACGGAAATGTTTAAGGAAAGGCACTAATTTTGGTTTAGTTTAAAATCGGGAAAGGCACTGATTGTTTTAAGAAAGGAGAGGTATGGTTTTGTTATTAGGAGGCATAAAGTTCGGGAACAAGCAGGAACGTCTTTGTCGCATTATATCTAAATCTTACCTCCCTAATAACTTATTACTACGTTTACCTTCCTTTATTGTGCGTCCTCCTCATCCGTCTCGCTACCCGTGTCGGCCTCGTCAAAGACTGCCTGGGGCGCTTGGGCTGCAGGCAGTGGCCTAATATCGTCTATATGGATCGGCCAATTGTGATCCCCCTTTTCTATTTCATACACTCCGTCCCCCAAGACCGCAGTGACGACATGGGGCCCAGACCATGTACGTCCAAACTCTCTGCGTTCGTTGTCGTGTGTGCGTGTTAGTACCCTTTGTCCTACTTCCAGCTGTACCGCTGCCGTTCGTGGCTCCGGAAAAAGATCCCGCTGTATGATGACTTGTCAGCGCTGCGCCTTCTCGATCCTCGCCTCCCTAGCCCGAGGGGTGTTGTCTACCGCTACTCTTTCCTCAGGGTGTCGCCAGGACCCGGGGAGGGCGAGATCACCGCCAAGGAGTGCCTCTGATGGAGATGGCGTGATTGCGTCCTCTTCTTAGGGCAAATAGGATTTCGTGGATCCGACTATCCCACGATGTCCCCGGCGCACGCATCATTTGTGCCCTAATGGCCTTTTTCAATTCCTGGTTCCGGCGTTCAACCGGATTTGCACGCTGGTGGAATACGGGGCTGGTGTAATGTTGCAAGTTGATCCGATCCGTAAAACGTACCCAGGCCTCGCTCGAGAACTGGTGCACATTGTCTGTTATGACGTTTTCTGCGTATCCCCACCGCGAGAAGACTTGCTCGAGGCAATTTGTGAAGTCTTGGGTGGTGGCTGACGGCGTAGGGAAAGCCTCCACCCATTTACTAAAAAGATCTGTGATGACGATAAGGAAACGGTTCCCACTAAGCGTTTGCGGATAGGGGCCCATCTGGTCGGTGCTAATGCACTGCCACGGCCTCGTAGGTGGCCTGGGGCGCTGCGGCGCCGCTGGCTGCCGCGCGCTGGCCTTGGTAGAGGCGCATATTAAGCAATACCGTATATGAGTTTTAACCTGCCTCCAGAGGCCTACCCAAAAGTACCTTGTTACGGTCGATTTTCACATTTAATAATGGCCAGAAATTTATGTACTAATTTTCGTTATTTTCCCAAATTTTATTGTACATTTGAGCCTATTGATACCGTCTCTCGCGAATTAATAGAGTATAACTGGTTGCATAATAATAGTACCTAATGGCTTAATATACTTTGATACAGGTAGTATGGGTGAGTGCGTTCAGATATTCATTAAGAGAGTGCATTGCAAAAACGCCCTTGTAAAGCTTCTACAATGGCCAGTATTGTTGATTAAACCTTCTTTGGTGGGTAGATTTATGAGGGGACGGCTTTCAGAGTATATTATGATAATATTTGTGGATATAAACGAAGTTAGGAAAATCTATTCTAGTTGTGGGGTGCGCCGTGGAGTAGAAATTCTGAACGTACCGAGACGGAAGACAAGAACTTGACATTTTGATAGAGGACATTTTCTTCTTGGTCATTTTTCCTTTTGCTGCTTGAAGATTGAGTCGTCTGAATACGAGTTTTAGCAATATTGTAAGTTTTGCTCCATTTATGGGATTAAGTATTCATCACGACAAGATTAGTTGTATTTTCATTTGGTTTGGAGTATCGTTTTGGGAAATGCAGCTACGGATTTTCCGGATAAAGTCAATTTTCAAAGCACGTGGCATCGTCTGAATGCAAGATTTTGGAGTGCCATTTTGATGGCAAAGGACCTCTTTCAGCCCACATCACATCTCAGGTACGTCTCTGAAAACCCACTTAAGGTTGAAATAGATTTGTAATTTAGGTTATTTATTTTATTGCAGGGCTGTTTGTTTGTCTGTTGATGTGTTCGTTCGTTAGTTGTTCAATGTTGAGTATATTACAAGTATTGGGATCTATTTGTTGGTTTATGGCTATTTGGATGGATACCTTATGATTTTACTTGGACCTGTTACTGGTATTCCACTTGAGCTTTTATGTCACATCCTACATTTACGAGGGACTTCCAGCCTGACCTTAGTTTCAACTTCTAGTCCAGATTTTGGTGTCTAGATGGTGGATGATTGACTGACGTGTTGTGTATGTATGGTACTGGGGATCTCGGCACGTTACCTTAGACTCTACGTAGATGGTCTACCACCTGCGGCTGTTATTACCCTGATATTGTATTAAATGTTAAATTAGAACGACGTTGCCTTTTATATCTGACCACCTACACCACCCCAATTATCGAAGCCACCCCCAAGGACCTGAGTAGTCGGCCGTGAGACTTCCTCCTCACTAGCTTATTGCAGAGGGGGTACTGCACGTAAAATATTAAAATTTTGTTCAGGGCACAGGGTGACCACCCTACCCTGCGTTCGAGGTTTAGGAGCCTTTGGGGCCCCCTTTTAAAGTTGGGCCCAAGCCCCTGCAACAACCTCTGGCTTATTTGTCGGTAAGTCTCGTCTCGCCCCGGGTGTTCAGCCAGCACTGAGTCGTAGTATGCGAGGATGACCCGCTGCTGAACGACCTCTGGAACGAGGAGGAGCTTACGTTCTGTCTCGATATTATACAATAAGCCGTCTTCCACCATAAACTTACGGATCTGGGCCCAATTGCCCCGCTCACCGGCCATATATTGGTGCCAGTGTACTACCATTTCTTGACATGATCCGCGAGTTGGGCGGCTCGTACGGCCTCGAATAGTGTTTCCCCTGCATTCATGAGCTCTAGGTGTGCTTTGACCTTGGGCAGAGGAGGCAACAGACGCTCTTCATCCACCACGTCTGTGATGTCTTTGCCTGCGTCTGCCGGATAGCGGGAGAACATATCCGGCAGTTGGTTCTCCCTGCCTGGGCAATGTACCACATCAAAGGTAAATTCCTGAAGGAGCAGGGCCCACCTTGTAAGTTTCGCCCTGTCATCCTTATATTTATCAAGCCAGCTGAAGGCTTTGCTGTCTGTTATTAATGTAAACCTCTTGTCGTCGAGGTGCTGACGGTATCGCTTACATGCGTATACGACGGCCAGCACCTCTTGTTCGTTTATGTGATACCGTCTTTCGGTAGCATTAAACTTGGCACTAGAGCGGTTCCCCTGTTTGTCTAGTTGAAACAATACACAGCCCATGCCCACTGAGCTCGCGTCCGTCTGTAGGAAGAACGGCTCAGCTGGGATGGGTCTGTGTAGCTTAAGTGGTTGACTCAAAGCTTCTTTAAGTTTGTGGAAAGCGGTTTCAGCGGCTTCCGTCCATTGGAAGCGCTTCTTTCCTGTCAGATCGGTCAGTGGGGCCGCTAGGATAGCAAAGTCTTTTACGTATTCACGTAGCCAACCGGCGGTCCCCAAGAAACCCCTCAATTCTTTCATCGTTCGTGGTAGAGGATAATCCCTCGTTTGCAGCACGTCGTGCTCAGTGGGTTCGTTGTGCCTGGCTGTGATTCGGTGTCCGAGGTAGTCTAAGGCCTCGGCGCCGAAAACACATTTATCCAGTGCACAACGAAGCCCGTGCACGCGTAGGCGTTCAAGCACTAGCTGCAGGTGAACGAGGTGCTCGTCGTGGTTGTCTGAGTAGATGATTATGTCATCTAGGTGCACCTTCACGAAGCTGTCGATCATCCCCGACAATACTTCGACCATCATCTTCGTGAAGGTGCCCGGGGCTCCTTGTAACCCAAAGGGCATGACTGTAAATTCGTAAGTGGCCCCTTCCGGTGAGCTGAAGGCAGTGAGGGGAATGCTTTCAGCGGCCATTGGCATCTGCCAGTAGCCGCTGCGGAGGTCTAGGCTCGAAAAGACTTGCGCCTCGCCTAGCTCCTTAATGGTCTCCCTCACCGGAGGAAGTTGGGCCACTTCGTCTTCGGTTATGCTGTTTAACTGGCGGTAATCGACACAGAAGCGCGGTTTCCCGTTCTTCTTCTGGACGATTACCACCGGCGAGCTGTACTGGCTATGGGATCGTCTGATGACCCCAGAAGCCAACATTTTTGTTACTTCCTCCTGGATCACTTGCCTCTTTGTTTGCGAGAACTGTGTCCTGCGTATTTTGAAAGGTCGGTCTGACTTTAATTTAATTTTATGGGTACATATCCGAGTGGTTGGCTGTCTAAGCTCTTCGGAGAATACGTCGGAGAATCGATTCACCGCCCGCTGGTAGCGCTCGATTTCACCTTGAGGCGCCTGCCCTTCTCCCAGAACCACTGGCACCAGCTCCCTCTCGGAGGGCGCACTTTGGTCGTGCCAGTATATACTATATCTGGACACCGAGCCAAAGTAGGTGCAGCGATTCGGGAAATCCAGGACAGCACCTTCATGTGCCATCCAATCGCGGCCCAAGATGATCTCATCGCTCATCTCCTTCAGGAGGTGTAGCGTCACTTTCGAGTTGGCCTCCCCTACCAGCAAGTTCGTGGTGATTTTCCCCGACGTCTCTAAGGCGCTGCTTGCGTCTGCTAACTGTACTGTGAGCCTCGACTTTTGTGCTTGTGCCGCTGGCACTAGGTCCTGTCGTATGAACGAGTGGCTGGCCCCACTGTCCAGGAGGGCGAGGACTCGTTGATTAGACGTCTGAAGGACCACACTGAGTCTGGGTGGCTTAGTATTCGAAGCAGATGCGTGTTGCAGGCTGCTTACCTGCATCGCGGGTGCGTCTATGCACCGCTGGGAAATCGTATGGGGCGAGGAGCGGGGTCTGACTCGCCCCTCTCCTAGTTTCCTGAGGTTTCTCGGATAGCTCTTTCACGGCGTTCTGCCTCGGTGCGGTGAGCGGCCGCATTGGCTCTTCGTCGCGGCCCTGTGTGACCGAGACTGTATTCAGTTGGTTTTGAACCGCCGGATCCCGCTGAGGAGGGCGTGGCCTATCTGCACCAGGCTGTCTCGGACAGTCACGGTGATAGTGCCACCCTCCACAGTGGCGGCATGGTGTTGCCGGGCCTTCGCCCCTCTCGAGGTTGGTCCTCACTGCAGGTGCAGGACGTTCCCGTTCAGCATTGGCGTTTTGTCTCTCCGCAGACGGTGGAGGTGCCCGGGTTTGTACCTTTTTTGCCTGTCTGAGGTCTGTTTCAAGCTCTTCGGCTTGTTGTACCAGGTCGTTGATGCCGGAAAAGTGTGCATGGCGAAGGAAAGCCCTGATTTCAGGCACTAGGAGGCCCACAATGTGCCTCATGCGGGCCTGTGGCTCCGGTAGTGTGCCTAGCCTCTTTGCCAGTTGCCACTTTTCCATTATGAACGTTGCTACGTTCTCCGTTGGCCCTTGTTTCTTGCCATATAGGCTACTAGTGAGTGCCCCCACGTACGCTGGGTCGTTGTACCTGGTGAGCACCCTTTCATAAAACGCCATGAAATCTGGCCTCTCATACCGGTATAAATTGTGCCATTCTTTGGCCTTTCCTTTTAGGAATGAGGCCGCCACATACCCTTGGTCCTCCATCGGGATTCGTTTTCGCGAGAAGTACCTCTGCACTTCCCTCAAAAACTCCCGTGGGTCTTCCCAGTCGAAACCCTCGAACGCTGGGAGCGGTTCTTTGGGTTTATTCGTGGTTTCTATTCTCGATATGAGCTCTGTCATGGCCCTCACGAGCTCCGTGGTTAACGGAGGCGCATTTGCTGTCTCTTGTTTGAGCTCAGAAGGTAATGCCTCGTGGTGTCGTTGTCTCGCTGTTTCCTTATGGGAGTCGTACTGGGTTTGGCGCAGCTGTCGAGGTTTTGCCTCTGTCAGGTGGCCAAACTCCTCACAATAATCTCCCAAGCAGATTTCACTGCACTCGTCATCGTCTCTCTCGTAGACCGGGTACGTTTCGTTTCTTAAATTTGCCTGATGGGCTTGCATATTGTTTTTATTTGTCGGGCGCCAGGGTGTATTACCCACGTTCCGCACGTTGTGTGCAAATCCTGTTTCCGGCCGGGTTTGTGTAAAAGTTTAAGTTAATCAAAACACGAAGTAGACTCTGTCGCTGTTCGAACTAGACTGACTGCTTCAGCTCAAAACGGCTATCTTTATGCTTTACCGTCGTTCCAATGGCCGAGCCAGGAACTTGCATGTCGAAGTGGGCGGAGCCTAACCGGGCTGCGCGGTTTTACATAAATATGACATGCAAGACGCCGAACTCGGCCGCCCTCAAGAAGCTGCCCCGGAAAGGAGTAGCGGCGATGGTCAACATCATCAACGCAATGTTGAGGTTGAGACACTTCCCTTCCAGGTGGAAAAAGGCCGACGTCATAGTCATCCCAAAGCCAGGTAAGAACCTAATGTTTCCTTCCTCTTACAGGCCAATCAGTCTACTCCCAGCGATGAGTAAGGTAGCCGAACGAGTCATACTCAAGAGGATAGCCGAGAAGACAGAAGAGCTGGAAGTCCTCCCAGACGAGCAGTTCGCCTTCAGGACAGGGCACTCCACCGAACTCCAAGTGCTCCGCCTCACCGAGCCAAAGCCTTCGACAGGGGTCTGGCACGACGGTCTCCTAGCCAAAATGATGAGTATGGGTTACCCCATTGCACTCGTCAAACTAGTGAGATCGTACCTCCACAGGAGACAGATGAGGGTGAAGATCGTGGACAAGGTGTCCACGTACAGAACAATGGAGGCAGGAGTCCCCCAAGGCTCAGTGCTGTCCCCCCACCTGTTCTCCATCTTCACATCTGATCTACCCCGGACGGAGAGGACCTCCATGGCCCTCTACGCCGATGACACAGCCCTGACTGCCAGATCCTGGAGTGCCAGGCTAGCCACCAGAAACCTCCAGAAGGCGGCCACCTTCCTAGAGGACTGGTGCAACAGATGGAAGGTAGCCGTCAACGCCGAGAAGAGCAAGGCGGTACTCTTCAAGAAGGTAAGAAAACAAAACCCCACAGGTCACGTTTCCATGTTTGGTGAGGACATCCAATGGCACGACTCCGCCAACTACCTTGGCGTGGTCATGGACAAAGGCCTAACATGGAGACTGAACACGGAGGCCATCGTCAAGAAGGCCAGGAGGACGAGAGTCCTAATCTACCCGATGACGGGTAGACAGAGCAGACTCAACCTGAGGAACAAGCTCACGCTTATCAGGTCCCTCATCCGGCCTCAGCTGACGTACGCTTCGGTAGCTTGGGGCTACCAAGCAAAGAGCTACCTCCATCAGATCCAGAGAGTGGAGAACGTCGCCCTCAGAACGGCAGTCGACGCACCCTGGTTCATCCGCAACGAGGACATCTACAGGGACCTGGACTACACCCCGGTCTCTGAGATCATCAAGCAGAGAGCCAGAAAGATGTACGCCCTTGCCGAGGAGCATGGGAACCCACTAGTCAGGGAGGCAACTGACTATGACCCAGCAGAGGCACAAGCGGCCGAAGGTGCAGCTCCTGGATAACGGGTGAGTATGAGAAGCATACCACCAACCGACGATCCACCCCCACGGAAGAGACATGACGATACCCAACCACCCACCCAAGACCCTGCGGGTACCGGACAAACAACCGTCCAGTACCTGTAGTCCCCCTAGCTCCGGGCAGACCAAAAATGCTACCAAAGCAGTTAGGTCTGCCCTTCCTCGAGCTACACAGCTCATCCTTACCCTACCGATGATCCGGATGACAGGATGCCTCTTGGCTTCTTGTGTACCGGCAGTCACTCCCGCCACAAACCCAAAACACCCAACAGACCGATGACTACCCCCCCGGGGGGCAAACAAGCTAGCGAAGAACAGAAGACGAAGAAAGAAGAACGCCAGAAGAGGCCTTAGCCAGCAAGGTCCAACGAGCCAGGACCCAGGGAGGTGGACCGAAATCATCTGCACCGCTCACAATTGTGAGTGGGGCCGACGTAAAGTAAGTTCGTCCGCCCTGCACGAGGCTGGTCCCCGGTCTACAGCGATGTACTGGGGTAAAGGGCAATAGTCCTGCCCGGCCCCAGATATCCGAGACCGACATCTTTAGCCAAGAATATTGGCGCCGAACTCGGCATTTGGCTAACGGCAGTCGGACTGAACACATCGCGGAGCGAGTGTTTTATGAAATGTTTATGTTTTATGAATTTATTAATTTACAGGGTGATTTGAATTGATATTAATATTATTAGCTGATGGCTTATGGTTACCTCTGGGGAGTGCAACCCCAGATTGGCAGAAGGCCTAAACATGGTGGAGTGAGATTAAATTATGCATTCGTAATTTAATCTTGTAAATTTTTTTTGTTTTCCTGGGCCTGGGGCCTTGGGCCCGATGACACGGCTGTGTTTAAATGCTGTAGTGGGCGGCCGGAGGATTGAACGACGCTGTCGGGCCCCTCGGCTAATGTACGAAAACAAGTACGAACATGCCGTAGATGGTACGCGCTAGAAGTTCAGGAAAGAATGTTAGCAGGGTGAACTGCTGCTAGCATCTTCGCCCAATGAACACAAGAAAATCACCGTGAAGTACTTAGGAGTTAACTTTGTGGATATCAATGACCCGTGTAATGTCTTACGCGAGTTGCATAAGAGACATCATAATCAGCGAAATGTCCGCCCCGTTAAACATTTAGGGGAAAGCTTAAGAGGAATCCCCTTAACAGGTCCCCTTCGACGTTTCAAACATTACAAGCCACTTTACCCCCACCTATTAACAATTGTAGGAGAAATGTTATCGCCGATGTTTAGATTTGATTCGTTACAGGAGAGAGAGAGAATGAATACATTAGTTCTTTTAATTCAATGGAACACCAGACAAACAAACGTCTTTGGCACATTGGGATCTGCACCTGCACTACTCTCGTTTTTATCTAACTTGTTAGAAGTAATGCTATATTATATTTTCCTTTCTAGTTACGGTGTTGATGTACAAATTTAATGTTTTAATGACGGCACGTTTTTAAGTTATAAAAATAAAACTTTTAGATTTACTGACGCAATACATATCTTCTTATTTTATTTGAAGTAAAACAACGTAAATGTAAAAAATAAAGTTACACTAAAAATAATTTTCGACAAAAAATATAAAAGTCGGCCGTGAATCTCAAAATAAACATGGTAATATTTTATTATTAGTTTTCTAAATAAAAAAATAAATAAATAAATAAACAGATAAAGCAGGTCAGAAAATATGCAAAAATATAGTAAAAGTAGTATGTCATTCAAATATAAATGTGTTGTTATCACATATATTAACTGGTCAAAAATATATTAAAGTAAAATACACATAAATAAGAAAAAAATGACCAAGACATAAGTACTAAAATCGTTAAATAAGAAAGAAAAAATTTAAAGCATAACTTCTTTCCAATTTTACTTTTTTACCGCCTATAATAATGGGATTGGGGTGGTGATGGCTGTGATAGTGAGGTGGCTGTTACCAAAATAATTTTGAGACCTTAGCTTCTCGTACATACTAAATCCCAATCTCTCTTGCTTGCTTCACCTATTTACCCCAACCCTTCAACGAAATAAGATCAAAATATAAACCTAGTTCCAGATCTCATTATAATACATATGTGAGTCAAATTTCAAGTCGATATCGTAAACGTTTCCATAGCAATGATGCGTACAAAAAAAAATTACAGGCTGTAACATACCTGTTACAATTTTTGCCGTAGTCAAAAATCCTATTTTATTTCCGACCATATTTTGAGTATCACTCAGTAAGTTACAAAATTTTACCGTTTATTTAATAATAAGTACTATTGTAAAACACATCACAAAAACTTCTCATTTTGTATACTTAAATATTCCTACAATACAGCACCTCCTTTTTAAATATTTATTGTACTAATTAAGAAACAAGGTTACCATAGATTTCTTTATGGATCTACATTTACTCGTGGTCAAACAATACATTAGTTTCTATTACTTTAAATATTAATAATACTACCAAAATCCAGATGGCGTAAAGCGCTTGACAGAACTGTTGTTTTTTGAACCATATTAGCTTTCCTTGTAATTGAAACTTAATTGGTATTCATTTTACTATTCTGAACTGTCAATGAAAGTTGTGCGACTCAATTGCGATATCTCCAAGACTTTGTCTAATTCTGATGTATCGTCGATTACCTAGTGCATCAATAGATTTTGAGGTAAATTAGTTTTATTATTATTCTTTTATAACATATAGGCACCTTCTGTGCTATATATTTTGTTTGTTCAATTGACCATGTGAGTATTTGTAAAATCTAATTTTGGTTTCCTTCTTTCCTATGATGGCGTTATAGTTCTGGCAGCTTAAATAAAAATTATTAAGGAAAACTATTAAGTAAAAATTATTTAGTAAAACTATTAAGTAAAATTATTAATTAAAATTACTAAATTAAAATAATTAGTAAAATAAAATTAGTACTAAAATTTTTGATGAAGTTACATTTGTTTAAACAGAAGAATTTATGAAATTAAAAACTTCTGGAGGGTTTAATTTGCCGAAACAAATTAAACAATGTTTATTTGGAATTCAGTCCATAAGGAGAATTTAGTTTTTCTATCAATCAAATTGTGAAGATTCAATAAAAAGAAATTCTTGGATTCACTTGGTATATTCTTCCACACGGAGCACGTGTCAGGAGGGAAACATTTCCTATTGTAAAGAAGCCAATTAAACTTCATTTCCTAGAGATTCATTTTCGTTAAGTCAAATTTATTCAACTAAGCCGAACTATTTCGACAATCAAGTACAGGTTAAAATTTCTTGCCAACGTCTTCACGCTGTAAGCATCGAGACGACGACGTGGTCCACCAGGTCTAACGAGACAACTTAGGACACGGTGAGAGTTTTGTGTAGTGTTAAATTTTATTGGTGAATTATTAACATCCACCTGGTGTTACATATATTTTTATGCAGGCCATGAGGTCCTTGATCAGCATAAATTTCGTTCTTGTTTTATTGCTGTACATTTCTATATAATTAAGATTATCATTTCATCTCTTTTTTGAAATTTGGAACATTTTATTAGTTATAACTATTTTTGATCGTAACTTTGTTGAACATTTGAAATTGCTATTATTTCTTTTTTTTACATTTATGATTATGTAATTTGCTCACGTAAATTTTAATATCGACCTGAATACTTTTATAATAAATTTTATCTCATAACTATTTTTTCAATCTTTATTTTCTTCTTGGACAAAAGTTTATCCTTTCCAAATTTACCTGTAGGAGTTTTCGTCCTGGTAAAAGGGGGTCAGTAATCTCTATTAACGCTGCAGGTGGCGCCCCAGATTAAATTCATTTTTAAGCCCTCCTTTTACCAGACACGAATTGTGTGACAGGTGTCAAATAAAGGTGTGTAGTGTACTTTCCCCTAAATAAAATAAGAGCCACAAGGTCGACCTAAAGGTAAGGAAACTCACGTTTATCTCTAAACAAGTAGCTAGCCGAGAGCCGGGGTTCTTCTGGTTGTCACGTCGTTCTTGGGACTTGTCCCGGGGATAACGAGGGAACCTGAAGGCTCCAAACAGGCGTTCACTCCACCCAACAACATCGGGAGGAGCGAAAACGTAACAAGGCAGAACGACAGACATAATTTTTTTTTGCCCAGATCTCGACGGTTCATTCATGACATTCCAAGCCTATTTGCACACAAAAAATTCCAATTTTTTTTACCGTTACTACGTAGAAGTGGAAGTAAAACCCTGGAAGTTAGAGATTGAATATAAGCAAAACTTTTATCTTTTTTTACTGTTACTATATGTGGATGTAGTTGAATGGAAGTATAGTAACGGTTGAATAAAATACAAATTTTGAAATTTTCTTTCTTTTTAACCCAGTTATAAGTTATAATTTTGACGCGTATGTTTGTCTGTCCGTCTGTCTGTCTGTGACTTCATATCTCTTCAACGGGTGATCCGATTTTGATGCATTTTTTTTTATTGGAAAGAGTGTTTTGTCGAGAAGGTTATATGCCATATTGGATTTTGTTGTTTGGTGGCCATGTTGAACTTCTCTAGAAATTGTGCGATTGAAGTAAAATTGAAAATGTGCAGGATAAATGGAGGTATATACGTAAAGCAAGTAAACAAACGTCCATAAAATAGGATTTAATGTACTACGAGTAACCAAGGTCAATATTTAAGGGGGTAAAAAAATAAAATTGTGATTTAGTGTGTGTATCAGAACCAAAGGCATCAAAATCTTTTTCTTTTTTTTGCATCACTTTTGCATCATTCACGGGGACGGTAGCTCAGTGGTTTAGCGCGTCTAGCTTGCATACTGGAGTACCTAGCAAAGCAGGTTCAATCCCTGCTCATCGCGAAATAATTTTAATTATAAAATTATCCCCAAGAAGTGGTTCGTACTCCACTATAAGCTGTAGGGCCTCGTTTCTCTTTACCTAACACAAAACCATTCTGGATTTTCAAGGAGTTACTTCGGTGACTTGAGAAGCAGTTAAGAAAACATTTTTAAGAAAACATCAGTCATCCACATTACTACCCCCACTGCCGATGTGGCATATCGTTTTATGAGTTTTTGGAGAAGAATAATTTCAAATATTATTATTAAAGTTCTATGGACAATTATTTTCACATAGTGGAGTGCAAATATAGGGTAAATATTTTCTCTTTGTATAAGCCTTGTATAGGAAATCTGGGTGTGGATGAAGTTATTTCTTAAGCCGCGATTTTTAAAATAATTTCATAGTGCAATTGATATTGGGCGGTAATTATCTACCAAAGACGAATCGCCATTTTAAAATTATGTTACTTATTACTTTAGAATTTAAAGGCTTTTGAAGATTTACTTTCAGCAGAATATAATTTAATTAAAAATATCGACGGAATATATGATATCAATATAGTATATTTTATGAGTTTACTATTTAGGTCATAAAAGTCAATAGAATTTGAATTACTTCAACAATAATTAACTGGCCTGAAGAAAAAGCCGCTGGTTCTTGTGCATGAATTAAATCACAATTTAATTTTTTTTTTCCACTTTAATAATGGGGGTGGGTTTTGGTAATGGAGGGATGGCTGATGTTAAAACAAAATTTGAGGTTTTTGGTTCTTGTACATATACACTAAATTACAATTTTATTTTTTCACTGCCTTTAGTAATGGGGTGGGAGTGGCTGATGCCAAAAAAAATTTTTAGGCCTTTGGTTCTTATACACACACTAAATCACAATTTTATTTTTTACCCACTTTAATAATGCGGTAGTCCCAAAGAAAATTTTGAAGCCTTTGGTTCTTGTATCATGCACTAAATCACAATTTAATTTTTTGCACAGGGGTGGGGATGGTAAAAACAAATTTTAAGGCTTTTGGTTCTAGTACACACATGTCACAATTTTATTTTTTTCACCCTCCTTTAGTAATGAGGTGGGGGTGACAATGGAGGTGGCTGATGCCAAAAAAAATTCGAGCATATTTAGTATATGCTCAATTTTTATTATTTTTTTACTTTACCAATTTGCCCATAATCCTTCCCACAACCCTCTAACGGAATAAGATCAAAATATAATCTAGTTCCAGATAGGTATACCAAATTTCAAGCCGTTCCAGAGTAATCGTGCTCAAAAAAAAAAAAAATTATAGACAAGACGACCGACAGACATTTTTTTTGCTTAAACTTAAAATCTGGACGTTTCATGATGATCCAAGCCTATTTGAAAAAAAATTCGTTCACTATCTTGTCGGGCGTTTTGGTTCATAAATTATTCTATATTTTAATATTTTATATTTTTCTTATTTTCCTAGCAAACACAATTTCGTCGGCCCATAACTGAACGGACGATTTTTGCCGACTTCAAGTTAGATTAGTCCAACATAGATATGCAAAGTCATCCCCTGAATCGTTTTGAAACAGCGGCCAACTTACACGGTTAAACGGCGGTGAAACGTTGGTACTGCGTGCCATATTTTTAAGCAACCCAATGTAGTGCCACCCATATTACAAGAATGTAGGGAATACATTGTACCACAATATAATAGACTGGCGGTACGTGACCAGTCAGGTGCCAAGTTTTTAAAATGCATGCCAATCATATATATGAATGAAATTACAATGAATATGCCAGAAACGCAAATTTTAGGCAGTCGCCGCGTGCAGAAGGCTGTGCAAATCGATTTTTTTTGTTTCTTTTTTTTGTGTTTTTTTTTAAAATTTCAAAATGGATGCCTATAGTGCCAAACGCAAAGCCTTAAAAAAAAATCCGAAATCAAAATCATCCAAAATCAAGAACATCAAAAAATTTTACGATTTAATGTGCGCATCAACAGTTGTTTTGCGCGCGTAAACTGCATGCCAATGAATTTCCGCTGGATTCTTTTTTTACGGCTTATCGCTTGGCACTATTGGCATCCATTTTAAAATAAATAATAAAAAAAAAACAAAAAAAGAAACAAAAAAAAATCAATTTGCACAGCCTTCTGCACGCGACGACTGCCAAAATTTGCATTTCTGGCATATTCACGGTAATTTTTATTCATATATATGATTGGCATATATTTTAAAAACGTTGCACCTGACTGGTCATGTACCGCCAGCCTATAACAGATAGCGCACAGTTGTCTCTATGACGCTTTATAAAAGGCGGGTGCACCTAAGGATGGTTCAGTAAACCATCCTTGATATGATACATGATATATGATATATGATACACGCATAACCTCAAATTTACGGTTTATATAACGTTTGTTCTCATTTTGATATATTTTCTTAATTTGTTTCATATTGACGCCAATATCATTTTTTAAAATCCAATTAAACGCAACTCATTTAAAAGGGTTTCTAAAAAAACTATCAGAAACTAGAGATAATCTTAATAAATGTTTAATAATTTTTCCATTCAAGCCAAGAGTTTAACACAGTCGATCCGGACACCGGAGGATATGCAACAGCTTAGTCAGCACGGAGACCAAGCTTATAAATATAACCTAATTAAGATAAGACCACTTATTATTTGTACTTGCATTAATAAATTCCATTTTAAAACCACATTTTACTATATTCTTTCGGCTAGATTTAGCCAATAAAGTTGTAAATTGCTTTTAAGAACCCTGTACGGCTATCAACGTAACTCAAGGATTATGATAAATTTTATTTATTGTGTGGGTGTAATTTTTAATTACCCTTCAACAACTAAAAAATTAATTGATAATAATTGAGAATCAACTAATAAGTTATAGCCTTTGTTTATAAAATCTTTATAAACAAGGGTTATAGGTACCCTAGAAAATTAACAGACATATAAAATATAAATTAAATTATATGTAAAATACATAAATTTTAATAAGTTTGTGTAAGTTACGATTTTTTAACCAATTTTGCTCATACATTTTACAATTCCAATTATATTTCAAAAACAATTCACTAAAAATATATCTACAGCGTGTCCTCCGATTGAGTTTGCTATAGGTGAAATGGAGAAAAAATTTTTAATTGTCAAAATTTTGTTTTTCATATTTGGAGGTTCACCCCTGCTTATCTAAAAAGTAATTTTGGGTGCACTTTGTTTTTTTTTAAATCATGTAGGCTATGACAGTTAAGCAAAAACGAATTACATGTAAGGTAAAGTACCTTCTCTGTAAAAGATAGAGCAAAATATCATTAGGGAAAGTTATTCAGATTTAAAAGTTATAGTCCTATGCAAAATTTCAACTTTGATGATTTTGATTTCTTTAATATAATTGCATTTTACCTCGCATTTTACGAAAAAAAAAAAAAATGTCGCCGGTTTACTAAAGTGTTTACTCCATTACGTACTAAATCAAACATGTTAGTAAACTGGCATACTATTTTTTTTTCGTAAAATACAATTATATTGAAAAAATCAAAATCATCAAAGTAGGCGTATGTTCTTGAAATTTTGTATGGGACTGTGACTTTTTAATCTGAATAACTTTCCTTAATGACATTTTCCTGTATCTTTTACAGAAGAGGTACTTTACCTAACATGAAATTTGTTTTTGCTTAACTGTCATGGCCTACATGATTTAAAAAAAACAAAAGTACACCCAAAATTACTTTCTAGGTAAGCACCTCCAAATATGAAAAAAAAATTCCAAAATTTTTTGTCCATTTCACCTATAGCGAACTCAATCGGAGGACACGCTGTATATAGACAATAGAGCAAGTTATTTTTGTGAAGCATTACAAAACAGGTTGAAGGAGCTATGTGAATGTTTTGGAGTTTTTCAATAAAAACAACTTTATATTTATTTTATTTTAATTATTGAACTTAATTCCCACTTGGTAAAGCTATAATTGTTGCATTAACAGCTATGTTAGAAGGTATATACAATGTGTCCACAGACGAACTTAATTATACTTAACTTTTTAACTTTTGGTTTTTTGATACGAAGTAATTCTTCATAAAAACTTCTGCTTACTCTGAAAAATTCTTAGCCATCGTCAGAATTACAATTTACTTTACAGGATGATTGGAAATGAGCAACATACTTTCCTTTTAGTTAATATATTCAAATCTTATGAAGAGAATTTTGAAAAATGCCAAGTGTACTCCTAATACAAAGTTTGATCCACAGTCAATAATTAATTTTCGATGTCTAAAATAATTTCATTATTAAATAAATTAGAAGAAAAATAATTATTGACAATGTGAACAAAACTTTGTATTGAGACCGCACATTTATCACAACTTTCTTCATAAGATTTAATTATATTAATTTAATGAAAGGTACATTACTCTTGAAAAATATTTATATTTTGTTCATTTCCGATCACTCTGTATAGTAAATCCTAATTCTGACAATGCTTAAGGAATATTCAGAATAAGGAGAAGTTTTTATGAAGAATGACTTTTTAACATAAAACCAAAAATAAAACAGGTATACAGGTATAGTTAAGTCCATCTTAATTTTAAAAAATATTGGAATATAACAATAAATATAATAGCCTAAACAGTTTTTTTCTTTTGCTGTGCCCACCTTCTTAGCCATGTTTTTGTAATGGTTTCCACTTCCACTTGAGAGGCATTTTTGGATTGAGGATTGTTCCTCACACATACTAGAACAAAAAAAATAATATTTTTTGCAACCATTTCATGTTGTACCATATATTGGAAAATTGGTACAAGCAATAGCACACAGTGTAGTCTGTTTTTACTGTTTATTAGGTATTTTACCACCTGTAAAAATATTTAAATTTAACAAAAGAAACCTCTGAGCCAAATGGATCAGAAAAAGTTTGGTTTTCAATATATCTGATTACTACAGAAAGTCCACCTTAAAATAAATAAAATAGAACAAAAATGTTAAATAGACTCTCTACGGGTAAAAAATTAAAATGAATCGCTGTTAACGTTTCTGAATAAAAAATTTTTCTATTTACGTTCACAAAACTTTGACTTTCAAGTACGTCAAACATAATCTGTTTAACATTTTTGTTTTAGTTTATTTATTTTTAGGTGCGAGACATTTTGAAGTAATCAGAAGTATTAAAAAACCAAACTGTTTGATCCATTTGGCACAGAGATTTCTCTATCATTAATTTTTTAAAATACTTTTACAGGTGGAAAAATATTCAATATCCAATAAACGGTAAGAAGTTATGAACATGCCACAAATAAATAATTATAGACAATATTAGTATATGGGTTTGGGTTTTATTGTGATTTCTAATTGGGCAATTCGAATAATTTGGCTTTCAACATTTTTTTTTTGTATCGATTTCTTGGACTTCTACTTATTTTCTTTTTATCATTTATTGTTTTTCTAAGCCTTCTGCACTTATCAAAATAAAACTAATCACGAAATATATTAAATATAGCACCACAAGTGTGCATGATCTAGTGACACTGAAATAATTATTTCAACCTACAATGTAAACAGGAAAATATTTATTAGAAAAATAACCAAAGTACCCTACCTACCCTGGATATTATATAACCTGCACTATAAAAATAAAGTTAAAAATTTGCTGTAATAAAATATTAATACACGGCTGGCTAAAACTGCAGTCATCGTAATCATATAGGTAATAAACATAATATACTTACATAGTATACCGGCTTTTTTGAAGACATTTTACAGTTCCTTTACGCATACTGCAATTCACTTTTCGTAATCACTAATGACAATGAAAAAAAAAACAAATTGACGGATGACAATACAACGCCAAATTCAACCATTAAGCAACAAAGCCAAGTAAAAAGTAAATGAACTCTCCCAACGGAGAAATCTTTGATCTTACCCATACCCACAGAAAATGGACTAGCCCATGACATCAAATAATGCACATCAAATTCCAGTAAATATGCGATTAATTCTAGACGTTTGATTTTGATGGTAATCTGCCGTTCAAGTGCCAATTTCGGGCCAACGTTTACCATAAACGTGACTTTTTGCCACCGCTAGACAAACGTTGTTACTTAATTGGCATTTGATGCCGCCGATTCCCCATCATTTCCATCATTAAACCGCCTTTCGGCCGATGCTTGTGTGTTTGCTGGGTTTGTTCCTAGACAACTATATTAACTGCATGCGAAATATTATCGTCCTCCCTCACAGTTTTTAATTTTTTTTGAGTGACCACCCTGTATTTTTTTCATATTTTTCTTCCTTCACAGTTGCGTTAACTGCATGTCAAATATTAACGTGTTCCGCCATTTTTTTCTTAATTATTCTTTTTACGGGGCCCACCCTATATATTTTCCAACTGAATTTTTCCCAGTTCTTCGTTGGCAGTAGCGCCAACTACCTACCAAATATTATCCTTCCCCGTCAAGTGGTTTTGTAGATATAGACAGATAGACACAAAGACGGACTGACGGAATTAAATGACTTTAATTTTCGTAATCTGCGCACTCTGAAACGTGAAAATCCGGAGAAATCTTGGACAATAATTTTTTTACGATTACAATACTTCCCCTCGGTAAGCGAAGGAAGTAAAAATGAGTACCGAAACATTTTTCAAGTACGAATTTAATTATCATAATTGTATTTTATTTTTTACAATGCTTTCTCTTTTTTGCTCCACATTTATAAACCTCCTTTCTAGCAACAAAACGCTTGTCCATGTTCACAAATACATATTAACTATCTGATGCCCGCGACATTGTTCGAGTGAAAGACTTCGTCCGGGTGGAATTCAGAACATTGACACACTAACTTATGTCTATAAAGAAGTACTACAATAGTACTCAGGAAGTACACTCGAGGGAACTCACTGCGCATCTATGGTATCCGGAGAAACCCACTGCGCATTCATTGCACTCAAGGAAACCCACTGCGCCTCCATAGTTCTCGGGGAAATCCATTGCGCATTCATTGCACTCGAGGAAACCCACTGCGCATCCATGGTACTCAGGGAAACCAACTGCGCATCCACTGTACTCGAGGAAACCCACTGCGCATCCATAGTACTCGGGGAAAGCCATTGCACATCCATTGCACTCAAGAAAACCCACTGCGCATCCATAGTACTCGGGGAAACCCATTGCGCATCAATTGCCCTCGAGGAAACCCACTGGGAATTCATAGTACTCGAGGAAACCCACTGCGCATCCATAGTACTCGGGGAAACCCATTGCGCATCCATTGCCGTCGAGGAAACCCACTGCGAATCCATAGTACTCGGGAAAACCCATTGCGCATCCATTGCACTCGAGGAAACCCACTGCGCATCCATAGTACTCGGGAAAACCCATTGCGCATTCATTGCACTGGAGGAAACCCACTGCACATCCATCGTACACAGGGAAACCAACTGCGCATCCATAGTACAATTCATTATTCTATTTTTGTGTTAGAGCAAGTTAAACGAAAAAATAATTGTTTTAATCGACAATAGAGCACATGTGGGCGAGTATGTGTCAAATTTCATGCTTAAAAACATCCCTCTCCATGTTCACCCATTTGGGGTGAAAACCGTCAAATACGTGTCTCCTTATTTCCTCAGAAGAGCCCGTCTCTGGAATATCAAGTTTTGACTTACCCGATTTCAGAGATACGGGCACTCGTTAGACAATCTACCACCTCCGTTTTCACCCCTTCAAAAAGTGATAATCGAAATTTCGTCTTACTCGTGTCTAATAGATTCCAACAACGAATATTTCCGAGAATATTTCTGTCAAATTTCACGCTTCTAGGCCTAACCGTTTCCGAAAAGCTCAAAAGTCTCCCCCCCCTTCGGGGGTCTCTTTTTGACAACCGTCGTATACGTGTCTTGTTATTTCCTCAGAAGAGTCCATCGATCGAATAATCACGTTTCTGACTTACGCGATTTCAAAAATACGGGTGCGCCTTAAACCATCTACCGCCCCCGTTTTCACCCCTTCAAAAAGTGAAAACTAAATTTCGTTTTATACAAGTATCTAATAGATTTCAACAAAAAATATTTCTGTCACATTTCACGCATCTAGATCTAACCGTTTCCGAAAAAGTATAAAATTTCAATCACCCTTTTCACCCCCTTGGGGGTCCCTTCTTAGTCATTCGAGGAACCTCTGCAAAGTTTCTAGACCCAGCGATTTGAGCTGTAGGTTGATAGATCAGTCAGTCAGTCAGGGTATTCGTTTATATATACAGAAGATAGATATGCACAGTTTAACAAAAAATAATGGATATTTTATAAGACAAGCACTATTTTCAAATAACGGAGTTAAAAATTATATTATTGAACACATATTTAAAATGAAATAATTTATTCAACCTTATACACCCTGTAAAGCTGCAAAGCCGTAAAAACACCAAAATTGTATATTACGTAGGTACATACCTTCCCAATAACATTTTAATTCATTCATGCAAAAAATATCGAGAGTTAAGAGAGTGAGACAGGTTTTCGAGTTGGACAAAGACGCAACGCATATTTGGTAGAAAAAAACTAGTATTACTATGAGAAGATGCCAGGGCGGAGCCAAAATGCGCGAATATTTTTACCAGTGGCATAGCTTTATCTGGGGTATAGGGATGTGTAATTGCAAAAAAAGTTTCGCGGTCATGGAACTGTGAAAATGGAGTAGATTAAAACTTGCCAACTGTTACGAGTAACCTTTGTTCAGGAGAAGTGTAAGAATAGTAAGTTCTACTAAACTTTGCCTAATAAAGTTGTTTTATTATTATTATTACCGTCACCGCCGCTCTACTGCAGGGCACCGCCGCCACTGGTGTTGACATTGAATGTCACGTAATTCTTTCTCATTGGCTTAGAATGATGGAGCGCACAAACTCGTTTCTGCGCATATTTTTTGCTGGTATCTTCTCATAGTAATACTACTTTACTTCTACTTACTTCTTGCGTGAGTAGAGAAACCTTGAGAAATATTATTTTACATTTTCTGAGTGCATGTATAGTTTTGCTCAGCCATATCTCCTTCAAAAATTAATATTTTTGAATTCTAGTTAAAGTAACACGTTAAGAAAAGATCACAGATTGAAATGCCCAACTTTTATTCGAAAATATTATCCCCAAGTATGTGAAAATAAAATAAATATTAAAATAGTCCAATACCAAAGTTTGTGATTTGAAAAAAACATATATTGCGTTAATGGATTTTTAAAAGATTTGATCCGGTTCTAGTACTAGTTATTACCTTTCTCTGAAAAAAAAAATCATTGAAATATTTGTAAAAATGTAGCTGCTGGAGATCAGTGTGTTTGCATTATTTTGTATATCTATATATATTGTCAAGATTCCTCTTAAGGCTGCGTTACCAATGTCAAAATATCGCGTTCATTAATTCGTCATTTTCTAATTCTTTCGCGAGGTTGTTCTTAAAAACGAACCAACAGAATTCAGATTTGATTTAATTATTATAACTAATTAACTTAAGTCTGTTATGTATAATATTTTATATTCGAATACTAAATGAAATTAAGTTTCCAAAATTTTCTCCTTTGGATTTTAATCGGCCGTAATTAATCTATAAATATTTTATTTTCTTTATTCAAATAAAATATGATACATACTAGAATAAATATATTTAACGTGAAAAAAAGTTAAAAATCGGCATAATATTTGCTCCTATAAAAGATTAACCTCGTGGAAAAAATTGCTGATTTTGTTAATATTAGTTTGACGTTTTACTACTAGATGGCGGGACAGAAGTTGTTCGAAGTGGTAACACTGCTGAAATAACACTAGAAAGACAGTAAGAGCAGGGTCGGACTTATTTTTAATTTCTCTAGTGTTGGAAATGGTGTTTAAAAGAATTTTTATTTACTTGCCGATTGAATTGTCCACATTCTGTAGTACTGATTATATATTAATAAGCGTTAGATAAGTACTTAGGACTGGTTTCCAGGCGTCAGAAGCTTGCGCATAATGATTTATAACTGATCAATTTCATTATACGCAAACTTCTGACGTTTGGAAATCAGTCCTAAGCACTTACCTAATTTTTTCCTGTCACATGGTCACCACACCATTGCCACACTACCTACTTACCACTTCGGTACATGCCTTGCCTAAATTGACCACATATCCAACATTTTTATATATATTTGAATTTGACCATATACTCTATACTGCTGTATATTATTTTAAATTTACACTGCGGTGCCGTCACATTATGAAACTTTTTACTAAGAAATTTGTATTTGTAGTGAACGTCAAGAGCAAAAGCAAAAACGTATTTTCGTAAGTGGAACTGTCCTATCACTTTGAATGTTAAGGATGGAATTTTGCAGTGAGAGGGAAAAAGACGTTTATTTTCGGCTTATTATAAACATGTTTAAAATCATAAGTGGTACCATCTTTAAAATAGTTTCAGGTACTTCCCATTGCTCTAAGGTATAACCATTTACAGTTTTTATCATAAATTTTGTATATAGTTAAATGCCATGCTCTAATAACGCAATTGGGAACTATTTCCATTGACAAACTACAATATATTCAAGTACAACAAAAATAAACAATAAAAAACATATATAGTTGTATTCGTTAGAACAGCAATTATCTAAAACAATTTTAAAGATTATACTATGTTTGGTTTTTAAATATTTATAATAAATCGAAAATAAATGCATATCTCCCTCTCACTCTGCAAAATCCTGTACTTAACTAAGATAGTTAGAATGTGCGAGGATGCCCAAGAGTTTTTTTGAGTGAATACCAGTGTAACTGTGAGAGGCCCAGGCAGGGTGTATTAATTACATTCAATGTAAAGAATCCAAGAGCAATTCACGCAACCCGTAATACTTTGACGTGTTCGGCGGGTAATCTAAAAATAATTTACATTATTAGTTTGTTAAATATTATAGTGCGCAGTGCGCGATTGTCTAATTATTATTTACGAACATCAAATCTTATTTCAAAAGTTACAAGATAGAACAGGAGCTGAATAATTCGTTAATTCATTGTTATAAATCTAGTCGACTATTTTCAACAACGTTGATCACTTTGCAATACCTCCGTACTCCGCAACTTCTGTTGCCAACAACAGATAAGCAAATCTCAACTCTTAACTAGACAATTGTATGAATCCTGTTTTACCGGCAGAACCATTAGTTCGCTATTTCTATACAAGAATTGACTATGGCGTGCAAGCGCAGCCTTAAAGAGATCTCTTTGTGGACATTGGTGGACCTCTCACAAAACTCTTGTAGGAGTTAAATGAAGGAATTCTTATTTAAATCGTAATTTCATCTACAGAAAACAATAACTGTGTAACTTAACAGCATCTTCGCGTGTGATGTAGTTACAAGGCCTAATATGTGACTGCCCTTTAAAGTCCCTAATGATCGCGATTAATACTTCTCATGTATACTTTTTAAACATCGCAATTGGATGTCAATAAGCCATTATCTGGTATATTCTATAGGATTCTTTGAACGACATAAAAAGATGTTTATTTCAAATTACTTACCGTAGTTTCTAGCAGATATATAAAAAAATCACATTAAGGAACTTTTTAAAGGCGCCGTTACACGGCGCGTGGTTCGCCGAACCACAAACCTTTTGCATGGTTCGGCGAACCACGCGCCGTGTAACGGTGTCTTAAATTGAGGGTGTCAATACGGTACGTAGTTCATTCAGATTTGTGACGCATTTAGTTGTATCCTTTGGTCCGTGCAAGTTTACCGACATCCGATGGATCGCGGCAGCACGCACCACGAACCGCGAACTAATAGCGAACCATCCCCGTCAGACGGCGTGTGCTTCGTGGTTCGTCGGGCCAGGTTCGGCGAACCACGCGCCGTGTAACGACGCCTTAATAAGACATACCCGCGGCAGCGTCGCACGGCGCTACGGCGTGGCCGTGAATTTTGCAATGCATGTCTTTTTGTGTACGCGGTGTCACTTGCGACGACGCCGCAAGTATGATACCTTTCATAAAAAAGGCGTACGCATTACAAAATTCTTAGCCACGCCGCGCGGAGCTGCCGCAGGTATGTTGCCGGTTGTAGTCTCGAACAGTTGTTGAGTGATGACTTATACCGTGCGTGTAGCGGAGCGCTAGGCATAGGGAGTAAAATTACAACATCGCGTGTGCCAGCTGACTGAAATGAAATAACAGAGCTGGGATGCTCCGCCCGACGGAGGAATTTACGGCAGCTATGTTGTCATATCTTTTGCGTTATGTGAATGTACATGCCTAATGGGAAATTACACTCACGGTATACACAATGTCTCAAGATTGACTGCCCAAGAGGGATTTTTTTTCTTATCTTACGTTTTAGGAAAAAAAAATTGCTTCCCGCAGAGACAGAATAATTCCCATCATCAACAGTACAATTACATGTAGAGATGTCAAAAAAAACATGAAATTGAAATGTTTTTTAGAATGATAAGTCGTAGACCTAAATATAAAATTTAATAGCATTATCTCGTTTTCTGAGTTCTTACTATTAAAAAAATTTAATTGTTTTAATAATGGTAATCAGAAAAACGAGATAATGCTACAAAATTTTATATTTATGGATATTATTTTACGAAACTTTTCTATCTGGTATTTCTGTAAAATAAAAAATAACCAGACTTTTTTCTTAGCGTTGACCTTTTTTGGACACCCTGTACAAATAATTGTACTTTTGAGTGTGGAAGCAAACTTTTTTCCTTTCGAGTATTTTTCTAAAATGAAAGATAAGAAAAAATTCCCTCTTGGACAGTCAATCTTAGGGACAAACATACAGTGTTATTCATGGAAATCGGGTAGTAGACGTTCCTCGGGATTCGTCCAGTTTAGAAATTTTAAAATTTGAAGGTATTTTCATGGTTCTGTCCCTTCTGCTTATACCACAAGTATTACCTAAATTTGTTATTTTAAATAGAACACCCTGTATATTTTTGCATATTTGAATTTCTCATAATGTTTTAGCTTGGGTTTACGAAGCATAACATAATCTTAAATCGAACGGTTTTCGAAATAATTAATTTTTGAAAAATTTTGAACCACCCTTCGGAAGGTAATCATGTAGTCAATTAAGAAATTTTCTTTTCACACTGATACAAGGATCATCTTATGATCTACGTGTCCTAATATTATACAGGGTGTTTTATTTATGAACATTTTTTTATTTTAAATGTCAATTTTTTCAAATGAAACCCCCGTACAGTTTTTACATATATGACAAATATTCATTATGCGATCTACCTATTGTTGATATATTTCAAATAAAAATAAGGGCAAAACAGAAACAGTGTAATTCAAAAATAAAATTTATTTTCTTATTTCTCATCCTACGCCTCCTACATATATGTCTCTCCTTTAGTAAAAAAAAACAATTAGTGAAATATTTTATGACAAGGTACCTCTTAATGTATAGTGCCCAACTGACTATAATTAGCAAAAACAAATCCTGCACAAAACATCAAACATCACATTACTACAAAATATCATATTACTATCAAAATTTTGTGAGGTTTCTTCTGCACTTCTAAATGTTATCAAGTATAATCTAAGTGTCCTAATATTATACAGGGTGTTTTATTTATAGTTGAACATTTTTTTATTTCAAATGTCAAAAGGTCAATTTTTCAAATCAAACCCCCTGTATAGTTTTTACATATGATGACAAATATTCAGGATGCGATCTACCTATTGTTGACGACATATTTCAAATAAAAATAAGGGCAAAACAGAAACAGTGTAATTCAAAAATAAAATTTATTTTCTCATTTCTCATCCTACGTCTCCTACATATACAGGGTGGACCATTAATAATAGGCCATAGTTCAAGGGTAGATTCTTTAGACCAAAATATGAGGATATAACCAAACATGCTTTAGTAAATTGTTGCTGTGGAAAAAGATACAGGGTGTCAAAATTGTAATTTTTTTCTCTTTTTTTTGCAATATCACAACTACCTCTTGACCGATCTTCTCCCAATTTGGTAAGGAAACATTTTTTAGGCTAAGAAACAATAATTTGAGGATTTCTTCACAGTCCGTGGAGGGCGCCTCATGAGCTATACCTGACGATGAATATTTTTTCTTTTTTTATTACGAAACGTAGTGACACGTTTGACTAGAAAATCTCATGCAGTCATTTCTACGTAAAAAAGGTATACCTGATAGAACTTGATAATTCCAACCGTTTTCGAGAAAACTGCCGTATAGGTCTCAAAAATTACTTGAAAATAAACCCAATTTGAAAAGGAAAAATTGTATTTATTGAAAAGCATGCTTTGATGACGTCTTAGTTCTGTCAAAATGTCAAACTAATGAAACTGTACGTAAATGACGTCACCAAAGCACATTTTTCAATAAATACAATTGTTTCTTTTCAAATTGGGTTTGTTTTCAGAGAATTTTTGCTACAGTTTTCTCGAAAACGGTTGAAATTATCAAGTTATATCAAGTGTACAAGTGTACCTTTTTTTACGTAGAAATTACTCCTGCATGACATTTTCTAGTCAAAAATGCCACTACGTTTCGTAATAAAAAAAGAGGAAAAATATTCATCATCAGGTATAGCTCATGAGGTACCCTCCACGGGCTGGCGTGATGTAATACAAAAATTATTGTTTCTTAGCCTAAAAAATGTTTCCTTACCAAATTGGGAGAAGATCGGTCAAGAGGTAGTTGAGATATTGCAAGAAAAAAAAATTACAATTTTGACACCCTGTATCTTTTTCCACAACAACAATTTACTAAAGCATGTTTGATTATATCCTCATATATTGGTCCAAAGAATCTACCCTTGAACTATGGCCTATCCCAGTAAACACACTCTGCCACATCCACATTATAGCCACTCACATTTTAGTGGATTTTGTAAATGGCAAAGCATCACATCACCGTGATGACACTCTTTGGACCGTTTCAGAATGTTCACATTATAACCACTCCCATGTCAGTGGAGATAGGGTCCACAATCACCACATCATTTTAATGATACATTTTAAAACGTGGATGTAACTAACTGAACCACCACTCACTTTGGTATCACCATCTCTTACTAAATAGCGACCACCGCCGGCAGCGCCACTAGTCTAGTACTACAACTGGAGTTTTCTTTGTTCTACTCTTCAGTCATCTGTCATCTCCAGTTTACACTTGTTTGTGTTCTATTAACGACGTTGACGTCAATAAACTTTAGTTTTAATGTTTTTGGTTTTTGTTTGGTAAATATCAACACATTTTTACGTAAAGGTAAGTACCTACTTGTATTAGCTACATTGTTACTATGAAATGTTGTATTCTTATTTTATACCTTGCCTGTAATTTTCATGTTTGGTGACTATCGAATGACATCATTAAAATTCAAGGGAAAAAAGCTAATTTATCATTTAACATAATACATTGGTTAACACTGGTTATTTATTTTTCAATTACAGAATACTTTCGAATTCATAATTTAGTTTTTGTACCACATTAGGTATACCAATAGGTACAATGTTGTCTCCATGTCATCCATGCGGCGTGCCCCATTTGATATCCAACGAGATTATTAGGTACCTTTTGTGTGCTATCAATTAATTGGTAAAATATAAGTACACTTTTATATTTAAATTTCATTATATTTATAAAAACAGTATAAAAGAGAGATAAATAAAATATAAATAGGTATCTAGAGAGCATATTTAGGTTATTTTTTATTTAAATACCTACTGATAATTGTTTTATTACCAATTGACGACAAAATGCAGTCATATTGTATGGCTTTAATTATTACCCATCATTTTATTTTGCTCTAGTATATTATTTTAGTACCCGAATCCGAGGATTGTCTAATTATATCTATAGTATAAATACCCCAGTCAAATTAGAATAAATTTCGACGTTTGACGAAAAAAACTGATAAGTGTATAAATTTGGCAAATATGTTCATTTAGGCTTACCTACTATTAAACATACTAAAAGTCCCCAGCCCAAACTGTTGCGCTTGAGCCACCATCTTGGAGAAATGGCGGTCCGATTCAGTTTACTGCTTATATCTTTCTAACCATTAGCGATATCGAAATTATGTTTATATACAAAATAAAGCTTATAAAATTCTGTACAAAAAGTGTTATATGCATTTCATCGACATGTTTCAACAATTGTGAATATCACTCGTATATAATTAACAGATCAAACGACTTAACTGTAAGGAAATTTGATCATAATTATACGAACAGTCCTGTCCTCATTATTACAACTTGTAGTAGTGCTAACTTCTACCAATACCGTACAACGTTTAAAGAATTTTTCTCCGCCCGTAGTTATCCTGTCCCTGCGCCGGCCCTGCTGCGTCCTACTCGACGCGCCACCTATCGTGTCCATACCACATCCTCACTGTAGTTTAGAGAATCCTGTATCTGTAGATCCTTTTTATATCTCAGTAGGGGTTTCGTTATTATACATACGTATACATTTTTGGGCACTTGGGAGGGGTGTAATAATTTCGGACAGGACTGTTCGTATAATTATGATCAAATTTCCTTACAGGTAAGTCGTTTGATCTGTTAATTATACTTCACAGTCCTGTCCTCATTATTACAACTTGTAGATGTTTAGAGAAAAAATAAACGATCTATAGAGCTGGAAGGTTGTTTGAAATAAAAAATACGTTTTATAAATGTATTTCTTATTATAGATATAAGACACGTTTTTCGTTTTACAGGAATAGATAACACTTGTTATCGCAGTTACTTAACTGTAAACTTACTTGGAAAATGAGAATACAAAAGTTTATCCTGGAAACAAGACTTGAGAAAGTCTGCAAGCAGTCTTATCAATTAAGGCTGAACAAAATGATACTGATAGTAAAAATAAAAAACTTCGTGTAACTACTCGGCTTGAGGTAGAAGATATTAGCCGAGTCTTTTAAGATTCCCTGAGGAAATGAGTTTGTATCGACATATTGGCAGGCTTATTATAAAAAAATCTAAAAAAGTGATGAATTTACTTGACCACACAGACCTTTTGCGGGCTGCGCTGAGGTTGCAACGTGTCTAGTAGTACAGCTTGAATACGTATCAACACCACTTTTGAAAAAAGTACCTTTTTGACCTAGCTGCTTATTAATTGCACTGGGTTATGGAGGCTTCTTATAGGTAAGAATTAATGTGTCATTATCAGTAGTTCTGAAATATTTTGTCTTTTCTATGTAGGCAGTAAATAAACTCGCAAGCCACAAATTTGTCCTTTCATTGAAGGGTATAATGATTAGCGGTTGGTACCCACTAAACAAAATATATATCCGTAATATTACGCAATATTAAACTGAAGTAACATATTTAATGTTTTCTTGCAATATGATATTTATATTAAAATAACCTAACTTTGGTATAGCTGAGAAATGTTAAATTGCAAAATATTGAAGAAACATTTAATTAATATTAGCTCGAAAATATTTCCGTAATATAAAAAATTATATTTAACAAATGTATGTCACATATTATATTCAATGTATCTTTAATATTGCCATTAAAATAAGCATATTATATTACAAGAATGTAACTTGTAATATTACACGAAAATATTTCACATATGTAACTGTAAATGTGTTACGAATGAATCTCATACATTATGAATAATATGCATTTGATCATACATTAACATTATTTGCAACGTTTATTCTATGTAACTACCATGAACTTCTGTGAAAACTCGCCTATTCTCGCTTAAAATAGTATGAACATAACCTTAAAATCTTCGATATCTTGTGAGTAAGTGTGTTCCGCCTTAATGCCCTTATTTTCAGAAATGGGTGATAAAACCCTACAAACACAAAAGGTCGGCCCTTCAGTGGGCCATCACAGGGCCAGAAGTTTCATTTCTAGCCCAGTGATGGCCCGCTGTTGGTCCGATCTTTTGTGTTTGTTGGGAAGCGAGAATAAGGTAAGTAGATAATTACAGTAATGTACAAATTCGTGGAAACTTTTAGCAACAAAATAAAAATAAACTTTAAATTTTATTTAGTTACCTTAAATTTGCGGTATTTTTACACCTATGTTATTTGTCGAAGCACACTAATTGCATTTTATTGATAAACATATAACATTAAAATATTATTCTTGTTTCAACCTGCTTATTTTAGGTCAGTTATTTATTGCTTTACTCATTGGAGTTGCATATGTGGTCCTAATCACGGGGATAAAAAAAAATAAAAATTGATATTAGGCCACCGATAAGTAAATCAATTGTCCCTGTTTTAAGTTGGCTGCTCGACCAACGTAATAGCTAGAGAGCTGGTGGCAGAATTTTTTATATGATTTTATCGTGTGACTGAAGTCGAAAAGTATAAAGATCTCATAATAACAAGCCGGAAAAACCATTTCAGTCATTACGGCGTTGCTGATTTTTTAATTAACAGTTATTTAAAAGTGCAAAAAAAACAAACGCTCCTATATGATTTTATTGTATCAGCCAGTTGTTTTAAACGTTGCCTGTCAATATGACATTGATATAAATGCAGTTGGCTGAAATCTATGTGTCTGCGTTTTTTTTGTAATTTAATTTTTTTAATTAATTTATGATATACTAAAAATTAAGTGATTTTATTGTCGCTGTACCATATATCAAAAGTTTCGCCAAGCGGTAAGAAACAATAAAACAAACTTCAGTCACCTGTGTTCCTGTGTACTGCTGCATTTAAAGGAGGTGAATTTTAAAAAATGCGAAAAAAAACGCTTCTATATTATTTTATTGTTTCAACCACTTTGCAGGAAGCTTTGTTTGTAAAGCACATAAAAAAACAGTGGCTGAAATTTACAATGCTGATTTCTCATTGGCTGACGTTTCTTATTAATAATTAAGAAGTGAAAAAAAAAATATGTTTTTCGAAATAATTTAGCAATGCTCGATCCTACGAGAAGAATGTTCAAGACAAAGTTGAAGAGGACAAAATTGCATACATTTTTTGTATATACATTTTTATTGAAAGTCTAATAGGTAACGAGATACAGCGATGGAAAAATGAAGTTTAACGATTTTTTTTTTTTTTCAAAAAATGCTCAAACTTCATTGTTGCGCGAACGATCCTACCTTTAATACGTACAGGCTTAGAGAGCAGTGTTTTTGATTTGATAATAATGTCTTACATTTTTGATATATTCATGTCTCTAAGCAATTGTGTAAGGATTAAATGTGTGTAAGGATTTTGTAAGGGATTTAAAATTTTGTAGCCAATAGTCGGGACATAAAATTTTATAATTTGAAGTTTCCTTAAAAAATGTTGGATTCTTATCTAAAAATTACAAAAAGAGTATAAAAGCAAGTACGGACTCTTTGCCAATTTTTCTGAATACCCATCATTAAAATTAATAACTCGTGTTTCCTATTTTCGAGGAATGATGTAAGCCACTGTAATACTATCTCGTCAATTTAATATATTTTTTTAGTTTCAATACAAGTATTATTATAATATATCTTTATTATAATAATACAAATATTATAAAATATGTTGTTATAAACATGCATTATATAATAAAAAAAATTTTTCTTCTTAAATTCATTTATCTAACGCTGTATCTCTTTAAAAATTAGACTTACAATAAAAATGTATACACAAAAAATGTAGGAAATTTTGTCCTCTTCAACTTTGTCTTCAACATTTTTCCCCCACCTCCAAGGTTGAAAACTTGTGTTTTTTATCATGGCCTCGACTTAAACAACATATATCAAAATCATTACTACTTCACTTTTTGCAGGGCAAAATTCCCGACTGATTGTTTTACTTTGACATTTTTTGGAGTAAATTGAGAATATTTCTGAAAATCAGCAACGTACACGTCAGCCAATGTTTTTCTCTGCTAATGGATATAAAAACTAACAAATTACCAAACACCATTCGAGGTTTCTATTTTGAATAGCATACATTTTTATTTGCATTTATGCTTGGTTCCCTGCCAAAAATTCCACATAGAAACTTATAAAAAAAAAGTTATGCGGTTTTATCGTTCCTATAAGTTATATTAGTATTATACAGACAGGATTTTATCTGTTTTATTAAGTTTTAAATCGGTTATGAAACAGTAATTCCGAATGAGCTATTTGGAATTATCATGTTGCCCTTTCATGAGTACTTATATGAAATATACATAAAAAAATCTACAGTTTAGTGTCTGCAAATGCACTCTTGCCCTTATATCTGTAAACATATGGAATTACAGATACAACTTTAAAGAGATTCTAAACTTTTCTATAAGTAATATCATAAGAGTTCCAGTCCGTCCTTTCTCCAGTATCTATCGTATGTAACACACCATTTATCAACATGTTTTTATTGTAAATTTCAACATTGTCTTTTTATTAGTATTAATGTGGATATACATGTCAACAAATGTACAGTTTCAATTGTATATTTTACAGATGTATTTTTATTGTAAACTTCCATTTTGCTTTTTTATTAGTATTAATTTGGATATGCATGCCGACAAATGTACAGTTTAAATTGCATATTTCAAATAGAAATACTAATATTGTGGTAAACACAAAATACTGCAAAGTCCTTATTTCCTCGGGTGTTCTTGTTCTAGCCTAGAAGCAATGAATGAGTTAGCAGTGAAAGAGACTGCTTTACTTTTAATTTAACAAACACACGTCAGTTCCTTAGGTCACATTAGATTAGATATGAATTAGCGACACGTATACAGCTCCCTCTACTGGAGCCTGAAGTTAAAGTTGCTGCTGAAATTTCTATCAGTTTCTACCAGAATGGAGCAGCAAACATTTACTTATACCACATCAATGAGAATTTATGAGAACGGTATCTAAGGTAAAACGTGCGGCTTTCCGTGGTTAAATGGCAAGTGTTTCTATAAGAAACGAGCTGCATTAGGTTAGGACAGTTTTGACTTGCAATTGAAGATTACTAATTATAATGTTTGAATAGGGATTTATGAGATCAGTTTCTATGAGTATTAATGTTTTTTTTCAGTAATATATTAAATGTGTTTTCATTTGTTTGAATGGGTAAAAAGAAAGGTCAGTTTTCAACTGCAATTACAAATACAAGTTTAATCACTTCGAATGGGGTTATATGCGATCAATTTCTAACAGTATTTATGCTGTTTTCCGAATATAATTGTGATGAGGTTTAATCAGTAACAAATTGTTCACTACTTGTTATGATATGGTCGGAAATTCCAAGTACACATTTAGTATTCCTTCAAAAGGATTGATGAGAGCAGTTTCTACGAGTATATATTTGTTGTTCCTCTAGTAAATTATATAAGTCTTTACATTTACTTATACTATCTCAATGAGAATTTATGAGAACAGTATCTAATGTAAAACGTACGGCTTTCCGTGGTTAAATGGCAAGTGTTTCTATAAGAAACGAGCTGCATTAGGTTAGAACAGTTTTGATTTGCAATTGAAGATTACAAATTATAATGTTTGAATAGGGATTTATGAGATCAGTTTCTATGAGTATTAATGTTTTTTTTTTCAGTAATATATTAAATGTGTTTTCATATGTTTGAATGGGTAAAAAGAAAGGTCAGTTTTCAACTGAAATTACAAATACAAATTTAATCAGTTCGAATGGGGTTATATGCGATCAATTTCTAACAGTATTTATGCTGTTTTCCGAATATAATTGTGATGAGGTTTGATCAGTAACAAATTGTTCACTACATGTTACGATATGGTCGGAAATTCCAGGTACATATTTAGTATTACTTCGAAAGGATTGATGATAGCAGTTTCTACGAGTATGTATTTGTTGTGCCAATAGTAAATTATATAAGTCTTTATCAGTATGCATTCGGATCTAATTTAAATATGAAAATTATATCAGAATAAAGCAACCAAATATTTTAAACAGTATCTATTTGTAAATCCAGACATTTACTTATACTATCTCAATGAGAATTTATGAGGACAATATCTAATGTAAAACGTGCGGCTTTCTGTGGTTAAATGGCAAGAGTTTCTATAAGAAACGAGCTGCATTAGGTTAGAACAGTTTTGATTTGGAATTGAAGATTACAAATTATAATGTTTGAATAGGGATTTATGAGATCAGTTTCTATGAGTATTAATGTTTTTTTTCAGTAATATATTAAATGTGTTTTCATTTGTTTGAATGGGTAAAAAGAAAGGTCAGTTTTCAACTGCAATTACAAATACAAGTTTAACCACTTCGAATGGGATTATATGCGACCAATTTCTAACAGTATTTATGCTGTTTTCCGAATATAATTGTGATGAGGTTTGATCAGTAACAAATTGTTCACCACATGTTAAGATATGGTTGGAAATTCCAGGTACATATTTAGTATTCCTTCGAAAGGATTGATGATAGCAGTTTCTATGAGTATGTATTTGTTGTTCCAATAGAAAATTTCTCTTTATCAGTATGCATTCGGATCTACTTTAAATACAAAAATTATATCAGAATGACACAACCAAATATTTTAAACAGTATCCACTTGTAAATCCAAACATTTAAAGATATATTTTAATGAGAACCAATCAGAACAGTATCTAATGTAACGCGTGCGGCTTTCCGTGGCTAAATTTTAAAAATATTTTTAATAAATATAGCTTTAACGGATTTGAACAGTTTTAATTTGCAATTCGAGATGAATAATTTTAATTGTTAAATAGGGATCTATGAGATCAGTGTCTTTGTGTAATGTTTTTTTTTCCAATAAAAACACATTTTATTGAAAAAAAAAAACGTTACACTGACCTCATAGATCCCTAACAATTAAAACTATTCATCTGGAAATGCAAATGAAAACTATTCGAATCCGTTAAAGCTTATTTATTGCAAGTAATTTTAAAATTTAGCCACGGAAAACCGCACACGTTACATTAGATACTGTTCTGATGGATTCTCATTATAATATTATCTTTGAATGTTTGGATTTACAGGTGGACACTGTTTAAAATCTTTGGGGTTTCATTCTGATATGATTTTTGTATTTTAATTAGATCCGAATGCATACTGATAAAGACTTATATAATTTACTGTAGGAACAACAAATAAATACTCGTAGAAACTGCTCTCATCAATCCTCTTTAAGGAATACTAAATATGTACCTGGAATTTCCGACCATATCGTAAATTGTAGTGAACATTGTTACGGATTAAACCTCATCACAATTATATTCGGAAAACAGCATAAATACTGTTAGAAATTGATCGCATATAACCCCATTCGAAGTGATTAAACTTGTATTTGTAATTGCAGTTGAAAACTGACCTTCCTTTTTACCCATTCAAACAAATGCAAACACATTTAATATATTACTGAAAAAAAACATTAATACTCATAGAAACTGATCTCATAAATCCCTCTTTAAACATTATAATTTGTAATCTGCAATTGCAAATCAAAACTGTTCTAACCTAATGCATCTCGTTTCTTATAGAAACACTTGCCCTTTAACCACGAAAAGCCGCACGTTTTACATTAGATACTGTTCTCATAAATTCTCATTGAGATAGTATAAGTAAATGTCTGGATTTACAAATAGATACTGTTTAAAATATTTGGTTGCTTTATTCTGATATAATTTTCATATTTAAATTAGATCCGAATCTTTACTGATAAAGACTTATATAATTTACTAGAGGAACAACAAATAGTTACTCATAGAAACTGCTCTCATCAATCCTCTTGAAGGAATACCAAATGTGTACTTGGAATTTCCGACCATATCATAACATGTAGTGAACAATTTGTTACTGATTAAACCTCATCACAATTATATCCGGAAAACAGCATAAATACTTTTAGAAATTGATCGCATACAACCCCATTCGAAGTGATTAAACTTGTATTTGTAATTGCAGTTGAAAACTCTTTTTACCCATTCAAACAAATGAAAACACATTTAATATATTATTGAAAAAAAAAACATTAATACTCATAGAAACTGATCTCATAAATCCCTATTCAAACATTATAATTTTGAATCTTCAATTGCAAATCAAAACTGTTCTATCCTAATGCAGCTCGTTTCTTATAGAAACTCTTGCCATTTAACCACGGAAAGGCGCACGTTTTACATTAGGTACTGTTCTCATAAATTCTCATTGAGATAGTATAAGTAAATGTGTGGATTTACAAATAGATACTGTTTAAAATATTTGGTTGCATTATTCTGATATAATTTTCATATTTAAATTAGATCCGAATCTGTACTGATAAAGACTTATATAATTTACTATAGGAACAACAAATAGATACTCGTAGAAACTGCTCTCATCAATCCTCTTGAAGGAATACTAAATGTGTACTTGGAATTTCCGACCATATCATAACAAGTAGTTAACAATTTGTTACTGATTAAACCTCATCATAACTATATTCGGAAAACAGCATAAATACTTTTAGAAATCGATCGCATATAACCCCTTCGAAGCGATTAAACTTGTATTTGTAATTGCAGTTGAAAACTGACCTTTCTTTTTACCCATTCAAACAAATGAAAACACATTTAATATATTACTGAAAAAAAACATTAATACTCATAGAAACTGATCTCATAAATCCCTATTCAAACATTATAATTTATAATCTTCAATTGCAAATCAAAACTGTTCTAACCTAATGCAGCTCGTTTCTTAAAGAAACACTTGTCTTTTAATCACGGAAAGCCGCACGAATTACATTAGATACTGTGCTCATAAATTCTCATTGATGTGGTATAAGTAAATGTTTGGATTTACAAATGGATATGGCTTGACTCATTTTGCTGGTCAATTCGGATATAAACTGATAACAATTTCAACAGCAACTTTACCTAACTCTTATAGAAACTTATTGACCATATAGGTTCTCATAGATACTTATTAATTTTTGATAATTTTCAATACGGATTGATGAGATTTTTTTGACAGAGTTGCCATTTTGATAATATAACTCGATAACTGAAAGACACTCGACCTATGGTCTCGTGTTTTTGTACCAAAATAAAGATAATGATTAACTATGTTATGTCAGTAACTACGATACTTCTATACTGTATTCTCGATCAGATATTAATATATTCCATTTTTTAACAGAGGCTGTCAAAATTACCTTCTCAGCCACCACAGCAAAACAATTCGAAGATGTGGTAGCTGAATGGCTGCGTTTCGCCAAACAAAGGAAACAGCGAGAGAGGCAAGGAATAATATGGATTTTTTTTTATAACACTTGTTGAGAATTTGCATTTTTATTTTTATTTATTTTTATACATTGTATATTTTTATGTATATTTTTAACAAAATATATTTTTGATTAAATGTTTTCTTTTTATTTTAGGTTTAGGTGATTATTTATTAAATACTATAGATGCCTCAACTGATGCAAGTTAGTGCTGAAGGATTATGGACAGCCTGTCGAATAATGTGTCCCCAACTCATTTGTCCAGTACATCTTACAATTTCCTATGAGTAGAAACACATAATTTGACACAATATTTCTGTCCGTAATCCTCTAATACTAACTGGCACTGGGACAACTATAGTATTCAACCAAGGTTGTTACTTTGGGTCAATATTAATTCAGAACTAAATTAATGTTGCCTTAATATTTACATTTATCTTGATACTACATTGCCTTATTAGTATTCGAATCAAGTGCGGGTCTAGAAATTTCAATAATTTTTTTCTCGTGTGTGGCGCATGGGACCCATACGAAATATGGGAAATAACATCTCTAGAAGCACTTCTGTAACGACCCCTAAAAAATTTTGAAAAAGCAGTTTGCGAAAAATTTTTTCAAAATTCGGTTACCCCCCCAGGTCCAGGGATTCCTGTTTAATTTTTTTTTTTTTGTCATGTATTTTACTTTTCATAAAAATGAGTTTGTTAAGTTCTTCTTTTAACATCGGCAGCCAGGTTGTGCAAACATCTACGGAACAATTCGACACGCATTTATCCTCATTCAATAGTATTATAGCCGCTTCTTTAATTGTATTTTTATCAAAAGTAAAATGCATATAACAAAAAAAATAATTTTAAACAGGAGTGCCTAGACCTGGGGGGGGTAACCGAATTTTGAAAAAATTTTTTAGGGGTCGTTAGAGAAGTGCTTCTCAAGATGTTATTTCCCATATTTCGTATGGGTCCCATGCGCCACACACGAGAAAAAAATTATTGAAATTTCTAGACCCGCGCATGATTCGAATATTAAGCATACATTGCAGCAATGATATTCATGGTGAGATATAAATAAGTATGTAATGTAACACGTTAAATAAGTATGTAATATGACAAGTTATATTGATAAATTATTATGTCAATATGTTATGAACATTAAGTAATATTTTCACAATGTTACCTTTTTAACAATGTAACAGAGTGACATTTAATAGTATGACAAATTACTTTGTAGTAACATTACGACACTGTTCATGATCTGTTTTACATAACATTACATGTAACTTTGTAATATTGAAGTTCCATTAAAGTAATAATGCATTGTTTAGTGGGTATCTTCCTTTTCCAGTACCCATACAACATTTTCACGTTTTTAAAATATTAAAAAATATTTGAGTACTAATATTCTAATATTTTAAAAATATTTGTATATTCCCTTTTAATATTGAATAAATATTTTATAAATCAGCAAAAATCACCTACTTGCATGTGAAATATATATGGTAAAAATATTTTTCAAAATATTTTAAAAATATTTTCCTAATGAAAACTGAATATTTCAGTTACATTTGACAAACATTTATTTAATGTTATTAAAATATAAAATTTTATTAAAACGTTTTTAAAACTTATTTAACACGATTTAAAAATATTTTTGAAATATTTATTTTATACAGGGTGGACCATTAATAATAGGCCATAGTTCAAAGGTAGATTCTTTGAATCAAAATATGAGAATATAACCAAACATGCTTTAGTAAATTGTTTCTGTGGGAAACGATACAGGAAACAATACAGGGTGTCAAAATGGTATTTTTTTTCTGCAATATCTCTACCTCTTGACCGATCTTCTCCCAATTCGATAAGGAAACGTATGCCCCATGAGTTATACCTGATGATGAATATTTTTTCTCTTTTTTTTTACGAAACGTTGACACTTTTTTTTTTAATTAGTTGACTTTGAGCTGCGCCCATCCAGCCAAGAAAAGTGACACTTTTGACTAGGAAATCTCATGCAGGAGTAATTTCTACGTAAAAAAAAGGTACACTTGATAGAACTTGATAATTCACCACACTTTTCAATAAACACAATTTGTCCTTTTCAAATTGAGTTTGTTTTCAAAAAATTCTTGAGACCTATGCGGCAGTTTTCTCGAAAATGGTTGGATTTATCAAGTTCTATCAAGTGTACTTACCTTTTTTTTTACGTAGAAATGACTCCTGCATAAGATTTTCTAGTTAAAAGTGCCACTACGTTTCGTAAAAAAAAAGAAAAAATATTTCATCATCAGGAATAGCTCATGAGGCGCCCTCCACAGGATAGCGTGATGTAATATATAAATTATTGTTTCTTGGCTTAAAAAATGTTTCCTTACCAAATCGGGAGAAGATTGGTCAAGACGTGGTTGAGATATTGCAAAAAAAAAAATTACAATTTTGACACCCTGTATCACAGCAACAATTTACTAAAGCATGTTTAATTATATCCTCATATTTTGGTCCAGAGAATCTACCCTTGAACTATGGCCTATTATTAATGGTCCACCCATACTATTCAAGCGAAACATTCATACTGAAAAGAAATTCATTAGTTTTTTTATAGTTTTTTTTATTGGTAAACAACACTAAATGTACAAAAAATTATCTAAAACCTTCATTTAACAAACTTTCTACATTTTAATAAAATGGCAATACACATGTAGCGTCAATTTGAGACGCACTCGATATATAGTTATTTGTTAAACAAACATACAATTTTAAAACTATAAAAACAGATGTATCTATAGGAAAAAATAAGTAAAATTATAGAATGGGTAATATGTAATTATGTTGTTTCAGTTTTTTTATATGTGATGATATCCCTTAAGAGTATAATTTGCGGTCAGTGAAATGAAGAAACGAATTATTCGGCTTATTTTTGAAGATAGAAACTTCAAATTTTGTACGTATGTATTAAAATATATATTCTAGTTCGTCACGTTTTTAATTTTTTGTTTTAATCAAAAACACGTGATCAACGAAAAAATTGACGTCGAAAAATTGGAATTTACAAAAAACGAAAACGTGACGCCCTAGATAGTCCTTAATTAATTACGTGGATAAAATATGACCTCTTAATTTTCAAACATAGATTCAATAAATAGTTTCCAATTTTGCCGTCAATAGATGGCACTCGCCTCGGCATTCGCATAGCTTTACACGCTCTCAGACTTTAGGGAGAACTTGTTGTCATGGAGACCAGACGCGAATGAATCCTTTCCAGGGAAGCATTTAGCAGTTCTGGTAATTGTAATCTTAAATTTATTTATAAATTATTTTATCTTACAGGAATGACTTAATAGATAAAATTCTTGAAAATGTTAATACATAAATAAAAGGTGTCAAATAGAGAGGACCGTTTTGTATAAACACTCCTACAAATTTTATTATGAAAATTTGAATTCGGTTTTTAGTTATTATTATAGTTATATAGTTTTTATTCGAAATTATTATCAAGCAAAATGTACAGGGTGTCCCAGTCAACGCGCTATGCTCGGTTTTTACGGTAGTTTCTGAGATAAGTTTATGGTTCAAAATCCAGTCTGACGTAGGTTTTCCGAGGAATCTCATACTGCTAAGATATTTAGGAATCCAAGATGGCGGACGAATTTCGTCATCTATGGTCCTATTCGACTGAAAATCGATATCTGGGGGTTTTCGGGGATGCGGTTTACGAATTTTTGGTCAAAATTTAGGAATCAAAGATGACGGACGAATTTCGTCATCTATGGACCTATTCGACTGAAAATCGATATCTGGGGGTTTTCGGGGATGCGGGTTATGAATTTTTGATCAAAATTTAGGACTCCAAGATGGCGGACGAATTTCGCGCTCTATAGTCCTATTCGACTGAAAATCGATATCTGGGGGTTTTCGGGGATACGGGTTACGAATTTTTGGTCAAAATTTAAGACTCCAAGATGGCGGACGAATTTCGTCATCTATGGTCCTATTCGACTGAAAATCGATACCTCGGGGTTGTCGGGGATGCGGGTTACGAATTTTTTGTGAAAATTTAGGAATCCAAGATGGTGGACGAATTTCGTCATCTATGGTCCTATTTGGCTGAAAATCGATACCTCGGGGTTGTCGGGGATGCGGTTATGAATTTTTGGTCAAAATTTAGGAAACCAAGATGGCGGATGAATTTCGTCATTTGTGGTCCTATTCGACTGAAAATCGATATCTGGAGGTTTTCGGGGATGCGGGTTACGAATTTTTGTTCAAAATTTAGAAATCCAAGATGGCGGACGAATTTCGTCATCTGTGGTCCTACTCGAATGAAAATCGATATTTGGGGATTTTCGGGGATGCGGGTTACGAATTTTTGGTAAAAATTTAGGAATCCAAGACAGCGGGCGAATTATAACTATATTTTGACCCCCCTTTATTTATGTTATTATTGGAGATAAAAAACAGTTTTGTATAAGAGTTGTAGGGTTGTATACATATTTTTTTAAATGCAATTAAAAAACAATTGCTTGCATATGTCACGTGATATAACAATGAAGGTTGCTTTTTAAATGAAAACCCTGTATATTTTTACATATTCTTTTAGATCCTTTATCCCTAATTTCAAACATATAAAGATTGATAGATCTAGTTGTAATATTTTTTGATATATCGGACATTAAATATGCTCCAAACATGCATGTAGGTATTTTAGGGTTTCTGACGGAGCGCTGTCAGTGGCGGATTTAGGGCGGGGGGGGCCTATAGAGGCAAAATCCAAGGGCGGCAATTTTTTTGAAAAACACCAAAGACATAAAAACAAAAAAATTGTGTTATTAATATGTTCTATCAGAACATGTTTAATTTATTTGAGAACGTGTTTTTTATATTAACTAGACTAAAGTTCCTTATTATAGTCAACAGTACAGGGTGGTTGTGCAAACGTTAGAACCTCATTTAACTTCTTTATTTTTGGAGTTACGTAAATAAGTTCAAAAATAAAAGTTATGAGATATCACATGTATTTTTCAAACATCATTTCAGCAAAACAATTCAAACAAGTCGAATTTCGGAGATATGAGCTTTACCTTGGTTTTTTTAAATAGAACACCCCCGTATATTTTTACACTATTTGAAAGGCCATAGAAAAATCTTTTCAATGATATATGACACAGTATTTTTCTTAAAAACTATAGTAGATATGAAGTTTTATATTTTCTTACATTAAGTCATGGTAGTCCGAAAAATATATACAGCGTATTTCACTTTTTAATTTGTTTTTCTGATTTGAATCAAATTTTACTTAAGTATAGAACAAATTAGGATCTACTTATGACCAGAAAAAAATTCACCGCCTACAAATGCAAAGCCACCTGCGTTACCAAAATATGCGGATAAAATCAAAAAATCATATTAGGCATATTTTTATTGGAAAATTTTGTCAATGAAACTTATTCAGAATTGTTCAGAAACCTTAAGTCCAGAATTTAATCAAAATAAAAAATATATAAATTTTTATTAAAATAATGTCCAAGTCCAAAAATATCATTTTAATGGGTTTTTTCGTTTAGAAAACTGTACTACGACAATTTTATTTGAAATTAAACCCAAGCTGCCAGGTAGTTGTAAAGCAATTTACAGTTTTTTTTTAAATAATTATTTTCAAAATTTTTAAAGTTTCAAGTTTTTCATTTTTTAATTTTGTTTAAACTTTGGCCATTTTGGGCAATTCTGAACAAGTTTTATTAACAAAATTTTCCGATAAAAAAATGCCTAATATGGTTTTCCGATTTTCTCCACATATTTTGGTACCGCAGGTGGCTTTGGTACCGTAGGAGGCGAATGTTTTTCTGGTCATAAATAGATATTAATTTGTTCTATACTTAAGTAAAATGTGATTCAAATCGGAAAAAAAAAATAAAAAAGTTATTGGGGTGTTACCATTTCAAGTGAAACACACTGTATCAATTATTGAAATTCTCCATTTTATTTAAAATAAAGTGAAATTAGACAGAACTAACATATTGTTTATTTTAATTTACATACTTTTGTTTTCCATGGCTAATTTGATAAATTGTAAATTTATAGTAAATTAGACAAAATTTGTTTAAGATAAGCACCATGTATTATATTATAAATACAAAGCTTTTTTTATGGCGTTTCAAATGGTACATATATGGAGTGTTCCTTTAAAAAAAAGCAAAGTAAAGTTCATATCTCCGAAATGCAACTTTCAATAGGCATGTCCACAAAATTTTAATTTCAATTGTAAATGATAGAATTATCGATATTGTACACTAATTTAACAATTAAAAAAAAACCGCTGCCCAAGGAATCACTACTTCCACATCCAGATTTTCTATCCAAGTCACTCACAACGATAAAATGTTGTATGTGGAAATAATTGTTTAATAATATAATATTTGAAATCGTCTACCTCAAAAACCCATAAAAACCCCCACATCGGTAGTGGGGTGGGGGTGGTGATAGAGGATGGTAGTGGGGGTGGATAAGGTAAAAAAATACTTTGAGGTTTCTGGTTCTTGTGCACACATTAAATCAAAATTTTTTTCCATCCTCTTTAATAATGGGCTGGGGGTGTTAATGGGGGTGGCTAATGCCAAAATTTTTTTTGAGACCTTAGCTTCTCTTGCATATAGTAAATACCAATTTTATGAACTCTTACCTGCTTGATTTACCTATTTACCCCAATTTACCCCCCAATCCTTCGACGGAACAAGATGAAAATATAATCTAGTTCTAGATTTCATTAAAGTACATATGCGTACCAAATTTCAAGTCAATATCTCAAACGGTTCCAGAGTAAACGTGTGCACAAAAAAAAAGTTAGAGACCGACAGACAGAAATTTTTTTTCGCTCAAACTTAAAATCTCGACGTTTCATGATATTCTAAGCCTATTTAAACAATAAAAATTTTTACTATACTACCACTGGATGTGGAAGTAATATATGTATCCTTATTTTGCCAGTTATTCGTAATAGAAATCACCCCAACAGAGCAAGGAGTTTTGGTAATTTTTCAATAAAAATTCTTGGCCTATGAAGTAAAAAAATATTTTGAAGTTTTTGGTTCTTGTACATACACTAAATCACACTTTTTTTTCGTCCCCTTAAAAAATGGGGGTTAGGGGTAGGGGTCGTAATGGGGGTAGCTAATATCAAAAATTTTTTTGAGACCTTAGGTTCTCATATATACTAAATACCAATTTTACGAACTCTTACCTGCTTGATTTACCTGTTTACCTCCTCATTTACCTCAATTTACACCCCAATCCTTCGATGGAATAAGATGAAAATATAATTTAGTTCCAGATCCCGTTAAAGTACATACGTGTACCAAATTTCAAGTCAATATCTTAAACGGTTCCAGAGTAATCGTGCGCACAAAAAAGTTAGACCGACAGACAGACAGACATTTTTTTACGCTGAAACTTAAAATGGCGACCTTTCGTGACAGTCTAAGCCTATTTGAACAATAAAAATTTTCAAAAATTTTTTTGTTACTATACTTCCACTGGATGTGGAAGTAATTAATATTCTATTTCCTGATTTCCTGTACTATATGTTTCTTTTTATGTTTGTATGTATATTTTGCGTATTGATATTTTGTTTTTTTTATCAAATGTTTTGTATTATGCTATCATTTGTTTGCTTTTTACTATATTTTGTTTTTATACATTCATGTATTTTTTATACAATATAATTACTGACTTACCTTATCCATTCTATTGTATGGCAGAAAAGGTTAATAAATATATTATCATTATTATTATTATTAAAAAGAACGCCATTGCCATGTAAACCGGAAGTGATATTTAAAATTTACATGCCTTTTTTTAATTTATTCCTTTAATAGTCAATTAAGAACATAAATAATCCGATCAATTCTTCTTTGATGTTTAATTATATGTTTCTTAGCGGCATCGATTCCCCGGAAAAAAATACTTATCTCAAAAACTACCGAGAAAATCGGACATAACGCTTTAACTAGGATACCCTGTACACTGTACATTTACATTATGTATCTAAAGATAGTTTTTCTTTTAATTAAAAACCACTACCTAAGGAATCACTACAACCGCATTCAGTTTTCCTACTCAAATTACTTTAAATAAAAATTCTTGTGCACCCAACGCGAAATTCGACTCTGTACGACAGAAATATATTTGAACTATTTCTCTTATATTACACAATTTTGTTAATCTCCTCCTGTTTACGTAGACGGCATATTTCATTGGTCAAAGGGGTACGCCCACCCGTATATATCAATGAAAATATTCTTTGTCCTACCACAGATTATCAAGTTTAGAGTAGAGTATCAGAAATTTCCTTTCCTACCCCTCCGAATACTTTCCTATTTCTGATATTTAAAATTAAAATAAAATAGTGGTTGGAACCATACATGAAATTGGTAAGTTTTATTTATATATTACTTCCACGTCCAGTGGAAGTATAGTAACGACAAAAAAAATTTTAAAAATTTTTATTGTCCAAATAGGCTTAAAATGTCATGAAACGTCGAGATTTTAAGTTTGAGCGAAAAAAAATTTTCTATCTGTCTGTCTGTAACTTTTTTTTGTGCGCACGTTTACTCTGGAACCGTTTAAGATATTGACTTGAAATTTGGTACACATATGTACTTTAACGAGATCTAGAACTAGATTATATTTTCATCTTGTTCCGTCGAAGGGTTGGGGGGTAAATTGGGGTAAATTTGGGGTAAATGGGTAAATCAAGCAGGTAAGAGTCCATGAAAGTAGTATTTAGTATATACAAGAGAACCCAGGCAGCATGTTACGTCTAATTGACGTGATTTTTTCGTGACAGTTTACGTTTATACCACCTATTAAAAGACGTAGTTGTAACGTGTTTAACACGTGTATTTGTCACATCCATATGACGTGTTTTAGAGACGTCGCGTCGACGTATTTTAGCGACGTCGCATCAATGTATTTTAGCGACGTCGCGTCGACGTATTTTAGTTACGTCGGGTCGACGTACTTTAGAGACGTCTCGTTGACGTATTTTAGCGACGTCACGTCGACGTATTTTAGAAACGTTGCATCGACGTATTTTAACGACGTCGCGCTGACGTATTTTAGAAACGTCGCGCTGACGTATTTTAGCGACGTCGCGTCGACGTCGGATTTGTCGTATTAGAGACGTAACTTTTTCACTAGTAAGGACCTGAAATTTTATGCTTGGGAAATAAATAATACACAGTCAAATTAGACTTACAATATTTTTATTACTAGATAGGTTAAAGAGAAATATGAAATTTAAAAAACAATAAAAACAAATACAACATTCAAGTATTATAGAACTATACGAAATACACACAGGATGCAATAAAAAACAAAGTTAATAACATCAGAATCTGGTTGTAAAAAATTTAAATAAACATACAGGATGTTCCACTTAAAACTCCCGGCGCCATTTTCTCGATAACCAAAAGCGATATTTGAATTCTGTAAAAGGTATCTACTAGAATATATATATGACTTCAGTTGAGTAAAAATGGTTATTTTACAAATGGTATAGATGGCGTTGCGATGCAAAGAAATTTTTCGATCCTAGGAACGATGAAATGAGTTGCATGAGATGGAGAATTATATTCTAAGCAACTTTTTTAATACGAACAATTTTCAAAAAATCACTGGTTTTTCAGATATTTGAACTTGTATGTAATTTTTCAAGTAACAAAAATCCCATTTTTTTTTCATGTCTACAATTTATAGTGTAAAATTTAGTAGAACATACAACTTAAACATGACGCAAAAATTAGACAATACACAATCAACAAAAATGTCAAAATCTTTAATTTCCAAATAGCAGTTGCAGCCCCACCTTTGTTTTACTTGAAAAAAAAATTATTTTGTGTTTTGAAATAAATGTTTCATTACCATCCAAATGAGCCTGATTCACTATGAAAAATGTCCCAAAGGACTTATTGTCTAAAATGTATTTTAAAAAAGTTATGAAAAGTTATATTCAAAAAAATTATATTGAAGTTCAAATATCTCAAGAACCAGTGATTTTTGGAAATTTGTTCGTAGGATCGAAAAATTTCTTTGCATTGCAACGCCTCAATGTGTAAAATAACCATTTTTACTCAAAACTGAAGTAATTTATATATTCTAGTAGATACCTTTTACAGAATTCAAATATCGCTTTTGGTTATCGAGAAAATCGCGCCGGGAGATTTAAGTGGGACACCCTGTATATGCTGTAGTTGTCAAGTTATCATATAGGATCATGACTGAACTTAGGAAAAAGCCAAGAGTAGAAAAACCTTTAAAACATAATTTTCATTTCAAAATATTTCATTTGTTTATCTTGGTGCTTTTCATAAAATGAACAAGGGAGTAAATAAGGCACATGGCCCCTATTTTTTATATTGGTATTAATGAGCGAATAGTCCTAATTAGTTACTTAAATTACTGAGTTTCTTAACTCCTTTAAATTGAGTTATATTGTCATTTTTTGTTGTCCAGAATCTGCCAAAGTTTATAATATGTTTTTTATTACACCCTCTGTATTATCAAAGAACATAACAATTAATGCAAACTACTTAAGATTTAATATATAATATATAAAAACAAAATATAATATATAATATATAAAAACAAAACAAAAAAACTTAACAATCAAAAGTATGAAACATAGGTACCGACACCCATTCATTATTGTTGTTACTAATAGGCATAAGGAAGCATTTGCCTCTTAAGGCATCAAGTGGCCACTGTTTTAAATCTTTGGATAAACATTTAACTCTGAATATTTTGAAATGTTGGGAATCTATGGGATAGTCGTAAAGCGATGAATAATACTTAAATTGATATCCAATGATGGAAGTGTTTTTTTTAGAATCGACTGTGACATTTTCTATTTGAATGACAATATTTTCATCTGATACAAAACAATACGAGTCTGCCTTTGCATATGAATAAGCAGCTAATACATAACCTTCCAGAAAAATCTTTTTGTATTGTCTACAAATATCTGTTGTTAAAATCGGACCGTAAGTATGTTCTATTTGATATTTAGGAAACTTTTGTTCTTTAGTAGACCTAGCAATATCCAACACAGCTGATTCGAACTCCGAAATTCTTCTATAAACTTGTACTAATGGCATATTAGCAGACTTTACCAATTTTTTGAGCTGACCCAAAAAACTTTCAAAAGGGAAAGCTGAAAAAGAATCGAGGGGACCAAACCTTAACGCGTCATCAGCAATATGGCTAATAACATGTACATTATATATCAAAAAGTTTAAACCGTATAAAACCTCGCTGTGTTTGACAAATGTAATTAAGAAATCAGATGCTAGCTTGCAACCGAATTGTGAAATATTTTTGTAGGACACAAGGATTGAAATGGCACAATGAAGTAAAATAAAATGTTTATAAACTGCTGGATCTAAAATATCCTTCAACACTATGGGTCCCCAGTATAGTAAGAACGAGCGAAATTCTTTTGCTTTGAATCGGGCTAAATATTCTAGAGACCTTGGCTTCCGTTTTATTTCAAATGGCGTGTATTTGGCTAAATTAACTAACTTTTCTGAAAGTAAACGTGTCATCCGGCTGGGCAATCGAACATTTAATGAGCCTCCGCCTGACCAACAGAACAGCATCTTACGCACAACGCCTAAACACACATTGTGCATGTAATCTATGGGGAAGTTGTCAATCATGTCAATGGGCAGCTCAAGTAAGGGGGATGAAACATTTTTTAAATGGTGGTCCTTATCTACTTTATTCCGGAATGATTGATCTGTTCTTTTTTCATCAGAATCAAGGGATTTGAATATAACTCTGTCATCAACATATTCACCATGCACAGTACACTTTTCACAAGCTGAATAACCTGTGGGTGACTTGCAACATTTCAAAAAAGCACGTGCTGGCGCATCACAGACAATACTATGTAATTGAACACTGAATTTTCTTTTCTTAAATGTGAAACCATTTTGACATAATTCATTTAGTTCAAAAATGAAGTTTTCTAAATACGAATTAAGAGGTTTCGGTTTTCCAGGACCAGAAAAAATACCCACAACAAACGGCGATGAATGGCCACAGTTTTTTAGAAGACCTAGTATAGGCCAAAATTCAATTGCACTACTTCTAAAAAGAGGGAGGCCATCAATATTGAAGCTTATGTAAAAAGTATCAACAGGAAATTCAGGATTGAGCATAAGAAAATGTGTCAATGCATGTTCAATTCCTAAATGGACATAATGACCATTCTCAAGAGTTTTAGTGATGCATTTGACGGGAGTACGTAATAGTGTTCTGCTGTCGAGAGGCAATTCTGTGTGGAAGGGCTTCAGAATATGCAAAAGACTTGTAAGAGCCTTATGGGAAACACCTTCCTGCGTGCTCCACTGTCTTAGCTTAGAAATCAATGATTCTTCAGCGTCAGAATTTGCATCCGTTTCTGCCTCAAAATTATCACCTCTAAGTGTAATCACACAATCGCTATCACTATCTGAAGAAACATCATGAAGATATAATTGATCGGGCCATTCAAACATATATTTCAAATTTGTATCCGGCTGTTCTTCCGCATTCTCTAAACAGTCGTCTGGGAGGTTATCTATTTCATGAGTAAATTCAACGGAAGTTGGAGAATTTTGCGTGATATAATTACTACTACAAGGTAAGACAACCTCTGAATAAACAGTATTATCCTGCTGGTTTCTGGACAAAATATGATCGACACTTCTGGTATCAATGTCATTAAGAACTTCATTTACTTCATGAGCGACTCGTCTGTATAATTGTCTCTGAGAAATGATCTCTTTGGTGTTAACTTTAGGCATGGTTGTGAGAGGTGGGGTGTCAATGAATGGGTGTCAGTTGAGTAAGTTGATTGGGCAATAAGAAAAAAAAAAAAAAAAAAAAAAAGTGGAAATAGCTTTAAACTTACAAACTATTCATGGGAGTTTCTGTTATGCTTCTCCTGTCTCTTTTTACTGTTATCAAGTCTCCTTGGTGCGTGTTTTAACCAGTTTTTAATTACATCCTCAATTTCTGTGCTTTTCAAATTTGGAGAACCCAGTTGGGCAGCACCTGGAAGAATAAATGAATATGATGTTAGTTATTTATGATATAAAACATTAAAAGTTAGATTTTATTTTGTGAGTGGAGAAGTTTGCGGAAAGAGCGATGCAAATGAAGCAACCTCACGAACAGACTAAAATCATTTTGAACAATGGTGTTATAAAATGACATTTTTAATATAGTTAACGTTAAAACGCCTAGTTTTAATAGTGTTTATACAAAATAGTTATTTATCTATGCAACTAGTGCAAAAAGTATTTTTTTGCGTGTTACACAATTTTTTCTACAATTACTACCTAATGACAACTTTTTGACATAATTTTAATATCGAAATGAGTAATTTCTTTGAATGCCAAGAAATTTTCATTACACAGTGACTCATTTAAAAGCTGAACATCTCTCTAAAATTTTTATTTATTGTGCGATTTGAATCAAATTTTACTCAAGTGTAGAACAAATTAGTATCTAATTATGACCAGAAAAACATTCGCCTCCTACAAATGCAGTCACCTGCGGTACCAAAATATGAGGACAAAAAACAAAAAATCATATTAGGCATTTTTTTATCAGAAAATTTTGTTAATGAAAAAATTGAAAAATTGAAATTTTAAAAATAACTATTTTAAAAAAATTATTATAAAAATTTAAAATTACTTGACAACTACCTGGCAGCTTGGGTTTAATTTCAAATAAAATTATCATAGTAGTTTTCTAAATAAAAAAAACGCATTAAAATAATATTTTCGGACGGACATTATTTTAATCAAAATTTCAATATTTTTTTATTTTGATTAAATTATGGACTTTAGGTTTTTGGACAATTCCGAACAAGTTTCATTAGCAAAATTTTCCGATAAAATAATGCCTAATACGATTTTTTGTTTTTTTTCCGCATACTTTGGTACCGCAGGTGACTGCATTTGTAGGAGGCGAATGTTTTTCTAGTCATAATTAGATCCTAATTTGTTCTATACTTGAGTAAAATTTGATCCAAATCGCACAATTAAAAAAAAATTTAGAGATGTGTTCAGCTTTTAAATGGGTCACTCTGTATAGTGATTGTAAAAAAAAATAATTTTCACAATACAGAAAAATTTACTTACGCAATACAAGTTTTTCGAGATTTAGCTGGGCAAAGGCCTTCTTTTCATTACGACTCCCCAGGAAGCTATACTCAGATGCCAACTGATTGGTAATTAAATTCTTCAAAATTGTATGAATTTGAGATGTTTTATCACGACCACCATATTTTGAAAAATGTGAGGCCTAAAAAAAATTTTTATTAACACAATAACACCACAGGTAGTACTGCCCCTTTATCCCTGAAGGCTCTGGAAGAGCTTTGTGCGGGAGGGGACTACACATTTAGAGACTAGGGACACACATTTAATATCCGAGTATACTGGGATTCATTTCTTCCTCAGAAAAAATCCCAGTGCCACGGCCGGGAACCGAACCTGGAACTCCTGGTTGAGAGTCAAGCAAGCAAGCAAGCAAGCAAGCAAGCAATAACAAGTTTATTAAAATTAAGGACACAGGTATGTACCTCACCGGAGTCTAGTCCGGAGCCAGCCCGGCAAACACGGCGCGTAGCGCCGTAGCTATTGTAGAGCTGGGCGGGGCAGGTTCGGTTCGGCTTGGGACAATGATAAAAAGAACAATTAAAATTCCTACCCACCTAGTGTGGGTTTAAAATTATAATATGTTCAAATAATGCTGCCCGTATAAGCCTAAAACTAATACATACAAAAACTTAAACTAGTTATTGGTTGGTTGCCTCCCAAGCAGTCATATTTTATTTACCAAAATTTTACTTACCACCAGAGTCACATTTTCATTATGGGATAAATATTCCTCGATGGTTTCAAGTTCAACTTGTGTTCCAATTGGAAAAGAGACTGGAAGATCGTGTGGTAATTCACAATCTTTTGAACTGATTGGGTCTAGTTTACCACATTTCAATATTTTCAAAATTTGCTCATTTTGTTGTTTAACATGCACTAGATAGCTCAGAATTTTCTTCTGAAGATCTAAAAGGGGAGAAAATACATACTTAATAAAAGAATAAAAAGTGATTTTCAAATTTTCAAAAATTTACCAGGAACGTTATCTCTTTCAGTAAATTCGTTTGGAGATGGCGATCTTGCAGTTGGTATGTCAGGACTCTGTTCTTGGTAAAGTATATTTCTGGCAGTACGATTCAAAGTAGGAGTTTTTTCAATACAGATCTCTGCATGTAAAAAAAAACCAAATTATTTACAACTTCAAATCATGCGAAAATTTAATAGCGTTGACATAATTATCAATTTGTTCAAATTTGGAACTTGTATATCCAACTAAAAAAACCGCTGTCCAAGGAATCACTACTTCCACATCCAAATTTTGTATCCAAGTCTCAACGAAAAATAAGTGTACCAAATTTCAAGTCAATATTATAAATGCTTCCAGTGTGCAAAAAAGTTACAGACCGACAGACAGAATTTTTTTTCTCAAATTAGAAATTTCGTCGTTTCATGACATTCCCTATTTCAAAAAAAAATAATAATAATTTTACCCTTATTTATCCCATTTATCCCCGAACCCTTCAACGGAGTTATATCAGAATATAATCTAGTTCCAGATCTCGTTATAATAAATAAGTGTACCAAATTTCAAGTCAATATCATAAACGGTTCAAGAGTAAACGTGCGCACAAAAAAAGTTACAGACCGACAGACAGACATTTTTTCGCTCAAATTTCAAATCTCGACGTTTTATGATATTCTAAGCCTGTTTCAACAAAAAAAAAATATATTTTTTTTGCATTACTATACTTCCACTGGATGTGGAAATAATTACACTTTTCAAGATGACATTACAACATTCGATATGAGGCAACCCGAATTGTGTTAAGGCCAGGTTTAAGATTAGGAGGGAAGAGCCGCAGTTCCTAAAATTTTAAATGAGTTTTCAATAATTTAGGAAATGTATTTAATCTTCCAATTCTATGATTCTATATATTTTCGTTCATTTCAAAAATAAATAGAGGGCTCTGCAAATGCAAATGAAAAAAATATTTATGTTCAAAAAAATGTCCGTCCCACTAAAAAAAATATACAGCAACAGCTTCAAGTAGCATTTCTGTCTAATCTGTAGGTACACTTACCCTTACTTTGTGTAGCTGCACAGGATGACACAGATGAGGCTGCTGCAATATTTTTGTTTCCAATTGTGTGATGGGTTTAAATGGTACTCTCAAAGGAACTTTTTTTAAACTTTCTGCTGCAGGAACTTCGGGGGGATCGGGTAAATTTGTTCGCGGTTTCGTTACTTTATTCTCGTCATCTTCATCATAATCACTGCTATAATAGTCATCAAGCTTCTTTGGTGCTTGTCTTTTTCTCCTTCTAAGTTCTGATGATTCGTTGTCACTGGACATTACATCTGATGAATACTCCAATTTTTGTAACTTTCGCCGTGCCTCACCATAGTCACCTAACACACCAGTAAAAGAAATTGTTTAAAATATGTTCAAAAATAAAATACTAAATGAGATCATATATCTGCTTACTTTCTTCAAAATAACATCTCCGAACACCATAAATCTTCCATGTTGCTTGGTCCGGCGTTGCACCTTTTCTTAATTGCCTGTCAAAAACTTCTTGTTGCCTAGTTACTGGCCACCACACCTCAGTTTTCCGGGGGGTCAACCATGATCCATGCACTAGAGCTATGCTTCCGCCATCATTTTCAACAAATTCCAGTCCTACGAACGATGTCATAATAATCAGAGATGGTCGTTTGAGAACAATGAAAACCTACAGGGAATAAATTAAGTATCATTATATTATTATCAGTATTATTATTTGACAGCATAAAATATTGTAATATACAGGGTGCGCCACTTAAAACTCCCCGGGCTTATAACCTTCTTATTTTTTAAGCAACACCCATGTTGGGCACATCAAATTGTAGATATTTTTAAGGCACTTAAACATGTGTGCAGAGTGATTTAAAAAAAAATTGAAAAAATTGTTAAGAAAGAAAACTTAAATTCCTTAAATATTTTTTTACCTCACCCTGTACATGAACTGCGTTCATGTTTTCATATAAACGTTTTAAGTAGCTTCCATTTATGTTATTACATCTTATTCGAAATTCTTTTTGGTTTTAGAGAAAGAAATTAAAAACACTCAGATTCCAAACTGATTTTTTTTTAAATAACTTTGATAAGAATGTACCTAAATAATAATTGTATGCTTTATTTGTAAAGGACATATCCCAAACAATACTCAACGTAACAAAACAGCTACAAGAAACAAAAGGAATAAATATTTTTAAAAACAAACTTAAAATGCTAAATCGTTGATTCAAGGTAAACTTTTCACTCAACGGCTAAATAGAAATAGAAAATTGCAAAATTTTTATTAACTGAAATTTTTTATTTTAATATAATAATAATAACAGGCTAGTTCACAAGTCCAAAGCCGTGTTAATGCTTGATAAAGCTCGTAAAAATATGAGTGAGGGCTCATTGGATTCGGAAGGACGTCTAGAAAAATGTGTAAAAGTTTCAAACCCGCACATAAACAATTGCAAAAGTTATAAACAAATGAAGATTGAAAAAATAACGAGTTTCCTTTTTTGCAAATAACTCGAAAACTATTAATATTTAAGAAATTTTAAAGAAAGATTCTTAATAAAAAAGTCTGAACTCCCGAAACTCTATCTCTATTATTAATAATAATTTTAATTTAATGTTGAAAATAGAGCTTCGCTTGGCGAACACTAAGCCGTTACGACCAGTTACCAGTTTTATATTTTTACTTTCTCATCTCATAGATAGAGAAAGTATTTATAATTTCACGCCGAAAATTACTTAACTAAACACTCTGAAAATCAAACTCTGTGAATAACCGGATTTATTTAGTTCTTGTTTTGTTGGGTTTCGTTTGCTTAGGAAACGTCGCGCGTCGTCGCGTTATTTTCTTAGAAAGTATTTCTTTTTAAGTATATTGTATTTTTTTTAAATTTATTTTTAATTTTTTTCAATACACTGCAATCTTAAAATTAAAAAAAAAAATTAAAAAACCAATCAATTAATTGAAAACATTAAAATGTCTGAAAAATCTTGTCTTTTTAATTTAAAATAAATATCCAAAAGTGATATATATCGTTTTATATGATATTTAAGTATATAAATATCATGATATCCTGTACCTACATACCTACACTAAATCACAATTTTTTTTCATCCCCTTTAATAAGGGGGTGGGGGTGGTAATGGGGGTGGCTAAAGCCAAAAAGTTTTTTGAGACCTTAGCTTCTCTTGTATATACTAAATACTAATTTCGTGGACTCTTACCTGCTTGATTTACCCATTTACCCCAAATTGACCCCAATTTACACCCCAACCCTTCGACGGAACAAGATGAAAAGATAATCTAGTTCTAGATCTCGTTAAAGTACATGTGTGTACCAAATTTCAAGTCAATATCTTAAACAGTTCCAGAGTAAACGTGCGCACAAAAAAAGTTACAGACAGACCGACAGAAGTTTTTTTTCGCTCAAACTTAAAATCTCGTTTCATGACATTTTAAGCCTATTTGGACAATAAAAGTTTAAAAAAATTTTTTTTTCGTTACTATACTTCCACTGGACGTGGAAGTAATTATATTCTACTAAACGAAAGTTAACAAATGCCTTAATATTATGTTACAACTAAAATAAATTATTAGAGACCCTTTTTCAAGAGGCTCTATTTGACATTTTTTATAGAAATGCCAAACCTTTGTATACTGTCAGTCAATGCACCACGAAAAACCAGTCACCTGGATTTTTTTATATAATGAATAGACCCACGGCATATTTTACATTGCAAACACCGGAGGGACCTCAAGTTTGCAAATCATATGCAGCCATTTTCATTTGACAGGCCACAAAAAGCAATAACGAAATGACCTTGTACATGTGCTAGTTATAAAAGATCACTTAATAAATATATTACTGATAGTGAATCAAAACAATAAAATTGATTACCTACCTACCTGATAAATAAACACAAAACACTAACGACAAACAACGTTGTACCACTAATAGAAATATTAGAAATTCACTTCACACTTCTTGATTGTCCTGCGTGCATGGCCACGTGAGGTGAACGGCGAATAGAAAGAAGAAAGAACGCAGTAACACCGATGTCAGCCGACTTGAGCCGAGAGCCGAGCCGGGCATGTTCCAAAACAATAAACAACTTTTTTTGTATTATGTTTACGTAACAATATTTTTTATCATTTTGGGTCTTATAATTTATATCCATCGTTGGGAAACCAGAGACAACCGCTGAAATATTTTATTATTAAACATATAATTATAGCCAGATTTTTGACATTTTTGTTCATGATCTATATATTTTATATTGGTCCACACAAGTTATGTAAAATAAACTTCAGCATCAAATAATAGACTTTTGTAGTATAGTTTTTTAGTAGGTATTATAATATATTTAAATATATTAATTAATATAGGTATTTTATTATAGAATTTATCTACCGATACGAACGTGAAATTCACGTCGACTTCACGTAATTCAATGACGTCTAATAAAGGTCTAAACAGCGACGTAAATGTCACGTCTAATTTTGGTCGATCAACGTCGATGACGTAAGTCACCAAATTTCTACGTGAAAATTACGTAAATAGACGTGACTCTGCTGCCTGGGAAGCTAAGGTCTCAAAAAAATTTTTGGCATTAGCCACCCCCATTACCACCCCCACCTCCTTATTAAAGGGGATGAAAAAAAATTGTGATTTAGTGTATGTGCAGGAACCAGAAATCTCAAAATATTTTTTACTTCATCCACCCCCACTACCACCCCCCTATCACCACCCCCACCCCACTACCGATGTGGGGTATCGTTTTATTGGTTTTTGGGGTAGAGGATTTCAAATATTATATTATTAAAGTTCCATAAACAATTATTTTCACATACAAAGTTTTTTCGTTGTGAGTGCCTTGGATAGAGAATCTGGATGTGGAAGTAGTGATTCCTTGGGCAGCGGTTTTTGATTAGATACAGTCAAAAAAAAAAAAATCGCATTTGTTGGAAATCAGCGTAGATTCGCAACAGAGCTTATTGAGCATATTTTTTTATTACATTTTGCAAAAAAATCTCTTAATTTTAGAGCGAAATTCAAAAAACCAGGATATTCTAAGATCTCTAGAGGCTTTAAAATTAATCAAGAATATAGACGCTGCGTGAAGTCATTCACTCCTAGTTGCATTTTCATTCCCTTTTTTTTTCGACAGTTAGGTATATGCTGCATACTCTTATGTTGAAATACTCCAATAGTCCCCAAATCACCATCTCTGGCAGATCAGACAAATCTGATTTTAAATAGCTGGGTTTTAACAGTGTAAACTCAAGGCAGACTTTCGGATTGAATGACAGCACTTTGAGCACATCGGTTCATGTTTAAAGCAGTATACTTCTGAAACTTACCGGATCGACCTCAAATTTTCCATTTCATTGGAAGCGTGTTTTCGTAAAGTTTTGTTAAAATATATGCATTATTATTTAAGCTATCATAAATTGTTTAATAACTTAACAAATTGATCAAAATAGTTTGCATCTAGTTTTCTTCACCATTTAGTAAAGGGATACAAGCTATATAACCAGATTTACTACAGTATACAGGGTGCGCCACTTAAAACTCCCCAGACTTGTAACTTTTTTATTTTCGAAGCGATGACCATGTTGGGCACATCAACTTGTAGACATTTTTAAATCCTTTAAATATCCATACAGAGTGATTAATTTTTTTTTGAATGGTTAAGAAAGGAAACTTAATTTCTTTGAATATTTTTTTACCTCACCCTGTACATGGACTGTGTTATTGTTTTCTTATAAAGGTTTTAATTAGCTTCAATTTATGTTATTAAAATAAAAAACTTAAAAAGCAAAAAATTTGCAATTTCCTACTTAGTACATTTTAATGTTAGTTTCTAAAAATATTTTTTTTTATTTTTTGTTACTGTTTTATTACGCTGAATATTGTTTGTGATATATCTTTTACAGATAAAGCATAAAATTATTATTTACATTCCTTTCAGAGTAATTTAAAAAAAAAATCAGTGTTTTTAATTCCTTTCTCTAAAACCAAAAAGAATTTCGAATATGACGTAATAATATAAATTGAAGCTAATTAAAACCTTTATAAGAAAACATGAACGCAGTTCATGTACAGGGTGACGTAAAAAAGTATTCAAGGAAATTAAGATTTCTTTCTTAACAATTTTTATGCCACTGAAGTTTCGATCGATCAGGCTTGATCACATAAACGAAAAACAAATAATATAATAATTTCCATTCGCGCCTTTCTACCGCACTAATTTCAGGAATAACCGGTTATTTTTAAGTCTTCTAAAAAGGCCCATATGCATGGTTCATCCCCAAAGTGTGAGGACCCATGTTTCTTCAACCCCTTAAAGTACAAAAATTCTTTAAAAATCATACGGCTGTTTACCCACTCTGGTTTTTTTGTCACAGCTACTTAATTAACGTCAGCGATGCATCCTCAAAGTTATATTCACCCCCGAGATCCGGAAACTATTTTTTACAACCCTTAAGATACAATAATTCTTTAAAAATTATACGGCTGTTTACCCACTCTGGTTTTTTGTCAAAACTACTTAATTAACGTTAGCAATGCACCCCCAAAGTTTCATTCACCTTCGAGATCCGGAAACCATTTTTTACAACCCTTAAAGTACAAAAATTCTTTAAAAATCATACGGCTGTTTACCCACTCTGGTTTTTTGTCACAGCTACTTAATTAACGTCAGCGATGCATCCTCAAAGTTTTATTCACCACCGAGATCCGGAAACTATTTTTTACAACCCTTAAGGTACAATAATTATTTAAAAATCATACGGCTGTTTACCCACTCTGATTTTTTGTCACAGCTACTTAATTAACGTCAGCGACGCACCCCCAAAGTTTCATTCAACCTCGAGATCCGGAAACTATTTTTTACAACCCTTAAAGTATAAAAATTCTTTAAAAATCATACGGCTGTTTACCCACTCTGGTTTTTGTCACAACTACTTAATTAACTTCAACAACGCACCTCCAAAGTTTCATTCACCCTCGAGATTCGGAAACTATTTTTTACAACCCTTAAATTACAAACATTTTTTAAAAATCGTACGGCTTTTTACCCACTCTGGTTTTTTGCCACAACTACTTAATTAACGTCAACAATGCACCTCCAAAGTTTCATTCATCCTCGAGATTCGGAAACTATTTTTTACAACCCTTAAATTACAAAAATTCTTTAAAAATCATACGGCTTTTTACCCACTCTGGTTTTTTATCACAACTACTTAATTAACGTCAACAATGCACCCCCAAAGTTTTATTCACCTCCGAGATCCGGAAACTATTTTTTACAACCCTTAAGATACAATAATTCTTTAAAAATCATACGGCTGTTTACCCACTCTGGTTTTTTGTCACAACTACTTAATTAACGTTAGCAATGCACCCCCAAAGTTTCATTCGTCCTCGAGATCCGGAAACTATTTTTTACAACCCTTAAAGTACAAAAATTTATTAAAAATCGTACGGCTGTTTACCCACTCTGGTTTTTTGTCACAACTACTTAATTAACTTCAACAACGCACCTCCAAAGTTTCATTCACCCTCGAGATTCGGAAACTATTTTTTACAACCCTTAAATTACAAAAATTCTTTAAAAATCGTACGGCTGTTTACCCACTCTGGTTTTTTGTCACAACTACTTAATTAACTTCAACAACGCACCTCCAAAGTTTCATTCAACCTCGAGATCCGGAAACTATTTTTTACAACCCTTAAAGTATAAAAATTCTTTAAAAATCATACGGCTGTTTACCCACTCTGGTTTTTTGCCACAACTACTTAATTAACGTCAACAATGCACCTCCAAAGTTTCATTCAACCTCGAGATCCGGAAACTATTTTTTACAACCCTTAAAGTATAAAAATCCTTTAAAAATCATACGGCTGTTTACCCACTCTGGTTTTTTGTCAAAACTACTTAATTATCGTCAACAATGCACCCCCAAAGTTTCATTCACCTTCGAGATCCGGAAACCATTTTTTACAACCCTTAAATTACAAAAATTCTTTAAAAATCATACGGCTGTTTACCCACTCTGGTTTTTTGTCACAGCTACTTAATTAACGTCAGCGACGCACCCTCAAAGTTTTATTCACCACCGAGATCCGGAAACTATTTTTTACAACCCTTAATGTACAATAATTATTTAAAAATCATACGGCTGTTTACCCACTCTGATTTTTTGTCACAACTACTTAATTAACATCAGCAATGCACCCCCAAAGTTTTATTCATCCCCGAGATCCGGAAACTATTTTTTACAACCCTTAAGGTACAATAATTCTTTGAAAATCATACGGCTGTTTACCCACTCTGGTTTTTTGTCACAACTATTTAATTAACGTTAGCAATGCACCCCCAAAGTTTCATTCAACCTCGAGATCCGGAAACTATTTTTTACAACCCTTAAAGTATAAAAATTCTTTAAAAATCATACGGCTGTTTACCCACTCTGGTTTTTTGTCAAAACTACTTAATTACCGTCAACAATGCACCCCCAGAGTTTCATTCACCTTCGAGATCCGGAAAGCATTTTTTACAACCCTTAAAGTACAAAAATTCTTTAAAAATCATACGGCTGTTTACCCACTCTGGTTTTTTGTCACAGCTACTTAATTAACGTCAGCGATGCACCCTCAAAGTTTTATTCACCCCCGAGATCCGGAAACTATTTTTTACAACCCTTAATGTACAATAATTATTTAAAAATCATACGGCTGTTTACCCACTCTGATTTTTTGTCACAGCTACTTAATTAACGTCAGCGATGCACCTCCAAAGTTTCATTCAACCTCGAGATCCGGAAACTATTTTTTACAACCCTTAAAATATAAAAATTCTTTAAAAATCATACGGCTGTTTACCCACTCTGGTTTTTTGCCACAACTACTTAATTAACGTCAACAACGCACCCCCAAAGTTTTATTCATCCCCGAGATCCGGAAACTATTTTTTACAACCCTTAAGGTACAATAATTCTTTAAAAATCATACGGCTGTTTACCCACTCTGGTTTTTTGTCACAACTACTTAATTAACGTTAGCAATGCACCCCCAAAGTTTCATTCATCCTCGAGATCCGGAAACTATTTTTTACAACCCTTTAAATACAAAAATTCTTTAAAAATCGTACGGCTGTTTACCCACTCCGGTTTTTTGTCACAACTACTTAATTAACTTCAACAACGCACCTCCAAAGTTTCATTCACCCTCGAGATTCGGAAACCATTTTTTACAACCCTCAAATTACAAAAATTCTTTAAAAATCATACGGCTGTTTACCCACTTTGGTTTTTTGTCACAACTACTTAATTAACGTTAGCAATGCACCCCCAAAGTTTCATTCACCCTCGAGATCCGGAAACTATTTTTTACAACCCTTAAAGTACAAAAATTCTTTAAAAATCATACGGCTGTATACCCACTCTGATTTTTTGTCACAACTACTTAATTAACGTCAGCGATGCACCCCCAAAGTTTCATTCAACCTCGAGATCCAAAAACTATTTTTTACAACCCTTAAAGTATAAAAATTCTTTAAAAATCATACGGCTGTTTACCCACTTTGGTTTTTTGTCAAAACTACTTAATTACCGTCAACAATGCACCCCCAAAGTTTCATTCGCCTTCGAGATCCGGAAACCATTTTTTACAACCCTTAAAGTACAAAAATTCTTTAAAAATCATACGGCTGTTTACCCACCCTGGTTATTTGTCACAACTACTTAATTAACGTCAACAATGCACCCCCAAAGTTTCATTCACAATCGAGATCCGGAAACCATTTTTTACAACCCTTAAAGTACAAAAATCCTTTAAAAATCATGCGGCTGTTTACCCACTCTGGTTTTTTCTCACAACTACTTAATTAACGTTAGCAATGCACCCCCAAAGTTTCATTCACCCTCGAGATCCGGAAACTATTTTTTACAACCCTTAAGATACAATAATTCTTTAAAAATTATACGGCTGTTTACCCACTCTGGTTTTTTATCAAAACTACTTAATTAACGTTAGCAATGCACCCCCAAAGTTTCATTCATCTTCGAGATCCGGAAACCATTTTTTACAACCCTTAAAGTACAAAAATTCTTTAAAAATCATACGGCTGTTTACCCACTCTGGTTTTTTGTCACAGCTACTTAATTAACGTCAGCGATGCATCCTCAAAGTTTTATTCACCACCGAGATCCGGAAACTATTTTTTACAACCCTTAAGGTACAATAATTATTTAAAAATCATACGGCTGTTTACCCACTCTGATTTTTTGTCACAGCTACTTAATTAACGTCAGCGACGCACCCCCAAAGCTTCATTCAACCTCGAGATCCGGAAACTATTTTTTACAACCCTTAAAGTATAAAAATTCTTTAAAAATCATATGGCTGTTTACCCACTCTGGTTTTTGTCACAACTACTTAATTAACTTCAACAACGCACCTCCAAAGTTTCATTCACCCTCGAGATTCGGAAACTATTTTTTACAACCCTTAAAGTATAAAAATTCTTTAAAAATCATACGGCTGTTTACCCACTCTGGTTTTTGTCACAACTACTTAATTAACTTCAACAACGCACCTCCAAAGTTTCATTCACCCTCGAGATTCGGAAACTATTTTTTACAACCCTTAAATTACAAACATTTTTTAAAAATCGTACGGCTCTTTACCCACTCTGGTTTTTTGCCACAACTACTTAATTAACGTCAACAACGCACCTCCAAAGTTTCATTCATCCTCGAGATTCGGAAACTATTTTTTACAACCCTTAAATTACAAAAATTCTTTAAAAATCATACGGCTTTTTACCCACTCTGGTTTTTTGTCACAACTAATTAATTAACGTCAACAATGCACCCCCAAAGTTTTATTCACCTCCGAGATCCGGAAACTATTTTTTACAACCCTTAAGGTACAATAATTCTTTAAAAATCATACGGCTGTTTACCCACTCTGGTTTTTTGTCACAACTACTTAATTAACGTTAGCAATGCACCCCCAAAGTTTCATTCGTCCTCGAGATCCGGAAACTATTTTTTACAACCCTTAAAGTACAAAAATTCATTAAAAATCGTACGGCTGTTTACCCACTCTGGTTTTTTGTCACAACTACTTAATTAACTTCAACAACGCACCTCCAAAGTTTCATTCACCCTCGAGATTCGGAAACTATTTTTTACAACCCTTAAAGTATAAAAATTCTTTAAAAATCATACGGCTGTTTACCCACTCTGGTTTTTTGCCACAACTACTTAATTAACGTCAACAATGCACCTCCAAAGTTTCATTCAACCTCGATATCCGGAAACTATTTTTTTACAACCCTTAAAGTATAAAAATCCTTTAAAAATCATACGGCTGTTTACCCACTCTGGTTTTTTGTCAAAACTACTTAATTATCGTCAACAATGCACCCCCAAAGTTTCATTCACCTTCGAGATCCGGAAACCATTTTTTACAACCCTTAAATTACAAAAAATTTTAAAAATCATACGGCTGTTTACCCACTCTGGTTTTTTGTCACAGCTACTTAATTAACGTCAGCGACGCACCCTCAAAGTTTTATTCACCACCGAGATCCGGAAACTATCTTTTACAACCCTTAATGTACAATAATTATTTAAAAATCATACGGCTGTTTACCCACTCTGATTTTTTGTCACAACTACTTAATTAACATCAACAATGCACCCCCAAAGTTTTATTCATCCCCGAGATCCGGAAACTATTTTTTACAACCCTTAAAGTACAATAATTCTTTAAAAATCATACGGCTGTTTACCCACTCTGGTTTTTTGTCACAACTATTTAATTAACGTTAGCAATGCACCCCCAAAGTTTCATTCAACCTCGAGATCCGGAAACTATTTTTTACAACCCTTAAAGTATAAAAATTCTTTAAAAATCATACGGCTGTTTACCCACTCTGGTTTTTTGTCAAAACTACTTAATTACCGTCAACAATGCACCCCCAGAGTTTCATTCACCTTCGAGATCCGGAAAGCATTTTTTACAACCCTTAAAATACAAAAATTCTTTAAAAATCATACGGCTGTTTACCCACTCTGGTTTTTTGTCACAGCTACTTAATTAACGTCAGCGATGCACCCTCAAAGTTTTATTCACCCCCGAGATCCGGAAACTATTTTTTACAACCCTTAATGTACAATAATTATTTAAAAATCATACGGCTGTTTACCCACTCTGATTTTTTGTCACAGCTACTTAATTAACGTCAGCGATGCACCCCCAAAGTTTCATTCAACCTCGAGATCCGGAAACTATTTTTTACAACCCTTAAAGTATAAAAATTCTTTAAAAATCATACGGCTGTTTACCCACTCTGGTTTTTTGCCACAACTACTTAATTAACGTCAACAACGCACCTCCAAAGTTTCATTCATCCTCGTGATTCGGAAACTATTTTTTACAACCCTTAAATTACAAAAATTCTTTAAAAATCATACGGCTGTTTACCCACTTTGGTTTTTTGTCACAACTACTTAATTAACGTTAGCAATGCACCCCCAAAGTTTCATTCACCCTCGAGATCCGGAAACTATTTTTTACAACCCTTAAATTACAAAAATTCTTTAAAAATCATACGGCTGTATACCCACTCTGATTTTTTGTCACAACTACTTAATTAACGTCAGCGATGCACCCCCAAAGTTTCATTCAACCTCGAGATCCAAAAACTATTTTTTACAACCCTTAAATTATAAAAATTCTTTAAAAATCATACGGCTGTTTACCCACTTTGGTTTTTTGTCAAAACTACTTAATTACCGTCAACAATGCACCCCCAAAGTTTCATTCGCCTTCGAGATCCGGAAACCATTTTTTACAACCCTTAAAGTACAAAAATTCTTTAAAAATCATACGGCTGTTTACCCACTCTGGTTATTTGTCACAACTACTTAATTAACGTCAACAATGCACCCCCAAAGTTTCATTCACAATCGAGATCCGGAAACCATTTTTTACAACCCTTAAAGTACAAAAATCCTTTAAAAATCATGCGGCTGTTTACCCACTCTGGTTTTTTCTCACAACTACTTAATTAACGTTAGCAATGCACCCCCAAAGTTTCATTCACCCTCGAGATCCGGAAACTATTTTTTACAACCCTTAAAATACAAAAATTCTTTAAAAATCATGCGGCTGTTTACCCACTCTGATTTTTTGTCACAGCTACTTAATTAACGTCAGCGATGCACCCCCAAAGTTTCATTCAACCTCGAGATCCGGAAACTATTTTTTACAACCCTTGAAGTATAAAAATTCTTTAAAAATCATACGGCTGTTTACCCACTTTGGTTTTTTGTCAAAACTACTTATATACCGTCAACAATGCACCCCCAAAGTTTCATTCACTTTCGAGATCCGGAAACCATTTTTTACAACCCTTAAAGTACAAAAATTCTTTAAAAATCATACGGCTGTTTACCCACTCTGATTTTTTGTCACAGCTACTTAATTAACGTCAGCGACGCATCCCCAAAGTTTCATTCAACCTCGAGATCCGGAAACTATTTTTTGCAACCCTTAAAGTATAAAAATTCTTTAAAAATCATACGGCTGTTTACCCACTCTGGTTTTTGTCACAACTACTTAATTAACTTCAACAACGCACCTCCAAAGTTTCATTCACCCTCGAGATTCGGAAACTATTTTTTACAACCCTTAAATTACAAAAATTCTTTAAAAATCGTACGGCTGTTTACCCACTCTGGTTTTTTGCCACAACTACTTAATTAACGTGAACAACGCACCTCCAAAGTTTCATTCATCCTCGAGATTCGGAAACTATTTTTTACACTCTGGTTTTTTGTCACAACTACTTAATTAACGTTAGCAATGCACCCCCAAAGTTTCATTCACCCTCGAGATCCGGAAACTATTTTTTACAACCCTTAAAGTACAAAAATTCTTTAAAAATCATACGGCTGTTTACCCACTCTGGTTTTTTGTCACAACTACTCAATTAACGTCAACAATGCACCCCCAAAGTTTTATTCATCCCCGAGATCCGGAAACTATTTTTTACAACCCTTAAATTACAAAAATTCTTTAAAAATCATACAGCTTTTTACCCACTCTGTTTTTTTGTCACAACTACTTAATTAACGTCAACAATGCACCCCCAAAGTTTTATTCATCCCGAGATCCGGAAACTATTTTTTACAACCCTTAAGGTACAATAATTCTTTAAAAATCATACGGCTGTTTACCCACTCTGGTTTTTTGCCACAACTACTTAATTAACGTCAACAACGCACCTCCAAAGTTTCATTCATCCTCGAGATTCGGAAACTATTTTTTACAACCCTTAAATTACAAAAATTCTTTAAAAATCATACGGCTTTTTACCCACTCTGGTTTTTTGTCACAACTACTTAATTAACGTCAACAATGCACCCCCAAAGTTTTATTCGTCCCCGAGATCCGGAAACTATTTTTTACAACCCTTAAGGTACAATAATTCTTTAAAAATCATACGGCTGTTTACCCACTCTGGTTTTTTGTCACAACTACTTAATTAACGTTAGCAATGCACCCTCAAAGTTTCCTTCATCCTCGAGATCCGGAAACTATTTTTTACAACCCTTTAACTACAAAAATTCTTTAAAAATCGTACGGCTGTTTACCCACTCTGGTTTTTTGTCACAACTACTTAATTAACTTCAACAATGCACCTCCAAAGTTTCATTCACCCTCGAGATTCGGAAACTATTTTTTACAACCCTTAAATTACAAAAATTCTTTAAAAATCATACGGCTGTTTACCCACTTTGGTTTTTTGTCACAACTACTTAATTAACGTTAGCAATGTACCCCCAATGTTTCATTCACCCTCGAGATCCGGAAACTATTTTTTACAACCCTTAAATTACAAAAATTCTTTAAAAATCATACGGCTGTTTACCCACTCTGATTTTTTGTCACAGCTACTTAATTAACGTCATCGATGCACCCCCAAAATTTCATTCAACCTCGAGATCCAAAAACTATTTTTTACAACCCTTAAAGTATAAAAATTCTTTAAAAATCATACGGCTCTTTACCCACTCTGGTTTTTTGTCAAAACTACTTAATTACCGTCAACAATGCACCCCCAAAGTTTCATTCGCCTTCGAGATCCGGAAACCATTTTTTACAACCCTTAAATTACAAAAATTCTTTAAAAATCTTACGGCTGTTTACCCACTCTGACTTTTTGTCACAGCTACTTAATTAACGTCAGCGATGCACCCCCAAAGTTTCATTCACCTTCGAGATCCGGAAACCATTTTTTACTACCCTTAAGTTACAAAAATTCTTTAAAAATCATACGGCTGTTTACCCACTCTGTTTTTTTGCCACAACTACTAAATTAACGTCAGCAATGCACCCCCAAAGTTTCATTCACCCTCGAGATCCGGAAACTGTTTTTTACAACCCTTAAATTACAAAAATTCTTTAAAAATCATTCGGTCTTATTACCACTTTGGTTTTTTGACTCAACTACTCATTTAACGTCAGCAATGCACCCCCAAAGTTTGATGAAGTAAAAAAATATTTTGAGGTTTCTGGTTCTTGTATACACACTAAATCACATTTTTTTTCCATCCCCTTTAATAATGGGAGGTGGTCATGGGGATGTGGGTAATGCCAAACATTTTTTTGAGACCTTAGCTTCTCTTGTATATACTAAATACCAATTTTATGGACTCTTACCTGTTTGATTTACCTATTTACCCCAAATCTACCCCCCAATCCTTCGACGGAACAAGATGAAAATATAATCTAGTTCCAGATCTCATTAAAGTACATATGTGTACCAAATTTCAAGTCAATATCTTAAACGGTTCCAGAGTAAACGTGCGCACAAAATAAAAGTTAGACAGACAGAAATTTTTTTCTTGCTCAAACTTAAAATTTCGGCGTTTCATGACATTCTAAGCCTATCTGAACAATAAAAATATTTAACAAAAATTTTTTTCTTCAAACGTATTAAAATGTTTAAATTATGTCACCAAAAACAGATAGAAGTAGGACATTGTTTTACTAGTAACAAACTTTTAGTACCGAACGCCACCGTAGTGGACATTGTTTTACTAGTAACATAATGTTAGTTCCGAAAGCGCCACCGCAGTTGGTATTGTTTTACTAGTAACATAATGTTAATACCGAAAGCCACCGGTGGCGCGCTATCCACTAGCCACTTGTCATATTGTGTCAACATGTAAGACTGTAGTTTGAATATTTGTACATTTATGATAAATAAATGAATTTTTGCATTTTAATACGCTTGAAGAAAAAATAGTATATATTACACGCAGTAGAACGCCTTTTTTTGTGTTTCGCCCAGTTTGCGGCTTCGGCTTCGCCTCAGCCGCAAATCCTGGACTCAACACAAAAAAAGACTGCGTTCTACTCCTAGTAATATAATATACTATTATCGTTACTATACTTCCACTGAATGTGAAAGTAATTAAATGTTGTACTAGTCTTCTATGTGGGAAAGTTCCTTAGAGTGATCCGAGGTAGGCAATTTATAATTTTTGTTGCATTAAAAGTTGCAAAGATACTATTACTTGTCTGTGGTCAGTAATAAAGAGCGCAATGAACCTACTTGTGAAAGAACATATCGAAGATGTTTGTTTACATTTCCTTAAATGACAAAAAAGTTAACACGGCGGGGTCCCGATTGTTCGACCGAAATCAAAAAACGCGTCTCTTTTTGATCTCGCCGGCCGGCTTCAGTTTTTATGCCAATTAAGGAAATGTAAACAACTCGAATACGTTCTCAATTTCGTCGAAAATTTAAACGTATGTACGGTTTCAACTTTACCGAAACTTACCAAAACCCTCGCGAGTCTTCGTTTCCAAAAAATGTTCAGAAAATATTTTAATAACGTCTGTAAAAACATTTATACGTTCGATGCTACTTATAATAGGGTCTACACACGACACAGCATAATGTGGCCAGCCTGCTGGTATTTTTTTTGCTACTTTTTTAATCTCCTGTGCTGGGCCTCGCAGAGAAGTGTGTACGACAGCCTGAATTAGTGCGTGCGCTTACGGGCCGAAAGGGCGTTTTCACAGCTACCGGCACGATCACGAGACGGCACCGGCTAGTGATGGGCGATATCGTGATTTTACAATCACAACGTAAATCGTTACTGTGATTTTCTTATATCAGTGAATTTAAAACGTGATGTGATCACGACTTTCATAATACGACGTACGGGAGAAATTGTTAATTATTATATTGGTCTTGGTTGAACCACGGCAAGGGAACGAAATACGGAAGGAAAGTCGTGATCACGTCACGCTTCTCTGCCAACTTTACTAACAGTCGTTACCTGTGATTTCTTAATATCAGTGATTAAATCACAGTTCGTGATATATCGCCCATCACTAGCACCGGCACAACGAGAGGAGCTCTTCACATTTAGCGGGCATGCTGGGCGAAACGGCTGTCAGCTTAAACTAGAGTATTTTTTTAAATGTGCAAGTGTGAGCAGTAAACATGGCAGCAGTTAACAAATTATATTTAATTTACTGCCAATTGCCTATTGTATTTTTAAGATTTTCATTTGTTTTGTCCCAAATACAGGGATTTATCTCCACAAGTTCGATTAATCTAACAATATCATATTTAAAACCAGCCAATTAAACAAAGTAAATGAAAACTGTAGACACCACACAAATGAATAAAAATCGGCCACGAAATGAGTGGCGTGTTTCTATTCTATTTTTTGTTGAATTTTTGTTGTACCTTTTATAATAATTATTATTAGAACACTGTATTGATAACTTATAATAAATAAGGAATAAAATATGATCTCATGTTACTTTACAATAATTAAAAATTATATTAACAATGGAGAGAATTTTTATCTTTCGAAATAGATACAAGTATATCAAAAAAAGAAATGAAAAAAAGGATGGAGGAAACTTGTTATTTCAAATTATTTTTTACTATTAGCAGTTTTCGAGAAAAACGCATACGCAAATGTGGGGTGTACATCTTTTTATCGACGATTGTTATTATTTCAATTAAACACATATTTTAGCACTGTCCTACTCCATAAATAGTTAAATCGAGCATTCAATATATGAGTAAAAAATGCCAAACTTAAAAAAAATGAAGCCCATTATTGAAAATTACAGCTAGGGCCTAGCATCGTCGCGTCGTGTGGCTCCTTCCGTCAGAATACGAGTCGTCTGCTGCATTGGGATTACTTATAACTTATACCATTCTTTCAGCGTTCTCGTTGCTGTAATTTGTTGTTCACTATAAACAATAAATCATTAGAGATAAAAAAAAAATCATTAAGTCGTTTTGACAAAAAACCACAGTGGGTAAACAGCCGTATGATTTTTAAAGAATTTTTATACTTTAAGGGTTGTAAAAAATAGTTTACGGATCTCGAGATTGAATGAAACTTTGGGGGTGCATTGCTGACGTTAATTAAGTAGCTGTGACAAAAAATCAGAGTGGGTAAACAGCCGTATGATTTTTAAAGAATTTTTGTACTTTAAGGGTTGTAAAAAATAGTTTCCGGATCTCGAGGGTGAATGAAACTTTGGGGGTGGATTGCTAACGTTAATTAAGTAGTTGTGAGAAAAAACCAGAGTGGGTAAACAGCCGTATGATTTTTAAAGAATTTTTGTACTTTAAGGGTCGTAAAAAATGGTTTCCGGATCTCGAAAGTGAATGAAACTTTGGGGGTGCATTGTTGACGGTAATTAAGTAGTTTTGACAAAAAACCAAAGTGGGTAAACAGCCGTATGATTTTTAAAGAATTTTTATAGTTTAAGGGTTGTAAAAAATAGTTTCCGGATCTCGAGGTTGAATGAAACTTTGGGGGTGCATCGCTGATATTAATTAAGTAGCTGTGACAAAAAACCAGAGTGGGTAAACAGCCGTATGATTTTTAAAGAATTTTTGTAATTTAAGGGTTGTAAAAAATGGTTTCCGGATCTCGAAGGTGAATGAAACTTTGGGGGTGCATTGTTGACGGTAATTAAGTAGTTTTGACAAAAAACCAGAGTGGGTGAACAGCCGTAAGATTTTTAAAGAATTTTTATACTTTAAGGGTTGTAAAAAATGGTTTCCGGATCTCGAAGGTGAAGGAAACTTTGTGGGTGCATTGTTGACGGTAATTAAGTAGTTTTGACAAAAAGCCAGAGTGGGTAAACAGCCGTATGATTTTTAAAGAATTTTTATACTTTAAGGGTTGTAAAAAATGGTTTCCGGATCTTGAGGTTGAATGAAACTTTGGAGGTGCATTGTTGACGTTAATTAAGTAGTTGTGACAAAAAACCAGAGTGGGTAAAGAGCCGTATGATTTTTAAAGAATTTTTGTACTTTAAGGGTTGTAAAAAATGGTTTCCGGATCTCGAAGGTGAATGAAACTTTGGGGGTGCATTGTTGACGGTAATTAAGTAGTTTTGACAAAAAACCAGAGTGGGTAAACAGCCGTATGATTTTTAAAGAATTTTTATACTTTAAGGGTTGTAAAAAATGGTTTCCGGATCTCGAGGTTGAATGAAACTTTGGAGGTGCATTATTGACGTTAATTAAGTAGTTGTGACAAAAAATCAGAGTGGGTAAACAGCCGTATGATTTTTAAAGAATTTTTGTAATTTAAGGGTTGTAAAAAATAGTTTCCGGATCTCGAGGCTCGAGGGTGAATGAAACTTTGGAGGTGCATTGCTAACGTTAATTAAGTAGTTCTGACAAAACACCAGAGTGGGTAAACAGCCGTATGATTTTTAAAGAATTTTTGTAGTTTAAGGGTTGTAAAAAATAGTTTCCGGATCCCGAGGGTGAATGAAACTTTGGAAGTGCATTGTTGACGTTAATTAAGTAGTTGTGACAAAAAACCAGAGTGGGTAAACAGCCGTATGATTTTTAAAGAATTTTTGTAATTTAAGGGTTGTAAAAAATAGTTTCCGAATCTCGAGGGTGAATGAAACTTTGGAGGTGCGTTGTTGAAGTTAATTAAGTAGTTGTGACAAAAAACCAGAGTGGGTAAACAGCCGTACGATTTTTAAAGAATTTTTGTATTTTAAGGGTTGTAAAAAATAGTTTCCGGATCTCGAGGATGAATGAAACTTTGGGGGTGCATTGCTAACGTTAATTAAGTAGTTGTGACAAAAAACCAGAGTGGGTAAAAAGCCGTACGATTTTTAAAGAATTTTTGTAATTTAAGGGTTGTAAAAAATAGTTTCCGAATCTTGAGGGTGAATGAAACTTTGGAGGTGCGTTGTTGAAGTTAATTAAGTAGTTGTGACAAAAAACCAGAGTGGGTAAACAGCCGTATGATTTTTAAAAAAATTTTATACTTTAAGGGTTGTAAAAAATAGTTTCCGGATCTCGAGGTTGAATGAAACTTTGGGGGTGCGTCGCTGACGTTAATTAAGTAGCTGTGACAAAAAATCAGAGTGGGTAAACAGCCGTATGATTTTTAAAGTATTATTGTACCTTAAGGGTTGTAAAAAATAGTTTCCGGATTTCGGGGGTGAATAAAACTTTGAGGGTGCATCGCTGACGTTAATTAAGTAGCTGTGACAAAAAATCAGAGTGGGTAAACAGCCGTATGATTTTTAAAGAATTTTTGTATTTTAAGGGTTGTAAAAAATAGTTTCCGGATCTCGAGGGTGAATGAAACTTTGGGGGTGGATTGCTAACGTTAATTAAGTAGTTGTGAGAAAAAAACCAGAGTGGGTAAACAGCCGTATGATTTTTAAAGAATTTTTATACTTTAAGGGTTGTAAAAAATAGTTTCCGGATCTCGGGGGTGAATGAAACTTTGAGGGTGCATCGCTGACGTTAATTAAGTAGCTGTGACAAAAAACCAGAGTGGGTAAACAGCCGTATGATTTTTAAAGAATTTTTGTACTTTAAGGGTTGTAAAAAAATAGTTTCCGGATCCCGAGGGTGAATGAAACTTTGGAGGTGCATTGCTGACGTTAATTAAGTAGTTGTGACAAAAAACCAGAGTGGGTAAACAGCCGTATGATTTTTAAAGAATTTTTGTAATTTAATAAAATAGTTTCCGAATCTCGAGGGTGAATGAAACTTTGGAGGTGCATTGTTGAAGTTAATTAAGTAGTTGTGACAAAAAACCAGAGTGGGTAAACAGCCGTACGATTTTTAAAGAATTTTTGTACTTTAAGGGTTGTAAAAAATAGTTTCCGGATCTCGAGGACGAATGAAACTTTGGGGGTGCATTGCTAACGTTAATTAAGTAGTTGTGACAAAAAACCAGAGTGGGTAAACAGTCGTATGATTTTTAAAGAATTATTGTACCTTAAGGGTTGTAAAAAATAGTTTCCGGATCTCGGGGGTGAATAAAACTTCGGGGGTGCATTGTTGACGTTAATTAAGTAGTTGTGACAAAAAACCAGAGTGGGTAAAAAGCCGTATGATTTTTAAAGAATTTTTGTAATTTAAGGGTTGTAAAAAATAGTTTCCGAATCTCGAGGGTGAATGAAACTTTGGGGGTGGATTGCTAACGTTAATTAAGTAGTTGTGACAAAAAACCAGAGTGGGTAAACAGCCGTATGATTTTTAAAGAATTATTGTACCTTAAGGGTTGTAAAAAATAGTTTCCGGATCTCGGGGGTGAATAAAACTTTGAGGGTGCATCGCTGACGTTAATTAAGTAGCTGTGACAAAAAACCAGAGTAGGTAAACAGCCGTATGATTTTTAAAGAATTTTTGTACTTTAAGGGGTTGAAGAAACATGGGTCCTCACACTTTGGGGATGAACCATGCGTATGGGCCTTTTTAGAAGACTTAAAAATAACCGGTTATTCCTGAAATTAGTGCGGTAGAAAGGCGCGAATGGAAATTATTATATTATTTGTTTTTCGTTTATGTGATCAAGCCTGATCGATCGAAACTTCACTGGCATCAATTTTTTCAAAAAAATTTTTTTTTAAATGCTTTAAAAATATCTACAATTTGATGTGCCTTAAAAAATAAGAAAATTACAAGCCTGGGGAGTTTTAAATGGAACATCCCGTATATGAAATAGACTAATATTTCAATTATTTTCACAGGTTGTGTAACTGATGTTCAAGTAGCAAATGTCAGAGTGACAAAGGCTGACCAAAGAACGAGTACAGTCAGAAACGACCCGAGAAATGCTTGACACTTATTGTAGATACTTAGTTAACTTGAATATAGATTAGTTACACAAAAGACACTAGTATTAATCTCTCCTAAATCAACAGTTAATAAAATAAATTAAGTGAAATTTGAGCTTTACTAGGAATGCAAGGCAAGCTAGGTAGGTGGGTATACATCATTGGAGAAGAAAAAATATCGTACAGCTGCTTTATAAAGAACATATAGATGACAACGTCGAGGACAACGCCTAATGCCTGGTTTACCTACTGGGATATGCAGAGATTAAGATGGAACTGAAACTTTGTTGATACTAATTAACTTAGTTTAAACTGTCATTCAATTCGAGAATCTTTCCTAAGCTAATATATGTTGACAAATCAGACAACCATATCTTGCATTATATACTTTTTATCTCTTTTTGATGGAACTGAAACTTTGTTGATACTAATTAACTTAGTTTAAACTGTCATTCAATTCGAGAATCTTTCCTAAGCTAATATATGTTGACAAATCAGACAACTATATCTTGCATTATATACTTTTTATCTCTTTTTTATGTAGCATGTGTTTGTTTTATATACCTACCATAATGTTCAAAATAGCACCCTATAGTACCTTTTAAATATTGATAGTAGAGAACTGGATTCTTGGAGTTAAATATATGAATATAAATTCCTCATGAATTGTCCAGAAAAATTGATATTCTTTAGGAAATAACTGGAGGAGACATCAACTTTTATTTTTAAGTAGAATACCTCTGAACATTTTTAGAAAGTTAGATAGTTTTATATTTTAAATATAACCATTTTTTACAAAAAAATGTTCATTCAAAATATAAAACTACTCGGCCCTCTAAATAAGGTATCCGACTTAAAAATAAAACTTTGTCAACTTCAGTAATTTTCTAAAGAAATATATTTTTCTGTATAACTTATAAGGAACTTTATTCATATATCTAACTTTAAAAATCAAATTGTGTAGTATCAATATTTAAAAAGGGCTGGAATATGCTATTTTGAACATAAAATATATACATGCTACATCATAAAGAGATAAAAAGTATATAAGTTACGTAGCGTAAGGTCACTATCAAGTGGTTGAATATACATATACGCTACATCATAAAGAGATAAAATTAGTTACGTATACTTTACATAGCAAGTGGTTGATTATACATATACGCTACGTCATTTGTTCCATACCGTGAGGTTGTAGAAGAACGCACTACCGGGCGTCAAAATGACGCGACACCAATTTATTTCTCAGGGGGCGCCAGTCGCGTATTACCCCGTTCTTCTACCTCCCAGGCGGGTTCGAGATAAGATGACTTCGGTAGCCGAAAAGCGGGACCAAGGCTGCACTACCACAGATCGGAAACTACGCTCTCTCTGGACCCGAATTCCCTCGTTAGGGGTTTAGGCACCTCTTAATTTCCTGAATTTTTGCATAAAAAAAATCCCAACCGAAGAATTTCTCTGCGGAGGGATTAGTTTTGGTACGCGAAAATCGCGTTTTGGTCCATTAATAACGGAATATATTTCTCAAAAAACGCATAAAAAAATCCCTATCGAACCTCCGTAAAACAACCAGAAGGTCGAACGTTAATGCGAATTAACTCGACACATCCGGTTTTCTATACGAAAGTTCCAGGGATTATAGACCGTCAACAGGCCTCAAGATCAATTAAGAAACATTAGTTCAAAGAATCCGTTTATTTAACAGAATTGGTTATACAAAATTCTCAAGAAAGAATCGTGCCTTCCCCAATCAAGGTAGTGACTTTCAGACCATACAAGCGAGAGCGCTCGCGCTAACGATCGATTAGGTAGAAAAGATTCATACGTACCTTCTCAGAATCAAAATGCGAGCTTTTAGAATCATTTCAGACTCTGCGTAAATGAATAATTAAGGCTGACTGAAATTAACTTAAAAAAGTTTTACTAAATGAATTTAGTTTCGCTAGAGACTACCTAGCTTTAAAGTTCTTGTATCGTGGAAATTCACGTACTCAAACACATTCAGAGGACTTATTACTGCATAAGTTGAGTGGCGTTCGATCAGTCCACGACTTACTAACCCTTATCACAGTCGATTAATAATATCGATTTGGCAGCGTCTCACCTTCGAGCGACTATTAGGCAAAATTGAATTTTTGGATTTTTATGCACAAGGCGTTTTCCTCTATAACTTTGTCATTTGAAAAGCCCCGTTATTGGCTTTTCTACCATCGCTTTGTCTGGACTACTCAACGCGCTCGACCAAATTGCGAGCCGCTGGGTCAATCCAAACTCTTTCCATGCGAGAAACCGGCCTTGTACATGTGCATTGATTTTTATCAATTTTTGCTTATCGGCACTACGCCGGCTTTGACAAAATCTTCTATTTTGCCTTTTGGATGCAGTGCATCGTTAAAATTTTATGCTCATACTTTAGAATTGGGCTTTCAATGATCGTACCTCAAAGGTCAATGTCTTTGGTTGAGGAATAAAAAATAAAAAATAATTTAAAGTATATTTTCGTGGTACTTTTTAAACTGACTTCGTGGTACTTTTGAAAAATCCAGTTTAAGACCAATTTTAGCGTACTTTTGAAAAATCGATTTTCGAGCCAAATTTCAAGGTACTTTTGAAAAACTAATCTGCGGGTGAAATTTTGGCGTACTTTTGAAAAATCGATTTTCAAGCCAAATTTCAAGGTACTTTTGAAAAGTTAATCCGCGGGTGAAATTTTGGCGTACTTTTGAAAAATTGATTTTCAAGCCAAATTTCAAGGTACTTTTGAAAAGTTAATCTGCGGGTGAAATTTTGGCGTACTTTTGAAAAATCGATCTTCAAGCCAAATTTCAACGCAGTTTTGAAAAATTAGTCTGCAAGTGAAACTTTGGCGTACTTTCGATAAAATAAAGTCCAATTTATGGTACCTTTGAAAAAGTATATTATTCATAAATCTTTGTCATTATATACTTCTACTCTGATATTCTGAACCAAAAACATTTTTCCTAAGTGAAAATTCGGTGTTTCTTCGAATTTTCGCCTGGTCATTTCCAACTCCTTATAGAACCCAAAACGGTCCTTGTGGACTGATCTGCGCCTCTGCAGACTCCCGAAAATGTCTTTAAATGAAATTTTTGCCTAAGTCGAATTTTGATTATGTCTTCAACTTAGGACGATTTTGGAGAGTTCTACAACACTCCCCTCCTTTGGTTGAATCTTTTCTACTCATCGATTGCCTTTAATTTCCATATTCACTTGTATGTCTGTATGCCTTCATTTGACGGTCTGACCTATGGTACAGATGTTTTTTAAAAATAACGGCCTTAATTGGGGCAGACGGCTGATTCGCCTATCTAACTTAAAAATAAATACATTTTTTAAACAATACGACAAGTTGATACAACATTTTTATCAACTTAATTACACCCGCGTCGAGGTGCGAAGCGAAGCGAAGCGTAGCACAATTTTGATTAGCGTCCACTCTCACTAATTCGTTGCACTCGCTTTTTTGCCCTGGTCTCGCTCTTGCTTAACTTCGGTCCTTTCTAGAAGAGGCTGTCTATATCTCCATGCCGCAGCTTGGACGGTCCTCGCCTTTGAGTTCCAGACTTCACCATGCCGCGCCCTTGCGACAGGCTGGGTCATCTTTCCATTTCTGCACATGGAAAATGCAGTTCTGCAACTAGATTGACTTTTTAGCAAGTCGTCGACTGGGACGCGTCGACTAACAAACACAATGTGTTGTTTTTAATGAAATATTTTTCTAACATGAATTTTGTTAACTTATAATGGTTAGAAATTGGTTCTTCGTAAGGTAGATTGAATCGGCTTACGATACTCGTGCGGTCATCACTACTTGTGAAAAAAGTATAAAAAAAAAATCGAAGCGTCTTCTTGAGCGAAGAACGGCTTCTGAAACTCGTCTCGTAGTTTCTACTTCGTAAGGTAGATTAAATCGGCTTACGATACTCGTGCGGTCATCACGACTTGTGAAAAAAGTATAAAAAAAAAATCGAAGCGTCTTCTTGAGCGAAGAACGGCTTCTGAAACTCGTCTCGTAGTTTCTACTTCGTAAGGTAGATTAAATCGGCTTACGATACTCGTGCGGTCATCACGACTTGTGAAAAAAGTATAAAAAAAAAAATCGAAGCGTCTTCTTGAGCGAAGAACGGCTTCTGAAACTCGTAGTTTCCATTTGGGGTATACGTTAATTTTGTTGACTTAAAATGATTAAAATAGAAGTTGTCTTCTTGCATAAGAAAAACAGCTTCCGAAACTCGTACTGATTCGTACTTATGCCTACGTCCATTACTCGAACTTGGCGGCTCTCGCTCTTGAGAAGCTAGGCTTACCGGATCGCGCTCTTGCGTCGGGTTCGCCGTCTTTCCATGTCTGCTCATGGAGTAGACTTTAAATTTTCGATTCGACCGCATATAGGTCAAAATCGCTACTTAGAATTTTGAGAAAAAATATAAAAAAAAGCGAAAACGGCTATTAGCCGTGGTCGACCTCAGAAATATCTAGAGGTGACTCTTCTATATCTGGCTCATCTCGAGCATAGCATCTTCGGGATCTCGACTTATTACATCCGGCTCATCTTGAGCACTTGCGGGAACATTGATTTGAACTAGTGTGGTATCGCTACGTCGCTCTGACCTGGGCGCGATCTCATTGTCTGATGAGGAAGCGTCGTCACTAAGATGAATTTCATCCGGACTATCTTCTGATTCTTCAGACAATTCCAATTCAACATCGGGGTCTCCCTTAGGTGCCGGCCTGATGGCATCGACATGTAATCTCGTCGAAGTTACCCCCTTGTGAATGAGGTAAACTTCATTGGACAATCTCTTTAAAACCTTGTGTGGCCCACTCCACGACGGTGTGAAGGTATGATCCTTCCTGATCCTTTTAGTCATTACCATATCTCCCACTTTATATACGACCGGCGTTACCGCCACTTTGGGCGCGTAACGCCATTGGTAATTTGTTTGATTTTTACGAATTTCCTTGACTCTTTCAAGGCGGGGAACGTCCGCTTGATTACGACGTTCTTGTCTATAAGCGAACATATTCCAATCACCAATCTGCGGTAATTCATAGCCGAGCACTACGAAACTGGGCGTATGCCCCGTAGCGGCGTTTTTTCTTGTTCTCAAGATATATGCCATCTGACTAACATGTCGATCCCACTCGTCGTTGGGTGAACCATATAATAAGGTTTTTAAGATCTTCTTAGCTTCTTGCACCCTCCTTTCTATTGGATTAGCCTGTTGGTGGTAAGCTGCTGTGAAGAATCTTTCAATATTGTTACGTGTACAGAACGTATCGTAAAAGCCGGAATTGAAGTGGCCTCCCTGGTCGGAAATGATGACCCTCGGAACGCCATATCTCGCCACTAGTTCCTCTTCGATAAATTGTGCTATTGTTTTTCCACTGACTTGGGTGAACGCCTTGGCTTCGACCCACTTACTAAATACATCCTCTACCATTAATATATATCGGTTATCTGCATCTTTGGTTCGCTGAAGCGGTCCGATTACATCGACGCTTAGAACTTCGAACGGATGCGATGGAGCATGGCTTCTGAGAGGAGCCTTCGGTTGTGACTGTCTGCTTTTTACGGAATTACAAATAATGCACTCATTTAAATATTTGTTAACTAGTCTCGACAAATTATTAAAATAATAGCGGCCCGAGATGATTCTAACAGTTTCATCGCGGCCGGGGTGACCTACTTCCGGTCGGTCGTGAAAATGAGATATTACTCTCATGACCATACGTTTTGGTACGTATAATTTTTCTATAACATTTTCGCCTCTCGTCCAAAGTGTGCCGCCTATCACTTGTCTTGTATTGACGAATTTCACCTCTGCCTCGGTTTTATCTGCTTGTCGCACTAGAGTATTCCATCGTTCAATTTGGTCTTGGATATCTCTGGAGTGCGTTTGCGCTTCTCTGACCTGATCGTTTAATTCCAATGTGGTAATCACTGATATTCGTTCCTTGTACGAGAATTTTGGTGGGTACATTCTCTCCTCTTCGTCGTCTGCTTCGACGTTTGGGCCTTGAGGATTCCTGCTAAGATAGTCAGCCAATATATTTTCCTTGCCGGGACAATGTTCTATGGTGAAGCTGTATTCCTGAAGTAATAATGACCAACGTGTAAATTTCGTTTTCTCGTCCTTATGCTTATTTAACCATAGTAAAGCTCGATTGTCGGTTTTGACTATAAATGGACGGTCTGCCAAATATATTTTGTATTTCCTTATATAATTAACGACGCTCAAACATTCCAATTCATTAATATGGTATTTTCTCTCCGTCGGAGATAACGTATTACTAGCATAAGAGACGATGTGCTTCTGGTCATTATCCCCCAATTGATATAATACTGCAGATAATCCTATTAAGGATGCGTCCATCTGCAGTATGAACATTTTATTGAAATCTGGCCGGTGCAGTCCTAGAGGTTTATTCAATACTTCTTTTAGTAAAATAAAAGCTTCTTGGGCTTCCGGATTCCACTTGAAGCGCCAGTCTTTCGAGAGTAGTCGGGTCAAGGGCTTTGTAATTATTGCAACATTAGGGATATATTCACGTACCCAATTACATAGACCAAGGAAACTCTGAAGCTGGCGCCTCGTCGTAGGGGCCGGATAATTTTGTATCTGTAATATGTGTTTTTCTAATGGTTGAGTGGTGTTGGCATTTATTTGATGCCCGAGATAGGTTATGCTTGACGTGGCTACCACACATTTTTCCGGTGACACTTTTAAATTATGTAAACGTAGGCGTTCAAAAACGGCTCTCAGATGGTTTACATGCTGTTCTATATTTTCACTGTAGATGATAATATCATCGAGATATACTTTGCAGAAATGATGCAAGTAGCCGGTCAATACGTCTCTTGCCATAAATTTTTGGAATGTACATGGAGCGGTCTTCAATCCGAAAGGCATCACGTTAAATCGGTAAGATGCTCCATCTAATGTTGTAAACGTAGAATAGTTTTTTGACGACTCCTCAAGAGGGATTTGCCAATATCCGCTCTTGAGGTCCAACACCGTAAATATGTTGGCGTTTCCTAGATCCTTTATACTCTCGTATATCTTTGGTAAGACGGATGCTTCGTCTTCCGTTACTTCATTTAAGTGACGATAATCAATGCAGAAGCGAGGCTTCTTGCCGGGCCTTTCAATTATAATGGGAGGCGAACTGTACTGAGCGGTACTCGGTTCTATGACCCCGGCTTTCAGCATCTCTTCAATTTGATCGTACATAACTTTTTTCTTAGAAGGAGACATGGGGTAGGGTTTGATATTGAACGGGCGGTCGTCTTTAACTTTTATTTTATGTTTCGTTGTCACCGTGGTAGCTTGGGTAGGCACCGCGGTGAACAATTCAGCGAATTCCTCGAATAGAGGTTTTAAATTATCGTTTCCGATGATCAGTTCTTCGGGAAGCCGGCATTGCTTCCTTGCTTGATGTGCCGCTTGATTCCAGAAGACGGTTATTCGCTCTTCGGTGCCGACGTAGACACATTTACGTTGATAATCGAATACGACATTGTGAGCATATAAAAACGGGGCTCCCAGAATGAGCTCTTCATTTAAATTTTGAATGACCTGAAACGTGGTCTGAAAGGGTACATCTAGTACATTAACGTTTATGGTCGTAGTCCCGAGGGATTCTACTAAACCATCGCCACAAGCCATAACAAAAGTTTGGGGAGCTGTAAGTTGATCAATGTCGTTCAAAAATTTCGGTTGGATAATATTCCTTGTCGAACCTGTATCCAATAAAGCGTTAACCGCTCGATTATTAATTATAATCTTAATGCGAGGCAGAGGGAAAGCGTCGTTGGTTTGATTGATAGATTCTAATGGAGTGAATCGGTGGGGAGATAGGTTGACTTCTTGATCCTTAAACAGGTAATTAAGGTCAGGAAGGTCATCGAAGTTTTTTAATTTAAACTTCTTGCTTCGGAGCTTCCCCGAGGGTCGCTTCGAGCCTGCTGGGGCCTGGTAGGCGGGGCTGGTACAGTTCGGCCTGGGCCATCGCCTCTGACCCCCGCTTGGTTTCCCGTATTCATATTACGATAGGGATTGTTTGGGCATTCTGCATGAAAATGCCACTGCTCCGTTGGGCAATATCTGCAAGGGCGATACGGAACTCGGGAGTTCCTTACGTCTCCAGTACCCCTTCTCGGTATATCCCCTCTGGGCAGCGAGGAAATATTATTTGCAAAATGCACCCTTGGTGCTGGCGGATTATCTCTTCTTTGAGATCCATTGAATGGTGTCCTAGATGCACCAAAGGAACTGGAGGACGGCTTCGCTAATGCGGAGGGTTCCGTTCTCCAGTTACTGCTCGATTGCTGATTCCCTTGAGCTGAAGCGGTAGAGGTGGACGCTTCTCGGTCTTTGCTTTTTTTTGCATTTTGCAGAATCTCGAATTCTTTATTCTCATCCATGATTTTGGCCATTTGTTCGGTCATCGTCACTAGTGTATTTGTATCTAGTATGACGGCACTCTTTAGGAGCATTTTCATATCAGGTCTCAACTGATTGAAGATGGTAGCCGCCTTCATCGCCTCCGGCTTAAACGGATCGATCCTGTTGAAGAGGCATACCTTCCTGGAAATAAATACTGACGTATTTTCCTCGGCATCTTGTTTCTTGCCATATAAATTAGCTACTGCTTCGGTGAGTACTTCACCTGAATCGTAACGGCTTCTGAACCGCTCGAGGAATAGAGGATACGTGGTAATTAGGGTTCGGTATTGTTCGAACCATTTCCTAGCATCGTCTTTGAGCTGTTCTGATATTTTATACAGACGGTCGTTATCCTGCGTAATTCGTACTCGGACGAAAAATTCCTCCATATGATGAATGAAGGTTTCAGGGTCTTCGTGTTCGAAGCCATGAAATTCCGCATTTGGATGCTTCGACCGATACTTATGCTCGTGTGTGGCTTCGCTTAGAGCTTTGGCAAGACCTGCTGCCATTTGGGCAAACACTTGTTCTGAGGAGGGCTGTATGACTCCTTCAGTGGTACTCGGGCCAACCCCCGAACTACCCAGTACATCCTCCGCGCACGGCCTCTCTAACCCTCTAGAGACGTTGTCCATCACAGATGTCGGCTCGTCGTAAAACTGGAAAGGCGTTGATTCATCCATATCCTTTCCAGAAAGCCCTGCTGACTAACAACGCCCCACGTTGGGCGCCATGTAGAAGAACGCACTACCGGGCGTCAAAATGACGCGACACCAATTTATTTCTCAGGGGGCGCCAGTCGCGTATTACCCCGTTCTTCTACCTCCCAGGCGGGTTCGAGATAAGATGACTTCGGTAGCCGAAAAGCGGGACCAAGGCTGCACTACCACAGATCGGAAACTACGCTCTCTCTGGACCCGAATTCCCTCGTTAGGGGTTTAGGCACCTCTTAATTTCCTGAATTTTTGCATAAAAAAAATCCCAACCGAAGAATTTCTCTGCGGAGGGATTAGTTTTGGTACGCGAAAATCGCGTTTTGGTCCATTAATAACGGAATATATTTCTCAAAAAACGCATAAAAAAATCCCTATCGAACCTCCGTAAAACAACCAGAAGGTCGAACGTTAATGCGAATTAACTCGACACATCCGGTTTTCTATACGAAAGTTCCAGGGATTATAGACCGTCAACAGGCCTCAAGATCAATTAAGAAACATTAGTTCAAAGAATCCGTTTATTTAACAGAATTGGTTATACAAAATTCTCAAGAAAGAATCGTGCCTTCCCCAATCAAGGTAGTGACTTTCAGACCATACAAGCGAGAGCGCTCGCGCTAACGATCGATTAGGTAGAAAAGATTCATACGTACCTTCTCAGAATCAAAATGCGAGCTTTTAGAATCATTTCAGACTCTGGGTAAATGAATAATTAAGGCTGACTGAAATTAACTTAAAAAAGTTTTACTAAATGAATTTAGTTTCGCTAGAGACTACCTAGCTTTAAAGTTCTTGTATCGTGGAAATTCACGTACTCAAACACATTCAGAGGACTTATTACTGCATAAGTTGAGTGGCGTTCGATCAGTCCACGACTTACTAACCCTTATCACAGTCGATTAATAATATCGATTTGGCAGCGTCTCACCTTCGAGCGACTATTAGGCAAAATTGAATTTTTGGATTTTTATGCACAAGGCGTTTTCCTCTATAACTTTGTCATTTGAAAAGCCCCGTTATTGGCTTTTCTACCATCGCTTTGTCTGGACTACTCAACGCGCTCGACCAAATTGCGAGCCGCTGGGTCAATCCAAACTCTTTCCATGCGAGAAACCGGCCTTGTACATGTGCATTGATTTTTATCAATTTTTGCTTATCGGCACTACGCCGGCTTTGACAAAATCTTCTATTTTGCCTTTTGGATGCAGTGCATCGTTAAAATTTTATGCTCATACTTTAGAATTGGGCTTTCAATGATCGTACCTCAAAGGTCAATGTCTTTGGTTGAGGAATAAAAAATAAAAAATAATTTAAAGTATATTTTCGTGGTACTTTTTAAACTGACTTCGTGGTACTTTTGAAAAATCCAGTTTAAGACCAATTTTAGCGTACTTTTGAAAAATCGATTTTCGAGCCAAATTTCAAGGTACTTTTGAAAAACTAATCTGCGGGTGAAATTTTGGCGTACTTTTGAAAAATCGATTTTCAAGCCAAATTTCAAGGTACTTTTGAAAAGTTAATCCGCGGGTGAAATTTTGGCGTACTTTTGAAAAATTGATTTTCAAGCCAAATTTCAAGGTACTTTTGAAAAGTTAATCTGCGGGTGAAATTTTGGCGTACTTTTGAAAAATCGATCTTCAAGCCAAATTTCAACGCAGTTTTGAAAAATTAGTCTGCAAGTGAAACTTTGGCGTACTTTCGATAAATCGATTCTTGGGCCAAATTTTGACGCCCTTCCAAAAATATTACTTTTCAAAGTCCAATTTATGGTACCTTTGAAAAAGTATATTATTCATAAATCTTTGTCATTATATACTTCTACTCTGATATTCTGAACCAAAAACATTTTTCCTAAGTGAAAATTCGGTGTTTCTTCGAATTTTCGCCTGGTCATTTCCAACTCCTTATAGAACCCAAAACGGTCCTTGTGGACTGATCTGCGCCTCTGCAGACTCCCGAAAATGTCTTTAAATGAAATTTTTGCCTAAGTCGAATTTTGATTATGTCTTCAACTTAGGACGATTTTGGAGAGTTCTACAACAAGGTCACAGTGTTACCTCTTCACTATGTAAAAATCATATGCACATGTTGCTGACATTTCGCAGAGTATGCACATATGATTATGCGTCACATTTTACATAGCACGTTACTTCTGCGAAACTTAGTTTACGTAGCGTTTACGTATATGCTATATATTTATGTTTGCTGGGATTATACATTTAGGACCCATATCCAAAACGAAGAAAACGTCTTGTCTAACGAGAGATCTAATGGCATATTAATATTACAGGAATTACACAATACACTTGATACTTACTACTTAGAAACGGGCACAACACAATTATTCTTACAAGGGAAGTTGTTCTTGGGTGGCACTAACAACTTAAAAACGTATAAACAGTATTTTTAATGATAGACGGCTGGACACCATTGCGAATGCGTGTTGCTATCCTTCTTGGCGTACATCCGAGTGACCGCGAAATTCAAACTGCTATACCCATGCATGATTAAATTAATAACTGAAATATTACTTGCGGGTGTTTTTTTATATTTGGAAAGAACCTACTAATTTGCATATATATTTTTTTCGACTATATGTTATTTCCTTACGGCAGGAAAATTAATTTATATATCATAATTCAGATTAATATATACTAAATCGAGTTGTTTTGAATAGGTACCTACATGCTAAAATGAATAAAAAAATTAATTTCAATAAATTTAAATAAATAATCTTAAAAATCGCGGATGTACTGTTCTTTTAATAATAAAAATGTTTTTATGAAATATATGCCGATTGACTTGTGCAGTGCATATCCATTACATTACAAAAAAGTACTTTACTATAAGTATATACACTGTATATTCAATGCACATTACAAAATTCATCTACTACTTAGTTATATGCCATGCACATACTTTACATGTTACATAACGTACCGTGCACATTGGAATATGCCTTACATATGTAATGCATTAGTTCTGCACATCCTATGTTTATTGGGTGCAAGGGGTTGGTGTTCTCTCAGGGCGTTCCAGTGGGCTTTTACTTTACTTTACTACTTCTGAGGTCAGGCGGAAGGCAAACTAGTCCTGGCCTGGTGGCAGTGGCATTACCGCCCCTATTATAAACATAAAAAAATAATAAGCCTCTCCCAAGGAGGAGAAAAAAATCACGACGGTGTACGGGGGGTGGATTTGTTACATTATACGCGATGCGCGGACCCGTGACGTATGTTATCTTTCCTAAGTAATTTCACTCTAACACATTCCGGAAAACAATTTTGTGATACTCGTGTTATTTTGCGGGATCTCGCTTCGCTCGTCCAGCAAACATCCACTAGTTACATAAAATATAGTCTTTCGTAACTGGTTATACAAATAGCTATTATTATTACAAATCTTGTTCAAAATGAGAACCTCTGTTCCGTATACAGATACGAAGTCTCTTCCTCACTTCTCTTTTGGTCACTTTTGAAGTGAAATTGTTTTTCATTTGCTCCACTGTGTCGATTATACTCTGCCTTAATTGTTCTACGGAGTTCACCGGTGTTTTTTGTATATCAGCTCCTTTTTATTCCCTCAGACATGAAACTCTAATGGAGTTAAGTCAGGGTACCTCGCGGGCCAAGGAATTAGTCTTCCTCTACCAATCTAATATTATTTGGATACTCTTCATCCAGCCACTGATGTACTGTGATCCGAAAATAATAATAATAATTAAATTCAACGTTGAAAAATTGAATATAACAATGAAAAAATAAAGTGGCGGAACTGTGTAGTAGTCAGATAAAAAAACGTACTTGTGCTTGTGTATAGCATAGTGCTGTACTAAAACTGTATCTAACTGGTTAGTGATTTTTGACATAATGTTAAAAGACTAATCCTGAAGCTTGTCGAAGTATTTAACTACTCGTACCGGGAAAAGCAGGTAAATGGGACTCCACCTGCCCTCTACCTGCTCACTTGTTATTGCACTTTTTCGTTTAACTATCCTTTTTTTTTTTTCATAATATTTTACCTCGATTGGAAAGTAAAAAAGAAGAGATGTAATTTAAATAATTTTTACGATTAATGTATCAGTGAATTTTTGTAATAAACAACCGTCATTGTAACAGAAATTAAAAAATCGAAGAATTTGTTTTAAAAATTTTTGTTGCACCTTTGGACCATTGGGTATTTTTTAACATTTTAGTGTTAGTAATACATTGTTGAAGAGTTATCTAAGTACTACATTTAAAATCAGTGCCATTGGATTAGTGGTAATTTTTAAATTGAATTTTGAATACGCAAATTACCACGTATGTTTGTTATATAAAATGATGGCATATTAGCCAGAAAACTTAGAACTTTCTAACAGAATATTTACAGTTAGCCTTCACAGGCATCTCATATTACATATGGCAACTACTCTTCTTTAGCTATGCAGCTTATTCATATTTCATGTCAATGTCTCACAATAGGATTGCATCATGTTGCTTCCTTTGTTGTAGAACTCTTCAAGTCAGCAAATATGTGTAAGTTGCATTTTCAAGTCAGTTAATAGAACTCACTCATTAGAACAACATTAAACCAGGATGTAACATCCTTTTGTAAATTTTAATAAAATAATGTAATTTTCAATCAAGTTTTTAAAAAGTCTAAAGTGTAACATGTGATATAACAAATTTTGGTGCAGTCGGTACGATCTGGAAAACACTCCTGTAATGGAGCCTAACTAGCAGAAAAACTACCCAAGAGAACAAGGACAACATCTCGAAAAAGGTGCTTAACTAGTGGGGAAGCTCTGTTGGAACAAGGACAACTTCTGCACAGGAGTGGTGGATTCTAATCCTTAAACAGAAAAGAAACTACGCACGAGAAACATTTTTAAGAAACAACAATTGCAAGAAGCATAATTTTAAGAAGAAACAATTTAAGAATAAACAATTTAAGAAGATTCCAGAAAACACATTCCTGGCCCCTGAAAGTTGGTGTCTTTGGCATCGAGAAAACCCTCTACGAAAGGAACACCTAGTGATACCCCTGGTAGAGATTTTTTGGTGTAGGGAAACTTACGAAGCAGCATTCGACTTCTAATTCAAGGCATGGGAATATTTATGTAAGTCAAAGAATCATCTCGCTATTTTTCTAGTATATTTTTTTTAAAACAACTTTAATTTTATGTTATCACAATAAACGTAAAACGCAAGTAAAACAGTTCTAATATTCATAAGAGTTGATTTAAATTACCTCAAGTACATAGTGTAACACAATACACTTTCCTCTTATATTATTTTTATTGCAACTTAATACTATCTCATTTTAACCTGTTATCTCTATGGTCAACGTACCATAATTGTGAAATCTACATAACTATAATATTTCATAAACAATTTGGCTTTAAGTTGTGAGACACCAGTGTCGTATCATTTTATTTTTCTTTTAATAATTAATTTTTAAAAATCTGCATAACCATTTATTTAACTGTTTGAAAATTTAAATAAAAATACAACAATGCCAGACAGACAAGATGAACAAATTGAACAAAATGATACCATTACCATGGAACCTTACAAGTTAATTTAAATCTTTTCGATAGTACCCGAATTTGACGGGAACCCAATATTTTTGCAAACTTTCATTACGGCATGCATCCACGCTCAGGGCATGGCCGTGGATGACCAAAGAATTTTACTAACCCTGCATATAAAAAATAAGCTTAAAGGAAAGGCCGCAGAATTAATTAATTAACTTGGAACGAAATTAAAAAACTGCTCGGGTCTCATTTTGGTGATTCACGCGATTTAACTGCATTAATTCAGGACTTACAAAGAGTTCACCAACTACAGAACGAAACTGCTCTCACGTTTGTATCTCGCTTATAAACGCATAACGCCAAAATGCACGCCGCTGTGCAGGAACAAAGTTTAACTAAAGAGATTTAATCGAGACTATGACGCTCAATACTCTATTAACAGGCTTAGAACCTAAGCTAGGGCAAATAATTCGGGCTGGAAATCCCACCAAAATGCTTGACGCAATAAATAGAATCAAACGAGAATTGTAATTGTCATATTTCGAATCTCAAAAATTTCCAAATAAAACAATTAATAAAAATACCATTCAAAATCAGCAAAGACGTCCAAACTTGCAACAATTTTGTTCATACTGTAAGAAAAACAGTCATAATTTTAACGAGTACCGTACAAGGCAACAATTTTCACAAAACCCAAATTTTAGACAAAATTATTATAGCAACCCGACACTATTTTCGAAGCCTAATTTTCAAAATTTTTTAAATCATTATTCTCAAGGAAATTACGCACAACAAAATGCTCAACAAGCGAGTACCTCGCAACAAAACAGGCCACCTGTAATAAGGCCTAATCCAAATTTTAGACCCCCCTACCAACAACCCTCGAATTTCAATCGTCAAAATATGCGGAAAACACATCATGTTAATTTAGATAATTATTACGACACGCAAGGTTATCAGAATACTAATTTTTATTGTGAACAAGGCAACCGACAATTTAATGATTTTCAAAATTCACAAATAAGTTGTGATGATCAATATTTGCCGCAGGAATATTTTCCTCAAGTTTCACATAATAACTTTGTTGATAACCTACCGAATCGCTACGAGAATCAGGATTATACTACTAATCCTCAGGATTTTTACCTAGGTCCGGAGTATACCACGGATACTCCAACGACAGACCCTCAAGTCGACGAAATATCGAATCAAATCCAGACATTGAATTTAAATAGCAACTTCAACCCGTTCCTGAACTTTCCGGAACAAGGTTTCATGTAAACTCGTACCAATTTTTAACTGTAAATTCTAGAAATCTCCGTTACATTATGGACGCTACCAATACTTTCAAAATTTTGCTCGACACCGGCGCAGGTATTTCAATCTTTAAGCCGAAAACTGTTGAAAAATATATGCCCAGATTTTCTGAGAACATTGTTATACAGGGTATAACACAACAAAAGGTCACAATAAATGAATCTGTTCTTGTACCATTTTCACCTAATGACCCACATAAAGTGTACGTTTATAACCTCGATATTGAATTTGATGGATTATTAGGAGCTGATTTTTTTAAACATTACAATTGTATTATTGATATGAAAAATAATCAACTAATAACTAACTTTAAAACTGTCCCACTTTATGAAGTAAACCGAGACCTACCTGAACCACCAATAAAGAAATATAAACGTCAAAATTCTGTCCCGGAGGCCCCTCATGAAAACTCGATCGAATCACGTACTGAAAAAATCGTTAAATTAAAATGTAATTTGGCCAACACGGACGCTATACTACAAGCCCAAGAACACGAAAAAGTACGCTTACCTAACGCCCTCGTAAAAATAAACGCACACAGTGAATTTTTCACATCAGTCCTTAATGCAAACGCTATTCCAAAAACAATCAATTTCTCCAATTTAAAATTTGAACCTGTTCAAAAATTTAAGTCGATTTTCAATTTAAATACAGAGAACCCTGACTTCCAATATTCAGAACGAACGTATGAAATAAAAAACCAATTACGTTTAGAACACTTAAATGACGAGGAAAGTGTGAACTAATCACCCAACTTAGCTTAGCTTAGAATTTTCGGACATTTTCTATTTAGAAGGAGACAACTTGACATTCACCAATGAAATTAAGCACCCCAGTAAACATTAGTGTAACTTTACCTCTCTGAGAAGTAAGATTAATAGAACATTTTTTATATAAAATATTTTACATAATTTTACATAGTTTTACATAATTTTACGTAAAATAATATCATATTTAAGTCAACATATTAACTTAATTACTTATACACAAGTTTACATATTTGTTACATAATTTTACTTAAAAATGTTTACCTACTTAATTTTACGACATGGAACGAGTCAGTGTCACGCTCACGCCAGTTTGCTTATTTTGATGTAAAATCTAACGTTTGTGTTTTTTGATCATTTTTGGGAAAAATTGTGGATGATGTCTTTTAATCACTTTGATGCAGAACTGTGAACCTAAAGCGTTGTGACTTTGCGAATTTGGCGTACATACCTATGTTGAGGTGCACCATTTTCCAGTGAATGACCCAAAAGTAAGTTTGTGTGGTACCGTTTTTATAAAGATATTTATTTAAATGAAGTAATCTTTTTATAGGTTAGAATTATTTCACGGGCAATCGTTATTCTCGACAGACAATTATATCATTACATGGATTTTGTTACACAAAAGCTATATGTTGGTGCTGTTCCCAAATTATTAAGTTCAACTGAATCCAGCGTAAGAAGTTGTAATTCAAGGAAACCCAGATCATAATAGTGACCAAAAGCTTTAGCGAAGTACTAAGCATAGGTATGGTTATTTTTTACTGACATCTTATAGCACCTACTTTGTGTTCGTTATTGTATTGTACATATATTTCAAGGTTTTGTATGTGTAAAGTAGGCTAATATTTTCCTGCAATTTTTCTTTTGTCCAAAATTGGCTTCAGCACGTCAAAATACTTCAGAAAAATTAGATCAGAACCTTAGGACAAAACCATTGCCCGTTTTTAGGGGATAAAAGAGGTGGTAGCCAAAAACTTTTTTTTTAATATCAGAATCGGTTTCAACGTGTTAAAAAACAGGATTAGATGGTTCTGATCAAAAGCGCAGCCCTTTTTTGTTGTCTTGTGATTAATGATATTGCTTGTATCGCCATTAAAAAAATTAAGTTGATCATTATAAAACTACGAAGAAAACTAGAATTGTCTGAACCTTTTTGGTTAATTTTGTTGCAATAAATTAAGACAATTAAGATTTGCCATAAAAAAAATATGCTTCTGGTAGAATTAAATCATCTTGGCAAAGAACCCCGTACATTTTCTTATATATAATGGCTCTCCACGAATGTAATACCTAATATAATATAATTTAATATTTGTACAAAATTTATATCGTTGATTGTTTACTTTTCAGTGGCGTTAATTAACAATTTGTTTATATGACTGTTTAAGACAATGTACTTTTATCATGGGATTCTCACTCGTCTACAGCTTATGCATGAAAACAGTAATGCTTTGTACACTTGTTGCATAAATAAGTATTTTAAAAGTATTTAAAACAATTTTTTGACAATTATTTAACAAATGCATTTTTTTCACGCTTCACGGCTCCCAATTGGCATAGAAAAACCCGTGTTTTTAAATTGGTTCTTTTTTGTGGTCTTTTGAAGCATTCTATAATTTTTAATTGTGTTTAATTTTGAGAAAAAAAAATTCTTTATAAAAAATTTAAAATGATTTTAAATAATTTAAAAAAATTATGTGTTAACACCACTGAAGAGTAGGAGAAAAATCTACATTCTAATAAAAACTGTTCTATGACTTGATGCACCTAAACAGCCAACGGTTCAATTTTTGAATTTGTTATTGTTTTTTTGGCGTTGTTATAAACATTTCCACTTGAAATTTGGTGCGATGATTTAATGGGCTTATTTAGCATATTTTTTTATTACGTTTTGCAAAAAATCTCTTAATTTTAGAGCGAAATTCAAAAAACCAGGATATTCTAAGATCTCTAGAGGCTTTAAAATTAATCAAGAATACAGACGCTGCGTGAAGTCATTCACTCCTAGTTGCATTTCCATTCCTCTTTTACTTCCACGTCCAGTGGAAGTATGGTAACGACAAAAAGATTTTAAGTTTGAGCGAAAAAAAAATTTCTGTCTGTCGGTCTGTCTGTCGGTCTGTCTGTCGGCCTGTCTGTCGGTCTGTCTGTCGGTCTGTCTGTCTGTCTGTCTGTCTGTAACTTTTTTTTGTGCGCACGTTTACTCTGGAACCGTTTAAGATATTGACTTGAAATTTGGTACACATATGTACTTTAACGAGATCTAGAACTAGATTATATTTTCATCTTGTTCCGTCGAAGGGTTGGGGTGTAAATTGGGGTAAATTTGGGGTAAATGGGTAAATCAAGCAGGTAAGAGTCCACGAAATTGGTATTTAGCATATACAAGAGAAGCTAAGGTCTCAAAAAAAAAATTGGCATTAGCCACCCTGCCAAAAATTCCACATAGAAACTTATAAAAAAAAAGTGATGCGGTTTTATCGTTCCTATAAGTTATATTAGTATTATACAGAGAGGATTTTATCTGTTTTATTAAGTTTTAAATCGGTTATGAAACAGTAATTCCGAATGAGCTATTTGGAATTATCATGTTGCCCTTTCATGAGTACTTATATGAAATATACATCAACAAATCTACAGTTTAGTGTCTGCAAATACACCCTTGCCCTTATATCTGTAAACATATGGAATTACAGATACAACTTTAAAGAGATTCTAAACTTTTCTATAAGTAATATCATAAGAGTTCCAGTCCGTCCTTTCTCCAGTATCTATCGTATGTAACACACCATTTATCAACATGTTTTTATTGTAAATTTCAACATTGTTTTTTATTAGTATTAATGTGGATATACATGTCAACAAACGTACAGTTTCAATTGTATATTTTACAGATGTATTTTTATTGTAAACTTCCATTTTGCTTTTTATTAGTATTAATTTGGATATGCATGCCGACAAATGTACAGTTTAAATTGCATATTTCAAATAGAAATACTAATATTGTGGTAAACACAAAATTCTGCAAAGTCCTTATTTCCTCGGGTGTTCTTGTTCTAGCCTAGAAGCAATGAATGAGTTAGCAGTGAAAGAGACTGCTTTGTTTTTAATTTAACAAACACACTTCAGTTTCTTAGGTCACATTAGATTAGATATGAACTAGCTACACGTATACAGCTCCCTCTACTGGAGCCTGGAGTAAAGTTGCTGCTGAAATTTCTATCAGTTTCTACCAGAATGGAGCAGCAAACATTTACTTATACCACATCAATGAGAATTTATGAGAACAGTATCTAAGGTAAAACGTGCGGCTTTCCGTGGTTAAATGGCAAGTGTTTCTATAAGAAACGAGCTGCATTAGGTTGACTTGCAATTGAAGATTACTAATTATAATGTTTGAATAGGGATTTATGAGATCAGTTTCTATGAGTATTAATGTTTTTTTTTCAGTAATATATTAAATGTGTTTTCATTTGTTTGAATGGGTAAAAAGAAAGGTCAGTTTTCAACTGCAATTACAAATACAAGTTTAATCACTTTGAATGGGGTTATATGCGATTAATTTCTAAAAGTATTTATGCTGTTTTCCGAACATAATTGTGATGAGGTTTAATCAGTAACAAATTGTTCACTACTTGTTATGATATGGTCGGAAATTCCAAGTACACATTTAGTATTCCTTCAAAAGGATTGATGAGAGCAGTTTCTACGAGTATCTATTTGTTGTTCCTCTAGTAAATTATATAAGTCTTTACATTTACTTATACTATCTCAATAAGAATTTATGAGAACAGTATCTAATGTAAAACGTACGGTTTTCCGTGGTTAAATGGCAAGTGTTTCTATAAGAAACGAGCTGCATTAGGTTAGAACAGTATTGATTTGCAATTGAAGATTACAAATTATAATGTTTGAATAGGGATTTATGAGATCAGTTTCTATGAGTATTAATGTTTTTTTTTTCAGTAATATATTAAATGTGTTTTCATATGTTTGAATGGGTAAAAAGAAAGGTCAGTTTTCAACTGAATAAATTACAAATACAAATTTAATCACTTCGAATGGGGTTATATGCGATCAATTTCTAACAGTATTTATACTGTTTTCCGAATATAATTGTGATGAGGTTTGATCAGTAACAAATTGTTCACTCTATGTTACGATATGGTCGGAAATTCCAGGTACATATTTAGTATTACTTCGAAAGGATTGATGATAGCAGCTTCTACGAGTATGTATTTGTTGTACCAATAGTAAATTATATAAGTCTTTATCAGTATGCATTCGGATCTAATTTAAATATGAAAATTATATCAGAATAAAGCAACCAAATATTTTAAACGGAATCTATTTTTAAATCCAGACATTTACTTATACTATCTCAATGAGAATTTATGAGGACAGTATCTAATGTAAAACGTGCGGCTTTCCGTGGTTAAATGGCAAGAGTTTCTATATGAAACGAGCTGCATTTGATTAGAACAGTTTTGATTTGCAATTGAAGATTACAAATTGTAATGTTTGAATGGGGATTTATGAGATCAGTTTCTATGAGTATTAATGTTTTTTTTTCAGTAATATATTAAATTGGTTTTCATTTGTTTGAATGGGTAAAAAGAAAGGTCAGTTTTCAACTGCAATTACAAATACAAGTTTAACCACTTCGAATGGGATTATATGCGATCAATTTCTAACAGTATTTATGCTGTTTTCCGAATATAATTGTGATGAGGTTTGATCAGTAACAAATTGTTCACTACATGTTACGTGTGGAAATTCCAGGTACATATTTAGTATTACTTCGAAAAGATTGATGATAGCAATTTCTACGAGTATGTATTTGTTGTGCCAATAGTAAATTATATAAGTCTTAATCAGTATGCATTCGGATCTAATTTAAATATGAAAATTATATCAGAATAAAGCAACTAAATATTTTAAATAGTATCTATATGTAAATCCAGACATTTACTTATACTATCTCAATGAGAATTTATGAGAACAGTATCTAATGTAAAACGTGCGGCTTTCCGTGGTTAAATGGCAAGAGTTTCTATAAGAAACGAGCTGCATTAGGTTAGAACAGTTTTGATTTGCAATTGAAGATTACAAATTATAATGTTTGAATAGGGATTTATGAGATCAGTTTCTATGAGTATTAATGTTTTTTTTTCAGTAATAAGTATATTAAATGTGTTTTCATTTGTTTGAATGGGTAAAAAGAAAGGTCAGTTTTCAACTGCAATTACAAATACAAGTTTAATCACTTCGAATGGGGTTATATGCGATCAGTTTCTAACAGTATTTATGCTGTTTTCCGAATATAATTGTGATGAGGTTTGATCAGTAACAAATTGTTCACCACATGTTACGATATGGTCGGAAATTCCAGGTACATATTTAGTATTCCTTCGAAAGGATTGATGATAGCAGTTTCTATGAGTATGTATTTGTTGTTCCAATAGAAAATTTGTCTTTATCAGTATGCATTCGGATCTACTTTAAATACAAAAATTATATCAGAATGACACAACCAAATATTTTAAACAGTATCCACTTGTAAATCCAAACATTTAAAGATATATTTTAATGAGAACCAATCAGAACAGTATCTAATGTAACGCGTGCGGCTTTCCGTGGCTAAATTTTAAAAGTATTTTTAATAAATAGCTTTAACGGATTTGAACAGTTTTAATTTGCAATTCCAGATGAATAGTTTTAATTGTTAAATAGGGATCTATGAGATCAGTGTCTTTGTGTTATGTTTATTTTCCAATAAAAACACATTTTATTGAAAAAAAAAACATTACACTGACCTCATAGATTCCTAACAAAACTATTCATCTGGAAATGCAAAACTGTTCGAATCCGTTAAAGCTTATTTATTGCAAATAATTTTAAAATTTAGCCACGGGAAACCGCACACGTTACATTAGATACTGTTGTGATGGATTCTCATTATAATATTATCTTGGATTTACAGGTGGACACTGTTTAAAATATTTGGGGTTTCATTCTGATATGATTTTTATATTTAAATTAGATCCGAATGCATACTGATAAAGACTTATATAATTTACTGTAGGAACAACAAATAAATACTCGTAGAAACTGCTCTCATTAATCCTCTTGAAGGAATACTAAATATGTACCTGGAATTTCGGACCATATCGTAACATGTAGTGAACAATTTGTTACGGATCAAACCTCATCACAATTATATTCGGAAAACAGCATAAATACTGTTAGAAATTGATCGCATATAACCCCATTCGAAGTGATTAAACTTATATTTGTAATTGCAGTTCAAAACTGACCTTCCTTTTTACCCATTCAAACAAATGAAAACACATTTAATATATTACTGAAAAAAAACATTAATACTCATAGAAACTGATCTCATAAATTCCTATTTAAACATTATAATTTGTAATCTTCAATTGCAAATCAAAACTGTTCTAACCTAATGCAGCTCGTTTCTTATAGAAACACTTGCCATTTAACCACGAAAAGCCGCACGTTTTACATTAGATACTGTTCTCATAAATTCTTATTGAGATAGTATAAGTAAATGTCTGGATTTACAAATAGATACTGTTTAAAATATTTGGTTGCTTTATTCTGATATAAATTTTCATATTTAAATTAGATCCGAATCTTTACTGATAAAGACTTATATAATTTACTAGAGGAACAACAAATAGATATTCGTAGAAACTGCTCTCATCAATCCTCTTGAAGGAATACCAAATGTGTACTTGGAATTTCCGACCATATCATAACATGTAGTGAACAATTTGTTACTGATTAAACCTCTTCACAATTATATCCGGAAAACAGCATAAATACTTTGAGAAATTGATCGCATCTAACCCCATTCGAAGTGATTAAACTTGTATTTGTAATTGCAGTTGAAAACTGACCTTTCTTTTTACCTATTCAAACAAATGAAAACACATTTAATATATTACTGAAAAAAAAAAAACATTAATACTCATAGAAACTGATCTCATAAATCCCTATTCAAACATTATAATTTTGAATCTTCAATTGCAAGTCAAAACTGTTCTAACCTAATGCATCTCGTTTCTTATAGAAACTCTTGCCATTTAACCACGGAAAGCCGCACGTTTTACATTAGATACTGTTCTCATAAATTCTCATTGAGATAGTATAAGTAAATGTTTGGATTTACAAATAGATACTGTTTAAAATATTTGGTTGCTTTATTCTGATATAATTTTCATATTTAAATTAAATCCGAATCTGTACTGATAAAGACTTATATAATTTACTATAGGAACAACAAATAGATACTCGTAGAAATTGCTCTCATCAATCCTCTTGAAGGAATACTAAATGTGTACTTGGAATTTCCGACCATATCATAACAAGTAGTTAACAATTTGTTACTGATTAAACCTCATCAGAACTATATTCGGAAAACAGCATAAATACTTTTAGAAATTGATCGCATATAATCCCATTCGAAGCGATTAAACTTGTATTTGTAATTGCAGTTGAAAACTGACCTTTCTTTTTACCCATTCAAACAAATGAAAACACATTTAATATATTACTGAAAAAAAACATTAATACTCATAGAAACTCATCTCATAAATCCCTATTCAAACATTATAATTTGTAATCTTCAATTGCAAATCCAAACTGTTCTAACCTAATGCAGCTCGTTTCTTAAAGAAACACTTGTCTTTTAATCACGGAAAGCCGCACGAATTACATTAGATACTGTGCTCATAAATTCTCATTGATATGGTATAAGTAAATGTTTGGATTAGCAAATGGATATGGCTTGACTCATTTTGCTGGTCAATGCGGATATAAACTGATAACAATTTCAACAGCAACTTTACCTAACTCTTATAGAAACTTATTGACCATATAGGTTCTCATAGATACTTATTAATTTTTGATAATTTTCAATACGGATTGATGAGATTTTTTTGACAGGGCACCCCCATTACTTATTAAAGGGGATGAAAAGAAATTGTGATTTAGTGTATGTACAGGAACCAGAAACCTCAAAATATTTTTTTACTTCGTCCACCCCCCACTACCACACCCCCATCACCACCCCCACCTCACTACCGATGTGGGGTATCGTTTTATGGGTTTTTGGGATAGAAGATTTCAAATATTATATTATTAAAGTTCCATAAACAATTATTTTCACATACAAAGTTTTTTCGTTGTGAGTGACTTGGATAGAGAATCTGGATGTGGAAGTAGTAATTCCTTGGGCAGCGGTTTTTTCAGCAGTTATATGCTGCATACGCTTATGTTGAAATACTCCAATAGTCCCCAAATCACCGTCTCTGGCAAATTAGACAATTCTGATTTTAAATAGCTGGGTTTTAACAGTGTACACTCAACTTTGAGACCGACTTTCGGATTGAATGACAGCACTTTGAGCACATCGGTTCATGTTTAAAGCAGTATACTTCTGAAACTTATCGGATATCGACCTCAAATTTTCAGTATTATAATTATTCAATGATTACTTTGCATAAACGTAATAATAAGTGAATAATGAAATTTGACTAAGTGACCACATTCCATTGGAAGCGTGTTTTCGTAAAGTTTTGTTAAAATATATACATTATTAATTAAGTTATCATAAATTGTTTAATAACTTAACAACTTGATCAAAATAATTTGCATCTAGTTTTCTTCACAATTTAGTAAAGAATAATCTGTTTTTCTTTATTGTGATACAAGCTATATAACCAGATTTACTACACTATACAGGGTGCGTCACTTAAAACTCGTAACTTTTTTATTTTCGAAGCGATGACCATGTTGGGCACATCAAATTGTAGACACTTTTAAAGCCTTTAAGCATCCTTACAGAGTGAGTAAATCTTTTATCTTTTAATTGTTAAGAAAGGAAACTTAATTTCTTTGAATATTTTTTTACCTCACCCTGTACATAGACTGTGTTAATGTTTTCTTATAAAGGTTTTAATTAGCTTAAATTTGTGTTATTAAAATTTAAAAATTTGCAATTTCCTACTTAGTACATTTTAATATAAGTTAGTTTTTAAAAATATATTTTTTTTGTTTTATATTAATGTTTTGTTACGCTGAATATTGTTTGTGATATGTCTTTTACAGATAAAGCATAAAATTATTATTTACATTCCTTTCAAAGTAATTTAAAAAAAAATCAGTTTGGAATCGGATAGTGTTTTTAATTCCTTTCTCTAAAACCAAAAAGAATTTCGAATATGATGTAGTAATATAAATTGAAGCTAATTAAAACCTTTATCAGAAAATATTAACGCAGTTCATGTACAGGGTGACGTGAAAAAATATTCAAGGAAATTAAGATTTCTTTCTTAACAATTTTTTCAAAAAAATTTTTTTAAGTGCTTTAAAAATATCTACAATTTGATGTGCCCAACATGGTCGTCCCTTAAAAAATAAGAAAATTACAAGCCTGGGAATTTTAAATGGTGCACCCCATATATGAAACCTAACCTTTTTAACCTAACCTTTTAACGGACTAATATTTCAAATTTTTCACAGACTGTGTAACTGATGTTCAAGTAGCAAATGTCAGAGTGACGAAGGCTGACCAAAGAACGGGTAAAAACAGAAACGATCCGAGAAATGCTTAACACTTATTGTAGATACTTAGTTAACTTGAATATAGATTAGTTACACAAAAGACACTTGTATTAATCTCTCCTAAATCAACAGTTAATAAAATAAATTAAATGAAATTTGAGCTTTACTAGGAATGCAAGGTGGGGTAGGTAGGTGGGTATAAATCATTGGAAAAGAAAGAAATATCGTATAGCTACTTTCTAAAGAGGACAACACCTAATGTCTGGTTTACCTACTGGGATATGCAGAGATGAAGATGGAATTGAAACTCTTTACTTTGTTGATACTAATTAACTCAGTTTAAACTGTCATTCAATTCGAGAATCTTTACTAAGCTAATATATGTTGACAAATCAGACAACCTATCTTGCATTATATACTTTTTATCTCTTTTTGATGTAGCATGTATTTGTTTCATATACCTATTACCATAATTACCATAATGTTGAATGTAGTACTTTTTAAATATTGATACTAGAGAACTGGATTCTTGGAGTTAAATATATGAATTCCTCATAAATTGTCCAGAAAAATTTATATTCTTTAGGAAATAACTGAAGGAGACATCAACTTTTATTTTTAAGTAGAATACCTCTGAACATTTTTAGAAAGTTAGATAGTTTTATATTTTAAATATAACCATTTTTTTACAAAAATATTTTCATTCAAAATATAAAACTACTCGGCTCTATAAATAAGGTATCCCACTTAAAAATAAAGCTTGGTGTCAACTTCGGTAATTTTCTAAAGAAATATATTTTTCTGCATAACTTGTAACTTAAAAAATTCAATTGTGTAGCATCAATATTTAGAAAGTGCTGGGATATGCTATTTTGATCATACGGTAGGTAGATAAAATAAATACATGCTACATCATAAAGAAATGAAAAGTACATACATTAGTTACGTAGCGTAAGGTCACTATCAAGTGGTTGAATATACATATACGCTACGTCATAAAGAGATAAAATTAGTTACGTATCCTTTACATAGCATAAGGTCATTATTAAGTTGTTGAATATACGTATACGCTACGTCATGTTACGTACCGTGAGGTTGTTGTAGAACTCTCCAAAATTGTCCTAAGTTGAAGACAGAATCAAAATTCGACTTAGGCAAAAATTTCATTTAAAGACATTTTTAAGAGTCTGCAGAGGCGCAGATCAGTCCATAAGGACTGTTTTGGGTTCTATAAGGCGTTGGAAATGACCAGGTGAAAATTCGAAGAAACACCGAATTTTCACTTAGGAAAAATATTTTTGGTTCAGAATATGAGAGCAGAAGTATATAATGACAAAGATTTATGAATAATACACTTTTTCAAAGGTACAACAAATTGGACTTTGAAAAATAATATTTTTGGAAGGACGTCAAAATTTGGCTCAAGAATCGATTTATCGAAAGTACGCCAAAATTTCACTTGCAGACTAATTTTTCAAAACTGCGTTGAAATTTGGCTTGCAGATGGATTTTTCAAAAGTACGCCAAAATTTCACCCGCAGATTAATTTTTCAAAACTACCTTGAAATTTGGCTTGACAATCGATTTTTCAAAAGTACGCCAAAATTTCACCTGCAGATTAGCTTTTCAAAAGTAACTTGAAATTTGGCTTGAAAATCGATTTTTCAAAAGTACGCCAAAATTTCACCCGCAGGTTAGCTTTTCAAAGGTCTTGAAATTTGGCTTGAAAATCGATTTTTCAAAAGTACGCCAAAATTTCACCCGCAGATTAGTTTTTCAAAAGTACCTTGAAATTTGGCTTGAAAATTGATTTTTCAAAAGTACGCCGAAATTGGTCTTAAAATAGATTTTTCAAAAGTACCACAAAGTCAGTTTAAAAAGTACCACGAAAATATACTTTGAATTATTTTTTATTTTTTATTCCTCCCCCAAAGACATTGACCTTTGAGGTACGGTCATTGAAAGCCCAATTCTAAAGTATGAGCATAAAATTTTAGCGATGCACTGCATCCAAAAGGCAAAATAGAAGATTTTGACAAAGCCGGCGTAGTGCCGATAAGCAAAAATTGATAAAAATCAATGCACATGTACAAGGCCGGTTTCTCGCATAGAAAGAGTTTGGATTGACTCAGCGGCTCGCAATTTGATCGAGCGCGTTGAGTGGTCCAGACAAAGTAATGGTAGAAAAGCCAATAACGGGGATTTTCAAATGACAAAGTTATAGAGGAAAACGCCTTGTGCATAAAAATCCAAAAATTCAATTTTGCCTAAAAGCCGCTCGAAGGTGGGTCGCTGCCAAATCCATAATATCGAACGACTGTGATAAGGGCTAGTAAGTCGTGGACTGATCGAACGCCATTCAACTTACGCAGTAATAAGTCCTCTGAATGTGTTCGAGTACGTGGCTCTTCACGATACAAGAACTTTAAAGCTAAGTAGTCTCTAGCGAACCTAAATTCATTGAGTAGAACTTTTTTAAGTTATTTTAGTCAGCCATAATTATTCATTTACCCAGAGTCTGAGACGACTCTAAAAATGCTCGCATTTTGATTCTGAGAAGGTATGTATGAATCTTTTCTACCTAATCGATCGTTAGCGTGAGCGCTCTCGCTTGTATGGTCTGAAAGTCATTACCTTGATTGGGGAAGGCATGATTCTTATCTTGAGAATTTTGTAAAACCAATTTTGTTAAATAAACGGATTCTTTGAACTATTATTTCTTAATTGATCTTGAGGCCTGTTGACGGTCTATAATCCCTGGAACTTTCGTATAGAAACATTAACGTTCGACCTTCTGGTTGCTTTACGGAGGTTTGAGAGGGATTTTTTTATGCGTTTTTTGAGAAATAGATTCCGTCATTAACGGACCAAAACGTGGTTTCCACGTACAGAAATTAATCCCTCCGCATTAAACCCCTAACGAGGAAATTCAGGTCCAGAGAGAGCGTCATTTCCGATCTGTGGTAGTGCAGCCTTGGTCCATTACTCGGCTATCGAAGTTCATTTTATCTCGAACCCGCCTGGGAGGTAGAAGAACGGGGTAATACGCGACTGGCGCCCCCTGAGAAATAAATTGGTGTCGCGTCATTTTGACGCCCGGTAGTGCGTTCTTCTACAAGGTCACTATGTAAAAATCATATGCACATGTTGCTGACATTTCGCAGAGTATGCTCATATGATTATGCGTCACATTTTACATAGCACGTTACTTCTGCGAAACTTAGTTTACGTAGCATTTACGTATATGCTATATATTTATGTTTGCTGGGACGCTATTGACACCAATAATTGCAAACCAATATTCACGACAACAAAAAGTAAAATCACAAGTTTCAAAAATTCTAGACAAAGGCATAATTCGTCCTTCAATCTCTCCTTGGTCCTCCCCAGTTTGGGTGATTTCCAAAAAACTTGACGCATCCGGAAAAGAAAAATGGCGAGTTGTCGTAGATTATAGGAAATTAAACGAACGTTCACGATAAATATCCCCTTCAAAACATTTCTGATCTTCTAGATCAACTTGGAAAATGCTTTTACAACTCTAGATTTGGTTTCTGGTTTTCACCAAATCGAGATCAACCCCGAATATATTCAAAAGACTGCTTTCACAGTTGAGAACGGTCATTCTGAATTTGTTAGAATGCCTTTTGGTCTCAAGAATGCTCCATCAACATTTCAAAGAGTAATGGACAATATTCTGTTAGGGATCCAGAACGAACGTTGTCTTGTGTATATGGAAGATATTATTATTTACTCCCCCCACTATCCACGATCATATGTCCCGTCTAACCGAAGTATTTTGACGTCTACGAAAGGCACATCTCAAAATTCAGCCCGACAATGCGAATTTTTACGAAAAGAAGTCGCTTATCTAGGACGTCTTTTCACGAAAGACGGTGTAAACCCAAATCCCACTAAAGTCGATGCCATTCTAAACTTTCCTCAACCCAAAAACCCGAAGGAAATCAAGTCCTTCCTAGGGTTAGCAGGCTATTATATCCTAAGAGCAATGCCGGCGAGAGTCTTCACCCGACTCCCGGCAGGGTCACCCATGCCGGTAAGGTGAGAGGCGAAAACTAAGGACAGCTCAACCTCAAGATCCACACCACGCGTGGTGTGGCTACGGGAATGGCGTACCCGAGGCAATCCGAGCCACGAGCGAGCCGTGCCACTCACTCGCTTAACACCGTAATCAAGGTCCACACTTCAACGACCCTTGTGGAAAAGAAAAAGGGCACCGCAAGGGAACGTCCTGTGGGAACTGCGACCGGGAGGCTTGCCTTAACCGGCCGGCCTACGAGGAGAAAACCTCTATAACAAACCGACAGCGAAGCCGTAAATACCTGCAGAGCACCAGGCGCACCCTGCAGTATTCAGCCTTCCCTTCAGTAAGGGCCCACTGCTGGAGGGCGACGAATATTTGGTCCCAACTCGTGGGAATAGTATGAAGAATTTAATGGAAAATGAAACTCAGGACAATGTATCCAAGGTGGTAATCCAGGCCGAGGAAACAGCAGCGACTGGAATAACAAATCCTTTTGCCAGACGAGATTCGATAAATAGAACACCCCCCAGACAAAGAACATCGTCTCTCACAGATCTAGGCAGAAATAGGGAGCAAGGCTCTAGTGAGCAGCCTCACAAACGAAAAAGAACAGAAGAGACCGAAACTACAGTAGGCAACGTTGTAGCAGAACGATTTAAAAACGTCTTAGAAAAGATCTCCACGCACGCCAAGCAGGTGGATAAAGTCGTTCAAGACATGTACAAACCAAAGCAGGAACTGAAAGAAGCAGCCGGTAGGTTAGCCCTTTCAATCGAACAGCTGCACTCGAAGAGACTGAAAGACTGGCTGGACGAAGCTCAGAGCGAAGCTTCAACTTATGGAAGCCAAATATAAAAGAGAGATTGAGAGCCAATCACGAGACACCTCCGTCCAGTGTAAAGAGTGCAGAGAGGTGCAAAAGGGAGTGACAAGAAGGAAAGCTCTCTCACAAGAAGTTTTGTTGCGTTTCAACGCATCACAGAAGATGACTGGAAAGAGGAAACGTTTCCCAGAATGGAAGAGAAACAAGACTACATTTGGGCTGCTCCGGTAGAGTGTCAGCTCATACTTCCCTGCAGCAAAGACCTTGAAAGTAAAGACAAGATGGTCAAAAGGGCAATAAATAAGCTTGGAGGCAGAGAAGGGCTCCTAAAACAAAATAAGGCAAAAGGAAAAGTGGCAATGATGTCCCATTCGCTCGGCTTTCCTGACAAAGACGGAAATTTTACCCAGCAATCTAGGTATATCTACTACCCCAACCTCACTAACGGTGAGGCAAAGGAAGTGCCCGAGGATAGGTTCGTTTTTCGAACTATAAAAACCATAAAAGAACATATGACATCTCAAAAACGAACTCAATTGGCCATACCAGAAATCGATGGAGTACTTGGAGTAGTCATTACACGAATGATAGAGTTCTTGTTTGCGGACACCAATATCCAGATTTGAAGACACCCAGAGGAAGACTGTAGAACAAACAGTTATTAGCAAACCCCCTAGAAGACCTAGAATTAATACCAACAAAGCTGTTGGTAAACAGAGAAAAGTCAAGGAAGATGTACTCCTAGTCAAGGCTGATGGCAAATCCTATGCAGATTTGCTAAAAACAATTAAGCAGAAGGTTAACCCCAGCGAAATAGGAGTGGATGCAAAAGACATTAGGAAGACAAGAAATGGGGACCTGCTCGTTACCGTGCAAAATGGTTCAGACAAAGCCGAGATCTTAAAGAGGGAACTAAAAGAGAAACTTCCAGAAGCGACAACTTCAAAACTGATAGACAAGTCCTTCACATTAAGCGTCTAGAAGTGGCAACAGTTCAAGAAATAACAGACGCAATTTCTAAAGAACTATCTGTCCAACCTGAGGCTTTCAAAGTCACAGCTTTAAGACCGGCATTTGGAAGTAAACAAAATGTTACCGTAACTATACCTACGACAAATGCAGAGAAACTTATCCAGATGGAAAAGATCAAGATTGGCTGGATGAGATGCAAAATCGTGGAAAGGGAAGTGGATAAAAAGTGTTATAGGTGCTAGCAATATGGACATGAGAAAGCCTAATGTAAAGGACCAGACAGAGAAAAACTATGCGTCAAATGCGGAAAAGAAGGGCACAAAGCAGCCGTGTGCCAAAACAACCCATACTGCGTTCACTGTAACCAAGAGAGGCACCAGTCCGGAAGTACAAGGTGTCCGAAGAACAGGAGCAGAAGAAAGAGAACATCCGCTGAAAATTATGAAGAAAGTGAAGTTTTTGCAAATTAACACAAACAGGAGCCACCCTGCTCACGACCTAGCTGTAGCTACTGCCAACAAGATAGACGCAGGGTTAATCGCGCTAAGCGAACCCAATAAAAATGCAATTAAAGGTAGAAAAGACTGGATATCTGATGAACACCTAGATACCGCTATAAGGGTACTGGATAGACGCCTAGTAATCAAAGGACAGGGCTACGGACACGGATTCACTTACGTCGAGACCGCCTCTTTCACAGTGTACAGCTGCTACGCCTCCCCAAATAGAGATTTGGATGATCTTGAAGAAATTCTTTTCGAAATTGGAAGGAAAATAAGGACCAACAAAAAGAGAAGGCCATAGTTGTGGGGGACTTCAATGCAAAATCTATACAATGGGGTATGAACGTCACCGATGAGAGAGGCCGCGTCCTAACTGAATGGGTGGCAGAAAATGACTTAATATGTGTAAATGAAGGAAGTGCACCAACATTCCAGAGAAACGAATACTCGCCCATCTTAGACCTAACTCTGACTACTGACGACATTAAAAACAAAGTAGCTAAATGGTAAGTGAGTGAGAAAGAAACCCTCAGCGACCATAACTATATAATATTTGAAGTAAAAGACGAAGGGAAGAAAAGAGCTATGGTAACGCAAAGCAAAGGGTGGCAGATGAAAAGTTAGAACAAACAAAAGTTGCAAGAGACACTGAACGACGTCGGCATTGTTCAGGAAGAGGGCGGATCTCCTGCAAAAGACTTTTCCCAAACCCTCACGCAGATCTGTGACAGAACTATGTCGATAAAAAAGCACAATTCGAGAAGGCCACCTTTATATTGGTGGTCAGACGAAATTGCCGAACTTCGCAGGGAATGCTTGAGAAAAAAAAAGGATATGTACAAGAAATGCAAGAAAGAATCTTCCGGAAGTAAACCAATAACTGAGGGAAGAGTACAAAAGCAGCAAGAAAAGGCTGCGAAATTGCATCAAGGCTTCAAAAAGAGCATGCTGGAAAAGCATGCGTGACAAACTGGACTCCGATATCTGGTGAGATGGCTACAAGATTGTGATGAAACAAATGCTTGGCTTCCCTCCAAGACCCCAAATGTCCATGCAAATGACGGAGGAAGTGGTGAAGATTTTACGGTAGAAGAATTGAATATAGCTTGCAATAAGCTAAAACCAAATAAAGCACCGGGACCAGCCTACATCCCAGTAGAAGTCCTGAAGGAAGTAGTACAAAGTAAACCCGAATACGCACTAAGAGTCCACAACAAACTAGCGCGTAGAGAAGTATTTCCAGAAGACTGGAAGCAGGCTAAGCTTGTACTACTTAGGAAAGGAAATAAACCGCTAGACCACCCGGCATCGTATAGACCCATATGCCTCTTAGACGTAGAAGGGAAACTGTACGAACAGCTCATCTTAATAAGACTCAAAGAAGAACTAGTACGCACAGGTGGACTGGCAGAGAGACAGTACGGCTTAATGGAAGGTCGACAAACAGTAGATGCTATAAACAACGTGACCCAAATCGCCAGAGAAGCTGCTGCTTACGCGCATCAGCACCGAAGACTGTGTGCCGTAATAACGTTAGACGTGCAAAATGCTTTCAACAGCGCATCGTGGCAAATTATTCTGGAAGACCTGCGAAAAAGAGGAATAGAAGAGAGCCTAGTCAGGGTAATAGCATCCTATCTATCTCAGAGGAAAATAATTCTGGAAGCAGAAGACGAGACAAAGACCGTAGAAGTCAGCAGTGGCGTGCCTCAGGGATCAGTACTCAGTCCAACCCTGTGGAACATCCTGTATGATGATCTTAAAATGGAACAGCCAGCGGGTGTAACATTAATCGATTTTGCGGATGACGTAACCATGACAGTAGTTGCAGAAACCGAGAAAATACTGATGAACAAAGCAGACACTGCCCTGCAGCGAGTTGCAGAATGGTTGGAAGGAAGAAAACTAAAGCTGGCACCAGATAAATCGGAGGCAGTTCTCCTTACCACTAAAAGAAAAATAGCGCCGATCACTTTCACCATTCTGGATACTTCGATCAGACTCAGCAAGGCAATAAAATACCTAGGAGTGTGGCTTGACACCAAACTTACCTTCGCGGAGCACGTCAAAAGAACGACCGAAAAAGTGGAAAAAACAGTCGCAGCATTGACAAGCCTAATGCCCAACATAGGAGGGCCAAGAGCATCGAAGAGGAGAGTAATGGCAAGTGTGGTCCACTCTCAAATACCACTCTCAAATACTGTACGCCACACCAGTCTGGCATACGGTAACCCGAAAGGGCAAGACTCCAAAGGCTGATGTCAATCAGAATCGGCAGTGCATACCCTTTGCATACATTTGAACCGAGGCAGTGGGGGGTCACAGTTTGAGTCCCACCTATAGAATTTCCAATACAAGAAAGGACAGAGAAATATAATGGAGTGGAAGTCAGAGTAGCAAAAGAGAACGTCCTCACAAGATGGCAACAAAAATGGGAAACCGGAACGTATGGACGATAAATTGGTACCTATCATTCAGACATGGATAAATCTCCCCTACGGAAAAGTCGATTACTACTTAACCCAAGCTCTCTTAGGACACGGGTGTTTTAAGAAGTACCTCTACGACCGTAGAAGATCAGAAACAGACAGATGCAGCTATTGCGATGAGGTGGATGACGTAGAGCATACCCTGTTTACTTGTATTCGTTGGGAAGAGACCAGGAGGAACTATACCCAACAAACTGGGTCAACCTTCAACTACATAAACATGATGGCAAGCTTTTGCGCATCCGAGGAATCATGGCGACAAGCGTATGGAACAGTCCGTACAATAATAGAGACGAAGGAAGTAGAAAGCCGATAAAGGAAGTTAAGGGCCGGCTCCCCACTGAAGTAATGCGAAAGCGGTTTCCGGTGGGAGAAGCGAGATGAAAGGGGAGGTGTTTTAGTCGGTAAGAATCCGGCCCACCGTCTTATGCAAGATTCCCCCTCCTCCACAAAAAAAAGCCTATTATAGACGATTCATTCTTAACTTCTCTAAGATTTCGAAACTCCTGACTAAATTACTACAAAAGGACACATCTTTCAATTTTCACAATGACTGTACGAATTCATTTAAAAATTTAAAAGAAGCATTAACGACTACTCCGATATTAATCTACCCTAATTTCGATGAACCCTTAGTCCTAACTACTGTCGCGAGCGTATTTGCCGTCGGGTCGGTACTTTCCCAAAGATGTATAGGCAAAGATTTACCTATTGCCTATGCTTCAAGAACTCTGTGCAGCGCGGAAACTAACTATTCCACCATTTAGCGTGAACTTTTATTGATCGTCTGGTCGGTAAAACATTTCAGACCATTCCTATTCGGTAGAAAGTTTAAACTAGTGACTGATCACCGACCACTCACCTGGCTATTTTCCATAAAGGACCCAGGAAGCAGACTTGCTCGTTGGCGACTTAAACTAGAGGAAAACGACTATGAGATCGTGAATAAACCCGGTAAAAGTAACAAAAATGCTGATGCCCTATCCCGGATAAAAATCCGGGAATGTTCAAAATTTTACTCAAAAATGTTAGCCGCAAACACAGACACTTCAGATAACGAAAACTCAGACGATGAAATTCCCGACAATGACAATGAAACTGCCAAAAAAATTGTCCAACAGTTCGACACTTTTGCCAGGCTATACAAGACAAAGTCTTTAATAGATTACTCAAAAATTCAAACCTCCAACAAACAATTATTAGACAGAGAAAACAAGAACATTATAACTTTCTTCCAGCAAAATAATCTAAGAGACCTTCATTACAAAATCATCGAGGATTTTTTCGAAGAAACCCTCGAGTTTTATAATGACAAAATCGATATTGTTTCTAGTAAATCTGTCAGACATAGGAAATATTACATTATCCCCCTACCATTTGATCCTGAATCTAGAGTAGAACATCTATTTTTAACGTTATTTAAGAATCAAAACAAACTAGACCTTTTCAAAACTTATCATGTTGAAAACAATCTAGATCTCCCAATACTCGAAGTTTTATCATTCATCTTCGCGGAAAAAGGTTTAAAATTAATCATTTGCCAAAACTTAGTACAAATTTCCTACGAAGACCAAATCCCGCTAATCCTAGAACAACATCATAGCGGTAAAATTAATCTACACCGCGGAATAAACGAAATGGTTCGAAGAATAAAAAATAAATATAATTGGCAAGGCTTGTCTAAAGATGTTGAAAACTTTATCAAATCCTGTGAAATTTGTCAAAAGAACAAGGTATATCGGAAAAATATGAGTAGTCCATTAGTAATCACAGAAACGCCAAGAACGCCGTTTGAGAGAATCAATATAAACATATTTCAAACTCCCACAAAAAACTATGCTTTAACTATTCGCGATGAATTAACTAAATTCACACAAGCGTACCCTGTTCAAATAATAAATAAAAGAATTTTTCAGGTTAGGTGTTAGTATGTAACGAGGTCTAAAGTAAGAAACTGTAATTAAGTTAGTTAGGTATATAAAAGTTTAAATGTCTTTCCTTTTGCCTAGATGGCGATACAGTTAGTTGCTTTCAATGTATGTTGGTGAATAAAGTAGCAAAAACAAAATTAAAGTGCTTTATTTAAACATTAAAACTAAAAACAATAGTAAAAATCAGATTAACAGAACAGGTTATGGGTCCAGGTTTGCTCAGGCTGTAAAAGTAATATCAAGAAGAAAAAGGTAAAACAAAACTAAAACTGTGAAGTGTAGAACGTCGAAGCGGCTCTACAGACGGCAAAGGGGAAAAAATGGCGATGTCTTCTGATCCAACTAATCATATCGAGAAATTGACAGATGAAACTTCTTACCAAATTTGGAAATTCCAAGTAACAGTTACGTTTAAGGCACATGATCTGTATGAAATTGTGAGTGGTAATAAATTGTATGATAGCTTAACTAAAGATGACGAGAAAGCTGACTGGAATAAAAGAGATGCTAAGGCTCAAAATATAATTGTAACAACGATAGATAAAAAGTTAATGACTCATATCATGGATTGTAAAAACTCAAAAGAAATGTTCGACAAACTCAAAAATATTTTCGAGAAAAGTACCTCCGATCAAATTAGTATTTTGCTTCGAGAGTTTTATAGTTTTTCGTATATAAAAGGGTCAGACATGAGTTTACACATAAGTAAAATCGAAAATAATGTACACAAACTTAGGGCACCAAATCAAACAATCGATGAAAACATGATTATATCAAAAATATTGTCAACTTTACCTGCCGATTATAGGCATTTTGAATCTGCCTGGGAATCAGCTGCAACAACTGAAAAGACTCTAGAAAAACTCACTGCGAGATTGTTAACAGAAGAGGCAAGAAGTAAAAGCAAAGAAAATGAAAATGAAATAGCATTTCAAAGTACCGAGAGATTTTGTCAAAAATGTAAAAGTAAAACACATGACACGAAGTTTTGTAAGAAAGGTAAAGAAGAAAGAAAATGTTTCAAATGCGGAATTTCGGGACATATATCAAGAAATTGTTCTGGAGAGGGTACAAGTAGTGGAACTGCTAAGGCAAAGAAAAACTTTAAGGGTACGGACATGCCAAAGAAGTAACGACTCTAGCCGTGCATCTCGGATTTTTAGTCAATTAGTGGCCACGATGCTGGGCGTACATGCCGGAGAAGTTTATCAATCCGTTCCGTTTTTCGGGTAATTGACCTGGTTTTATTGTATCTCATGTAAATAATTTCTATTTCTGCAGTGTGTCGCCGTTTGTTTGAAATCACCATCATAAAGCATTTATTTTAGGTCCGATTTAGGACTTTTTTTAACGTAGATCTCTGAAAAGTGCATTCTTGTGATACATTAAATTTTATAAAACGTAAAAGGTGATCTATTGCGTTTGTTATTGTGGGTGGAAAATTATGAAATTTAATGAAAGTTGCATGGCGCATGGCAATAATTATTATTGCAATCAGAAATTAAAATAATTAAAACTTAGTACAAATTGACAATTACAGTGAATTTTCATTGACAATTTCAGAATTTTTATTTCCTTCGGAAACAATCCAAAAATAGGTATTTTTTTCACGAAATTTGGAACAAACCCATTTGAGTGCGTATTGTTATGGCGGTAACCGGAACGAGAGGTTGGGGGTGAAACTATCGAATTATACAGAGATATACTCTTCTTGTGGGACATTTTAAATACAAATTATTTAAATGGGAATATGCGCAATCAATGAATAGGTGTACTATTAGATAAATATAAAATTTAATTAGTTGGTATGATATAATATACCTGTACTATCCGATTAAAAGTACTGGCACCTCACTATCTGTCTATTCTATTTTTTGTTGAATTTTTATTGTATCTTTTAAAATACATTAGAACACTGTACATTACTGAACAAAATTAATTGATGAATTAGTTGAAATAATAAGAAATAAAATATGATCTTATGTTTCTTTACAATAATTAGCAATTATATTAGCAATCGAGAAAATTGTTATCTTTCGAAATAGATACCAAGTATATCAAAAATAAATGAAAATACAGGATGGAAGAAACTTGTTATTTGAATTTTCTTTTTTACTATTAGTAGTTTTCAAGAAAAATACATGTGAAAATGTGGAGTGTGCATTTTTTTTATCAAATATTATTATTATTCTTATTATTAAAATTAAACACAGATTTTAGTACCTATAAAATAGCTATAAGCTATTTTTGTAGCAAAATAAGTTGCATTGTGACCGGATTAATTTTCTGACTGCTTACGAACAAAACCCTACTCCATAAATAGTTAATTCGAACATTCAAAACATGACTAAAAATTAAACCCATTATTGAAAATTACGGCTAGGGCCTAGCACCGTCGCGTGGCTCTTTCCGTCGGATAATACGAGTCGTCTGCGTCTGTTGCATTGGCATTATATAATTCTTTCTGCGTACTCGTTAATGGTGTTCACTAAAAATCATTACGGATAAAAAAAATCAATATAAATATTGTATTGTCCCCAACTGTACCAGTATAGTACCCAGAAAAATAATGCTACGGTTTTTATACGTTTGCCGACGGATATAAAACTCAGTTTTATAGGTAACCGTCGGATACTGCTCCATTTTAAGGATAAGATTTTGCAGAGTGAGAGGGAAATATGCGTTTATTTTCGATTTATTATAAATAATTAAAAAACCAAACATAGTATAATCCTTAAGACTGTTTTAAATAATTGCCATTGTTCTAAAGAATACAACTATATATTTTTTTTATTGTAAATTTCTGTTGTACTTGAATATCCTAGTTTGTCAATGAAAATAGTTCCTAATTTCATTATTAGAGTATGGCATTTAACCGAGGGGTAGACCACTGTGGAAATCTGGTATACACGCAAGTGGAAATCAGCGGAAATCAATGGAAATCAATGGAAATCAATGGAAATCACTGGAAATCAATGGAAATCACTGGAAATCATTGGAAATCAACGAAAATCATTGGAATTCAATTGGAAATCACTGGAAATCAATGGAAATAAATTTAAAAACAATTGCAGTGCGCATGCGCTCATAACGAATTCTCAGCGACAGGTTTTATTTTGTGGAAGCAAATGCGAATTGTACCGCGATAAAGGGCGATAAACTTTTCTTTGTCATCCAAATTACGTGTATAATATAATAAATGTGTGGCTCTTATAATGTCCAGTTTAATGTTTAGTGAAAACTCTGAAATATCGAAATAATTTCACTTTACAATAACTTAAATTTCTTACAAATTAGCTTTTCTTACGTAATGCTAGAGCCGGGTCATAGATTTTATTCAGTATTCAGGAAATCCCACATTTTATCAGAATTTATTAAAGGGCAAGCATATATAAAACACACCCTTTACAAGGGCCATAATAAAAAATGGAATTGCTTTATTACTCTGTACCAAACTTATTGTGAAGTATGGTAAAGTATATAGCTCACCGTTTTTTGCCGGATAAAAAAATTATTAACGATAATAGCAACAAAAAAAGGATTTTTATGCTTTTTCGTCAATATCTTGAAAATTAGCTAACTTTTTGGTGAACATAAAATTCTATAAAATAATGTTTATGTATCTATATTTAGATAAGTTTGAACCGGCCGTCAAAATCTTGAAAATGATGTACCGAAGCGCTTACTTTTTGTTATTTTTTGATAGAAACCTTACAACTTTTCTCGTTCGTTTAAAATGTGATTGAAAGTCTGAATAAAATCCCTGCCAAAAATTCCACATAGAAACTTATAAAAAAAAAGTGATGCGGTTTTATCGTTCCTATAAGTTATATTATTATTATACAGACAGGATTTTATCTGTTTTATTAAGTTTTAAATCGGTTATGAAACAGTAATTCCGAATGAGCTATTTGGAATTATCATGTTGCCCTTTCATGAGACTTATATGAAATATACAACAAATCTACAGTTTAGTGTCTGCAAATGCACCCTTGCCCTTATATCTGTAAACATATGGAATTACAGATACAACTTTAAAGAGATTCTAAACTTTTCTATAAGTAATATCATAAGAGTCCAGTCCGTCCTTTCTCCAGTATCTATCGTATATAACACACCATTTATCAACATGTTTTTATTGTAAATTTCAACATTGTCTTTTTATTAGTATTAATGTGGATATACATGTCAACAAATGTACAGTTTCAATTGTATATTTTACAGATGTATTTTTATTGTAAACTTCCATTTTGCTTTTTTATTAGTATTAATTTGGATATGCATGCCGACAAGTGTACAGTTTAAATTGCATATTTCAAATAGAAATACTAATATTGTGGTAAACACAAAATACTGCAAAGTCCTTATTTCCTCGGGTGTTCTTGTTCTAGCCTAGAAGCAATGAATGAGTTGGCAGTGAAAGAGACTGCTTTACTTTTAATTTAATAAACACACGTCAGTTCCTTAGGTCACATTAGAGTAGATATGAATTAGCGACACGTATACAGCTCCCTCTACTGGAGCCTGGAGTAAAGCTGCTGCTGAAATTTCTATGAGTTTCTACCAGAATGGAGCAGCAAACATTTACTTATACCACATCAATGAGAATTTATGAGAACAGTATCTAAGGTAAAACGTGCGGCTTTCCGTGGTTAAATGGCAAGTGTTTCTATAAGAAACGAGCTGCATTAGGTTAGGACAGTTTTGACTTGCAATTGAAGATTACTAATTATAATGTTTGAATAGGGATTTATGAGATCAGTTTCTATGAGTATTAATGTTTTTTTTCAGTAATATATTAAATGTGTTTTCATTTGTTTGAATGGGTAAAAAGAAAGGTCAGTTTTCAACTGCAATTACAAATACAAGTCTAATCACTTTGAATGGGGTTATATGCGATTAATTTCTAAAAGTATTTATGCTGTTTTCCGAATATAATTGTGATGAGGTTTAATCAGTAACAAATTGTTCACTACTTGTCATGATATGGTCGGAAATTCCAAGTACACATTTAGTATTCCTTCAAAAGGATTGATGAGAGCAGTTTCTACGAGTATCTATTTGTTGTTCCTCTAGTAAATTATATAAGTCTTTACATTTACTTATACTATCTCAATGAGAATTTATGAGAACAGTATCTAATGTAAAACGTACGGCTTTCCGTAGTTAAATGGCAAGTGTTTCTATAAGAAACGAGCTGCATTAGGTTAGAACAGTTTTGATTTGCAATTGAAGATTACAAATTATAATGTTTGAATAGGGATTTATGAGATCAGTTTCTATGAGTATTAATGTTTTTTTTTCAGTAATATATTAAATGTGTTTTCATATGTTTGAATGGGTAAAAAGAAAGGTCAGTTTTCAACTGAAATTACAAATACAAATTTAATCACTTCGAATGGGGTTATACGTGATCAATTTCTAACAGTATTTATGCTGTTTTCCGAATATAATTGTGATGAGGTTTGATCAGTAGCAAATTGTTCACTACATGTTACGATATGGTCAGAAATTCCAGGTACATATTTAGTATTACTTCGAAAGGATTGATGATAGCAGTTTCTACGGGTATGTATTTGTTGTGCCAATAGTAAATTATATAAGTCTTTATCAGTATGCATTCGGATCTAATTTAAATATGAAAATTATATCAGAATAAAGCAACCAAATATTTTAAACAGTATCTATTTGTAAATCCAGACATTTACTTATAATATCTCAATGAGAATTTATGAGGACAGTATCTAATGTAAAACGTGCGGCTTTGCGTGGTTAAATGGCAAGAGTTTCTATAAGAAACGAGCTGCATTAGGTTAGAACAGTTTTGATTTGCAATTGAAGATTACAAATTATAATGTTTGAATAGGGATTTATGAGATCAGTTTCTATGAGTATTAATGTTTTTTTTTCAGTAATATATTAAATGTGTTTTCATATGTTTGAATGGGTAAAAAGAAAGGTCAGTTTTCAACTGAAATTACAAATACAAATTTAATCACTTCGAATGGGGTTATACGCGATCAATTTCTAACAGTATTTATGCTGTTTTCCGAATATAATTGTGATGAGGTTTGATCAGTAACAAATTGTTCACTACATGTTACGATATGGTCAGAAATTCCAGGTACATATTTAGTATTACTTCGAAAGGATTGATGATAGCAGTTTCTACGGGTATGTATTTGTTGTGCCAATAGTAAATTATATAAGTCTTTATCAGTATGCATTCGGATCTAATTTAAATATGAAAATTATATCAGAATAAAGCAACCAAATATTTTAAACAGTATCTATTTGTAAATCCAGACATTTACTTATAATATCTCAATGAGAATTTATGAGGACAGTATCTAATGTAAAACGTGCGGCTTTGCGTGGTTAAATGGCAAGAGTTTCTATAAGAAACGAGCTGCATTAGGTTAGAACAGTTTTGATTTGCAATTGAAGATTACAAATTATGTTTGAATAGGGATTTATGAGATCACTTTCTATGAGTATTAATGTTTTTTTTTTCAGTAATATATTAAATGTGTTTTCATTTGTTTGAATGGGTAAAAAGAAAGGTCAGTTTTCAACTGCAATTACAAATACAAGTTTAACCACTTCGAATGGGATTATATGCGATCAATTTCTAACAGTATTTATGCTGTTTTCCGAATATAATTGTGATGATGTTTGATCAGTAACAAATTGTTCACTACATGTTCCGTGTGAAAATTCCAGGTACATATTTCGTATTACTTCGAAAGGATTGATGATAGCAGTTTCTACGAGTATGTATTTGTTGTGCCAATAGTAAATTATATAAGTCTTTATCAGTATCCATTCGGATCTAATTTAAATATGAATATTATATCAGAATAAAGCAACCAAATATTTTAAACAGTATCTATTTGTAAATCCAGACATTTACTTATACTATCTCAATGAGAATTTATGAGGACAGTATCTAATGTAAAACGTGCGGCTTTCCGTGGTTAAATGGCAAGAGTTTCTATAAGAAACGAGCTGCATTAGGTTAGAACAGTTTTTACTTATTTATTTAGAAGAAGAAAGAAACAGGTTACAAACCTAATTACATGTTTCATGAGGGGGGACTACAGGCGATATAACCCGCTGGAGCCAACCCGGGCGACACGCTTCGAATACCGGGTTTTGATTTGCAATTGAAGATTACAAATTATGATGTTTGAATAGGGATTTATGAGATGAGTTTCTATGAGTATTAATGTTATTTTTTTCAGTAATAAGTATATTAAATGTGTTTTCATTTGTTTGAATGGGTAAAAAGAAAGGTTAGTTTTCAACTGCAATTACAAATAGGTACAAGTTTAATCACTTCGAATGGGGTTATATGCGATCAGTATTTCGAATATAATTGTGATGAGGTTTGATCAGTAACAAATTGTTTACCACATGTTACGATATGGTCGGAAATTCCAGGTACATATTTAGTATTCCTTCGAAAGGATTGATGATAGCAGTTTCTATGAGTATGTATTTGTTGTTCCAATAGAAAATTTGTCTTTATCAATATGCATTCGGATCTACTTTAAATACAAAAATTATATCAGAATGAAACAACCAAATATTTTAAACAGTATCCACTTGCAAATCCAAACATTTAAAGATATATTTTAATGAGAACCAATCAGAACAGTATCTAATGTAACGCGTGTGGCTTTCCGTGGCTAAATTTTAAAAGTATTTTTAATAAATAGCTTTAACGGATTTGAACAGTTTTAATTTGCAATTCCAGATGAATAGTTTTAATTGTTAAATAGGGATCTATGAGATCAGTGTCTTTGTGTAATGTTTTTTTTTAATAAAAACACATTTTATTTTGAAAAAAAAAACATTACACTGACCTCATAGATCCCTAACAATTAAAACTATTTATCTGGAAATGCAAATGAAAACTGTTCGAATCCCTTAAAGCTTATTTATTGCAAATAATTTTAAAATTTAGCCACGGAAAACCGCACACGTTACATTACCCAACAAACACCGAAGATCGGCCCATCAGTGGGCCATCACTGGGCCAGAAGTTTCATTTCTGGCACAGTGATGGTCCGCTAAAGGGCCAACCTTTTGTGTTTGTAGGGTAGATAATGTTCTGATGGATTCTTATTATAATATTATCTTTAAATGTTTGGATTTACAGGTGGACACTGTTTAAAATATTTGAGGTTTCATTCTGATATGATTTTTGCATTTAAATTAGATCCGAATGCATACTGATAAAGACTTATATAATTTACTGTAGGAACAACAAATAAATACTCGTAGAAACTGCTCTCATCAATCCTCTTGAAGGAATACTAAATATGTACCTGGAATTTCCGACCATATCGTAACATGTAGTGAACAATTTGTTACGGATCAAACCTCATCACAATTATATTCGGAAAACAGCATAAATACTGTTAGAAATTGATCGCATATAACACCATTCGAAGTGATTAAACTTGTATTTGTAATTGCAGTTGAAAACTGACCTTCCTTTTTACCCATTCAAACAAAGGAAAACACATTTAATATATTACTGAAAAAAAACATTAATACTCATAGAAACTGATCTCATAATCCCTATTTAAACATTATAATTTGTAATCTTCAATTGCAAATCAAAACTGTTCTAACCTAATGCAGCTCGTTTCTTATAGAAATACTTGCCATTTAACCACGAAAAGCCGCACGTTTTACATTAGATACTGTTCTCATAAATTCTCATTGAGATAGTATAAGTAAATGTCTGGATTTACAAATAGATACTGTTTAAAATATTTGGTTGCTTTATTCTGATATAATTTTCATATTTAAATTATTTCCGAATCTTTACTGACAAAGACTTATATAATTTACTAGAGGAACGACAAATAGATACTCGTAGAAACTGCTCTCATCAATTCTCTTGAAGGAATACCAAATGTGTACTTGGAATTTCCGACCATATCATAACATGTAGTGAACAATTTGTTACTGATTAAACCTCATCACAATTATATCCGGAAAACAGCATAAATACTTTTAGAAATTGATAGCATATAACCCCATCCGAAGTGATTAAACTTGTATTTGTAATTGCAGTTGAAAACTGACCTTTCTTTTTACCCATTCAAACAAATGAAAACACATTTAATATATTACTGAAGAAAACACATTAATACTCATAGAAACTGATCTCATAAATCCCTATTCAAACATTATAATTTTGAATCTTCAATTACAAATCAAAACTGTTCTAACCTAATGCAACTCGTTTCTTATAGAAACTCTTGCCATTTAACCACGGAAAGCCGCACGTTTTACATTAGATACTGTTCTCATAAATTCTCATTGAGATAGTATAAGTAAATGTTTGGATTTACAAATAGATACTGTTTAAAATATTTGGTTGCTTTATTCTGATATAATTTTCATATTTAAATTAGATCTGAATCTGTACTGATAAAGACTTATATAATTTACTATAGGAACAACAAATAGATACTCGTAGAAACTGCTCTCATCAATCCTCTTGAAGGAATACTAAATGTGTACTTGGAATTTCCGACCATATCATAACAAATAGTGAACAATTTGTTACTGATTAAACCTCATCACAATTATATTCGGAAAACAGCATAAATACTTTTAGAAATTGATCGCATATAACCCCATTCGAAGCGATTAAACTTGTATGTGTAATTGCAGTTGAAAACTGACCTTTCTTTTTACCCATTCAAACAAATGAAAACACATTTAATATATTACTGAAAAAAAAACATTAATACTCATAGAAACTGATCTCATAAATCAAACATTGTAATTTGTAATCTTCAATTGCAAATCAAAACTGTTCTAACCTAATGCAGCTCGTTTCTTAAAGAAACGCTTGTCTTTTAATCATGGAACACCGCACGAATTACAATAGATACTGTGCTCATAAATTCCCATTGATGTGGTATAAGTAAATGTTTGGATTTACAAATGGATATGGCTTGACTCGTTTTGCTGGTCAATTCTGATATAAACTGATAACAATTTCAACAGCAACTTTACCTAACTCTTATAGAAACTTATTGACCATATAGGTTCTCATAGATACTTATTAATTTTTGATAATTTTCAATACGGATTGATGAGATTTTTTTGACAGGAATCACAGATCATCTATGGATTCTAAAAAAACACTTTTCAGTCTTATTTTCTGTTTAAGCAGTTGTTACTACATAAATAAACTTCTTTGTATTGTCATGGTTTTTTGCGGATTTCAGGTCTTAGGTATCATCTGAGACAATTTCATGTGTCCTTTTTCAGATTTTTTAAAAGTGGTGAAAAGTAAGTGCCTAGGAACCTCATTTTTGAGACTTTGGCGGTCGATACAAGCTCAATTATCAAAACTGTACCCTTTTCTATGACCATTTTGTTAGAGAATTTAATTCTCTATCAAAAATCGGTCCAATACAACTCGGACAAACTTTCCCATTTAGGAGTAAGGGCAGTTTTAGAGATTTTAAAAACAACCCGATCGGACGATTATTTTTGCCAGTGATCTTGAAAAAAAAAAAATAGTTCGTTTTTTATTTTTTGCAATCCTGGTAGTACTTATATAAAAATTTTTTATTAATTTGTTTAAGTTTGTGTTTAAAATAGCAACTCGATCGGATGATTATTTTTGCCGCCGCAGTGACCTTGAAAGAACATTTTTTTTGATTTTCGCGATTCGGATAGTACGATTTTTTTTTTAATTCATTTAAGTTAATGTCGAGGTTAATATTTAAAAGCGCAGTTCCATCGGACAATATGTCTTTTGCTGTTGCAATCGGCTTGCAGCTGCAATCGTCAGGTTCTGAGAAAAAGAATATTCGTTAAATAAAGCAAAGCACTATCGTTAATATTCTGGATATCTCAAGTATATAGAATGAATCTACACTACACATTTAACAGGAAATGACCAGTATTGATGTAAATATGAAGCAGTACCGCATTATGCAATTATTAAGAGTGAGTGTTTTTTGTTATACAGAAAATTATAATTTTCTCTATGGAAAGTGAAAGGCACATTTTTAATCTATCTCGTTCATATTTTAAGATATTGACGAAAAAGCATAAAACCCCACATTTGTTGCTGTCATTGTTAATAACTTTTTATCCACAAAAAAAAAAAAGGTATATATTGTGCTTTCTATTTTAAGTATGACTTCTCGTATAATTTCATACAGATCTGTACTCTGAAATCTGAGTCTTATACGCAGAGCATCAGAATTCAAATACCTGCGCATGCGCATGTTTCCATTGGAAATCAATGGAAATTATTGGAAATTATTGGAAATCATCGGAAATCATTGGAAAGCAATGTAAATCATTGGAAATCAATGGAAATCAGTCGAAATCAATGGAAATCATCGGAAATCATTGGAAATCAATGGAAATCTGGTGGAAATCGTTGGAAATCGAGACAAAATGGAAATCTGGTGTACAAAATCTGGGCAGCGGTCTACCCCTCGCATTTAACTATATGCAAAATTTATGATAAAAACTGTATATGGTTGTATTCCTTAGAGCAATGGGAAGTATTTGAAGCTATTTTAAAGATTATACCATTTAAGATTTTTTAAATATTTATAATAAACCGAAAACATATGCATATTTCCCTCTCACTCTGCAAAATCCTATCCTTAAAAACTAAATAGGTAAACTTTGGCAAATAACTATGAAATAAGTGGTTCAAAATTGACTTGCAAGAATCCGCCTAAACCTACTAACAAACACATTAACTAATGAACTAATATACAAATAAAAGCTTTGTAAAACGAACATTCGTATTATTAAACACATTGATGCAACATTTTGTGTCGCATCTAGGAACGGCCCTGCATACATATAATTTGTTACAATACTTCCACTTCACTACGAGGATGTGAAAGTAAAACGAATAATGAATTCAGTTGTTATTTATTTCAGACATAATAACATGTTTCTGAAATTAGACAACTGTGGTGGTGAATCTTGTCGGGCCCTGACTGAAACTGACATCGTCAATGTTGGCTCCAGCAAACTGTGCCGGGACCCAACGGTCCACCTGACAAACTTCAAAGCGTACCGACAAGGTTAACTGGTTGGTTGGTTCGATCTTCTCTTGGGCCTAAGTTAATAACAGGGATCTACAGACGACCAAACCAACCAACCTTCTCGGTACACTTTGAAAATTGCTATGACAACTCGCAAAAGTAAGCTGGTCTGCTGGAGTTTCAGCGTCTTCAAGGCGTACCGACATCGTTGACTTCAGCAGTTTTACGAGTTCTCATGGCAAACTTCAAAGTATACCGAGAAGGTCGGTTGGTTGATTGGTTGGTTGGTTGGTTGGTCGGTTAGTGGGTTGGATCGTCTGTATAAACCCAGCTATCGGGAGCCAACATTGTCGGCATGCTTTGAACTCATTTGTAAAAGTGAACTGGTCTGCTGGAATTCCAAAAAGCGTACCGACAATATTGGCTCCCGACAGTTGGGTCGTCTGTAGACCTCTTTTCCATTCAATATACATATGTATTATATGTAACGTAACAATTTTGGTTACATTTTATAATTATACCTTCTCATATTAAGAATTATAAATTTATTTTTTATTTAATTTACTTATATTTAATTTTCAGAGATATCAGGATCTGAAAGAGAAGTAAATAAATGTTGCATAAATGCTATAAAATTTTATGTACAGTTCTGTACGTCCGTTTAAAGTAATTATCGATATCTGAAGTTTTTATTGCCGAAATCCTTCCGGGTAACGTTTTCGTAAAATATACTGGGCACTTTTCTAAATTGTCGGGCAGATGCACCCGGTGGACAAAGCACGAAGCTCATTGGCTATGTTTTTCAAAATAGCCAATCAAATAATGTTAGGTATTGCTTACCGGTACGATCCACCAGTGAATTTAGAAATCTGCCCACTTTGTTACAGTGCAGACCACGCCCACAACCGTGTTAAAGTAAATTTATACGCGACCACAGTGCCGTGCCGTCCTGTAATCTATACCCGGCCGCTAGAATAAATATAATTTTTACAGTGTTAACTTATACCTACTTCTATCAGTGAGTGAGTGTTGATAAATTCACAATAATAATGGACGACATCGAAAAGAAATTGTTAGCAATCAATGACAATTAATGCGAATTTTCGGATGAAATATTTGTTAATGACAGAGGTTTTAAGGTGTTAGGGCGAACGAAATAAAATCTTGAACGGTTTGAAAGTGACCAGGCCTGTAGCTAAAATGTGCTTTCAGGGCGGGCAAACGATTTTTCGGGACGGGCCCGTAAAAACGTCCGAAAAATTTTTTGATGAGCGGGGGGAGAAATCCAAAAAAATTTTTACCCAATCTCTTTTAAAATATTAAAAAGACAGTTAAAATTGCCCCCATTACGATCACCGTAGGTCGGGCGAAACTTATTCCAGGACGGGTGTCGCCCGTCCTGCCCCCCCCCCCCCCCCCCCCCCCCAGCTACATCCCTGAAAGTGACTATAGTGCATTTTGCGATCACTGCAACGGTAATTTTTATACACTTTATATTATGTCGCGTTATTGTGCTTTATTACAGGTAACTTATGTTCATAATAATTGTCACATACATGTGGCTGAAGCGTACAGCCTCTTGAAAATGAATAATGAAACGAAACTAATTTTCTTAAATTACTTTGAAGAGAGCATAATACTAAGTGGTGCCAAAAATTTTCATGATATGAAGTTATTCAACGAAGCCTAAGAAAACATCTTTCAAAAAATATTACCGCAAATATGCCCAATGCTAAAGTTAAAATTATTTTTGTTACTTTAGGTACTCATTTTGTCAACTTTTACCTTTAAATTTATGTTACCTACATTTTGATTAAAGTAAAAACTTCATCTTAAACAGATTTATATTTTCTACGCACCTTCATTAATGAAATATTAAGTACATAAACAAAGCAGAATGCACAACTGATATCGTAAATCAAGATACACATAGGCAATAGAACCTCGTGTACGTTTTATTAAAATCTCTATACACAGATATATTTTCAGTTAACCAATAGGGGCTAGTCATAGGCGTGGTGTACACTGTGACAAAGAATATTTTACAAAAACGCTTCCGTCGTAATATCTACGACGTCGGTACCTACTACACTTTACCTGTTGATTCAGATTGTCTTCCTAGTTTTATTTCCACATCCCGTGGAAGTACAGTAGTAACGACAAAAAACATTTTGAATATTTTTACTGTTCAAATAAGCTTAGAATGTCATGAAACGTCGAAATTTTAAGTTTGACCGAAAAAAAAATGTCTGTCTGCCTGTCTGTAACTTTTTTGTGCGCACGATTACTCTGGAACGTTTAAGATATTGAGTTGAAATTTGGTACACGTATGTATTTTAACGTGATCTGGAATTAGATTATATTTTCATCTTATTCTGTTGAGAGGTTGGGGGGTAAATAAGGGTAAATGGGTGTAAACAGATAAATCTAGCAGATATGAGTTCATAAAATTGGTATTGGTATTTAGTAGTGATATTTAGTATTAGTATTTATACAAGAGAAGCTATAAAAGGTCTCAAAAAATTTTTTGGCATTAGCCACCCCCATTACCACCCCCACACCATTATTAAAGGGGGTGAAAAAAAATGTGGTTTAGTGTGTGTGTGTGTACAAGAACCAAAAACGTCAAAATATTTTTTTTACTTCATCCACTTCCACCCTACTACCGATGTGGGATACTGTTTTATGAGTTCTTGGGGTAAACGATTTCAAATATTACATTATTAAAGTTCCATAAGTAATTATTTCTACATACAAAATGTTTTCGTTGTGAGAGACTTTGATGGAAAATCTGGATGTGGAAGTAAGGATTCCTTGGGTAGCGGTTTTTCCACTCCCTACTCAAAACATGCCGGTTGTGGTGCTGTTTATGGCGTTTGTCCCACAACGCTGGAGCATTGATTGATTCGTCCTTTTTATTCATTTTCACTTTTTCACAAAATAAAAATAAAAAGATATTCAATATATATCGTACACACATTCCTGCGTGATGGTTATACACTGTACGGCGAATCTAGACAAACGTAGTGTGTACTGGCTAAACCTCAACCCCTCACAGTTCTTCAAAATTAATCCGCATGTGTACCATCAATAGAAAGACTGGGGGGAATTGTCGTTGAAATTAAAATACGGCACACGGCACGTATTCAATGCTGGAAAAGCCGTACTATATTTGTATTGCTACTTTTTCAATTTAATAGCTATATTAATTATATATCAATAATTATAGTTGCTAAATACCCCACTGTCAGGGCTGTCGACAGCTTTACCGAGCCCCGGGGCTGCTTATTATTGAGGGCCCCTTCCCTCTTTCAAGGTTTTGTCGTTTTATTTTTCTGTTTTTAATTTATTAAAAAACTACCACAGTATTTAATTGTTACAGATTTTTATTGAATTGAAATATTTATATAATTTTTTTGAGAATCGCCAAATGTGCACAACTGAATGGCCTAGCCTATATGACGTAATATAGCCGTAGTCCCGGGCCCCCTGCCTCCCCCTGTCGGCGGTCCTGCCCACTGTCCCTACTTCTGGTGTAGATATATAGCCATAGGCAAAAAAATTATTCATAGAAATATTTACTAAAATCATGTAGGTAACATATAAAATAAACATATAAAAATAATTTTAAGATACAGACTTTGTATATATTTTAATTATAAAGCAATAATTAAGGTTGTTAGCTATAACTTAAAACAAATATCCATAGAAATATTTATTCAAAATATGATAAATATTCGCGACCCGAGTAGTCTACCACTCTACCACCATATAAAAACAAACTATTTTGTTTCGACGTGAACATGCTAGTTGACTTCGGATATAAACAGCTCTGGTAACATCCTCGACATGTGCGGTCACATTTAAATGTACAGGTTTGTTTTACAAATTGATGAATTCGATGCACGGACTCAAATTGTGGCCTGAACTTCTAGATGCGAGGATGCTTCGGATCTGCGTACCTCACACCAAATGTATAAAATTATGAATGGCCAGTGAAGTGCAATGACCGCGGTGATTCCCGTGTGAACTGCTAGGATGAACTGCTGCAAGTATCTTTGGCATGCGCTATCCCATTTAAATGTACAGGTTTGTTTTACAAATTGACGGCGGCTGTAGTAGTGAACAACTCATTTAACTATTAAGATTCTTCGACATGTTCGTACCCTAAGGGATGTAGCATTTGCAAAAAGACAAATCACGAAGAACAGGACTGTTTTTTGAGAGTTAAGAAACAAGCTGAAAGTAAAATAGCTTTTCTTACTGAAAATAATAATAATTTATGTACTCAAGACTTTGTTGTTGACTCTGGTAGTTCATCTCATATGGCAAATTCGAAAAATCTGTTTTCAACTTTAGAAGAAATGCATTCGAATATACATGTGGCTAAGAAAAATGAAAAAATGACTGCAGAAGGAAAAGGAAGTATTGAAGCAAGTTCTTGTATATTAAAAGATGTTCTGTTCATACCAGACTTAAGAAAAAACTTACTTTCGGCGAATGCCATTACAGAGAATAATGGAGAAGTAATTTTTACAATAGAAAAGGTTTTGATAAATAAAAATAACGTAAAAATATTGGAAGGACGAAAGAAAGAAAATGGTTTATATGTCGTAAACCTAGATCAGATAGAAGAAAGTCACCTAACAGGAAAAAAGGAGAAAACTGAAGAATGGCACAAAAAATTAGGACATTTAGGGCTGAAAAATATGAACAAACTAATTGATTTGAGTACTGGCATGACGTTAACTAAAACCGATGTTAATGAGCTGAAAGATATTTGTGAAGTTTGTTTAGAAGCAAAACAAACAAGGCTTCCTTTCGACACAGTAAGACAAAGAGCAAAAAGACCTTTAGAGATACTGCACACAGACATTTGTGGTCCCATTGAACCCACAACTTGGGATGAAAAACGATATATTCTGACAGTGCTTGATGATTGTACGCATTACTGTAGGGTTTACTTATTAAAATGCAAAGCTGAAACATCAGAATATCTGAAAGAATTTATCAGAGAAGTAGAAGCATATAAAAATGTATAAGTAGCCAAAATACGCTGTGACAATGGAGGCGAATATGCAAACGTAAACTTCAAGCAGTGGTGTAAAAATAAAGGAATTGTTTTAGATTTTACAGTTTCTCATTCTCCTCAACTGAACGGTAAAGCAGAGAGGCTAAATAGAACACTATTAGAGAAGGCACGAGCATTAATTTTTGATGCGAGATTAAACAAACAATTCTGGGGTGAAGATGTGTATGTAGCTTGCTATTTGTTAAACAGAAGCCCGACGGAAACAGTAGATAAAACTCCCATAGAGTGTTGGACCGGATTAAAACCAAATTTGTCAAGGTTACAAATTTTTAGGTCAATAGCCTACGCAAAAGTGTTAGGTTCTGTTCAGAAACTTGACTCAAGAAGTAAAAAATATATGTTCCTGGGATATGCACTCAATGGTTATCGTTTATGGGACGAAAAATTAAGAAAAATTGTGATTCATAGAGATGTGGTGTTTAAAGAACCAGAAAATACAATAAGTAAAACCGTTGAGATAAATATGCAAGAAAATAGTGACATTTTTGAAGAAATTTTAGATACAAATGAGGAAAGAAAAGAAGAGCAAGTATTCGACAACTCACCTGGTGAAAGTGAAGAGTTCGTTTTTGAAGAAACACGGGAAGAAAATGAACAAGGGCAAAGACATGCTCAAGAAACACAAAGAATTAGAAAATTAGGAGATGGAGAAAGTCACAATGAAACAAGAAGTGGTAGACAAGTAAAAATACCAGAAAAACTAAAAGACTATGTGTTAGATAGTGGAGATGAAGTTTTTTTGACATATCAAGAAGCAGTCACAGGGCCAGAAAAAAGGGAATGGTTAGTTGCTATAAATGAAGAAAAAAATCCCTAGATAAAAATCAGACTTGGACGTATTTAGACAAAAATGAAGTAAACGATAGAAGAATATTAACCAGTAAGTGGGTATTTTGGATAAAAGATGACGGTAAATATAAGGCAAGATTGGTTATTAGAGGATGCCAACAAAAAAATGGCTTAGATTATAGTGAGACTTTCAGTCCAGTTGTTAACGTTACTTTACTTGGAATTTTATTTGCTCTAGCCGTTAAAAATGACATGAAAATTACAAAATTTGACATTAAAACAGCATTCCTTTATGGAGAATTAACCGAAGAAATTTTTATGCATATACCAGAAGAATACGAGTATAAAAATGCTGCAAATAAAGTATGTCATTTAAAAAAAACTTTGTATGGATTAAAGCAAGCTCCTTTAAAATAGAATGAAAAATTCAGTGACTTCCTGAAATCAAATGAAATCAGTTTCAAAAAATAAACAAAAATTTCGAAAATTTTCAATAATATTGTTTGAGAACTGCTGGAATGTTGGGATAGGCTTTTATCTTCGCGTGTGTCGGCGCCTCTAACCATCAAATACGCCAATACGGCTCTTTCAAAGTATCGCGCTCCTTTGCTAGAGACCGCGCGTCGGCGAGGACACAAGTTGATAATCTCACTTTTTTATGGCTTTTTAAAAGTAGGTATGGTATGGTCTTTAGCGGTGCGGTAAGGGTGAAAGACGTCGGCGTTTTTTGAGTGCTTAGTAGATCTGAAGAGAACTATACTCTCCCTTGTGCAATATTTTAGTTTCTGTGGGCACACGTCGAACCCATTCGTTGCTTTTGTTCCTTTTGAATTTGGGCCACGTATTTAGAGTTAAGATTCATTTTATTGACTTACGGTTCAAGTCGTTAAGTTCTTGATTACTGTGACAGACACTACTTGTTCGTTCTTTTTGTGTTGCTTTTTGGATTTTGGACCAAGTTTTTATTTTTATTTTCTTTATTGACAACGTTAGTTGATAGTTTAGTGTGGTATTTTAATGAGTATAGAAACCATAAAAAATGATCCTAATTTACCAAATGTGTTGAACGGAGTGCGTATGTCCTTAGTTCGACGTGCCGAAAAGTGTATTGATGCAGACGGAAGCTATTTCGAACAATTTATGTAAATCAAATAATTTATTGGTAAGTTCTAGATTTCCCGAATATTTTAGTTTTCGGTACCTGAACGGCAATTCGTTAAATAAATCAGATTTTTTCCTAACTTAAAATACACCTAATTGTTTTCTGTTATCATATCTCAGACGTCTAACTCTTTATTTCCCAATGTCATGCAATAATTTCTCATTTTTTAAGCTTTTAACCCAGAACACTCTTTTAGGTTACAAATGTTAATAAATCACATTTAAATCTGAAAAATTATAAACAACAATAAAAGCTCCAATAATTTGTTCTAAATTAAAAAAACACATGTAAAGAAATGCTGTGTTTAAACCTCCACGCCCATCATTTGTTCAGTTCTGCAAAAGAGATAAGGAATTATTTACATTTTCATAATTGGTTCTGTTGAGGCGATCATCAAAGGTACTGCCCTTCTTTGCTTTGAAACCGCGGGCCGCCGCGTGCCGGCGAGAACGAGTCGGTCGGTAATCTTTGCACTTTTTTATGACAATTTAAAAGCTGTACAACTGGGAAGTACACGTCCATTGACCCAGAATGGCAGTGGTTCTCAAATGTTTCCTACCATAATATTCAAATTGTTGACCTAGGTCAGTTTTTTTCAAAGTGCCCCTAGAGGAAAAAGTCATAAAGGTTTTTGTTTGTCCAGTCGGTCCCCATTACCAGTTTTTTTTAAATGACATGAAACTAATTTATGTATAAGTAAAATAATAATTTTTTCTCAGATTTGGCTCAAAATTGAAATATGGGGTATTCGTTGACTTCTAAGCACTCTCTCTTAATAAAAATGTTCGATATCTTGTCAATTTGACTTATTCTTCGGTACCACCACAGAAAAATGAGGAAAAAAATAACAAGGTAGAAGTTAATTTGGACTTCAGATTCGGATTCAGCGCGCCAAAATACGTGGGAGTTTGATGGTCTCTTTTCTGGTACAACATAAGTACTTTTCTTTTTTTGTGGGTCTGTGCTATTAGTCAATACCTACTGCTAAATGAAGCAATTTGAATTTAATTGCTTTAAGTAATCAAGAACTGTGCGTCTGACGAGAAAAACGTAAGAGACCGTTTTCATATAGAATTGACCATGATAATCAGAAAAAATAACCACATGGAAAAATGTCAGTGGCGTACCACTTTTTTGGTAAAAAATATCAGAGGAAATGTTTGCAGGGACGCCACTGGTGAAGCAATAAAATAGCCTTCTTAACTAAAATATGTGGTTCTGTATCCTACTAATATGTACCAAAATTGAAAATAACATCTGAAGTACTTTCTGAGATATACAAAAATAACGATATAAAAGAAAATTCAACACCCTGTAGCAAAAAATTTAAGTCGTTGCGGACATATATTCATATGAACTTTTCTTTATAAAATAACCTAAGGAATCACACCCTGAAATATTAGCAGATTATTAAGAAACCCCTGTATTTAGGAGTCTATTTAAATCTGCATGTTTAACATAGTTAGCGAAGTGAATAATTCTATGTTTATAATTGTCAGCATATGACAGAAAATTTGGCATATATTCAAGTGACATTTATAAATATCATAAACTACAAGAAGTCTAATACTTACCGCCCCAAGTGGAACATCTGATTAAAATATTAATTTGATGGACTTGTATGACCTTGGTGGAAGTGGCAGGTTGGTAAGTATTGGATTAAGTCAGTTTTCATTTTATTTTTTTTACTGAATCCTCACATCCTCAGGATGTCCTAGTATAGTCCCGCTCTCCCAGATTTGGGATTATCCCATGGACATATCCCTAGGTCATCCCAGGGTTGACTTGAATGGATATTAATATCCTGTAAAGATCCAAATTATGGATATCCTACGGCCCTGTCAAAAAATCATATTTCAAACTTATAGATAATTATAAATTTTTATGGGTAATCATAAGAGCCTATCTGGTTTATAAGGTTTTATACAGTACATTAATTTTGCCATATAGAAATTATATTGGGATGAATAAATATCTAAAGGAGTCCTAATTGAGTTGGAATACCCATGTTGTTATTGGCATGTTTCCATAAGTGTTTACACTAAAAACAGTTTTTATATGGCATTATAACTTTTAATTTGATAAGTTCTCATGGGATCTGAATAGTGTTGAAACTGAAAAGGTTTCCTCAGTAAAATCAAATACGAGTTCAGTAATCTTTTATAAGAAACAATTAGTATATGGTTTTTGTAAGATCTGAGGGGTTGTTATCAGTTTTAGTTTATATAATAATTTAATGAGGATTTATAGGGATACGTATTAAAAAGTATTAATAAGGAATTACATCGAATAATTTTGTGACATTTTTTAAGATCTGAAGAGTAATGAATTTGATATACTAAGGAGTTCCTAGTAGACATTTCATACACTTTTATAAGGATATATTTGTACTTATTTTTATAAGACTTCATCGGTACATATCAGTTTAGTTTATATAAAAATTTAATGGAAACGTGTAAGGATGCATGTTAAAAAGTATGAATAAGGTATTATCGAATACTTTTGGGAGTTTTTTTGGAATCTGAAGAGTAATGAAATTGAAAAGATTTACCAAGGAGTTCCTAGTAGGCATTTTATACATTTTTATAAGGATATATTTGTACTTATTTTTAAGACTTGATCCATATCAGTTTAGTTTATATAAGAATTTAATAAGGATTTATAGGGACATCTAATAAAAAGTATTAATAATGATTTAGAACTATTAATTTGATAAGTGTTCATGGGGTTCCAATAGTGGTAAAACTAATAATGTTTCATCAGAAAACCAGAAATAATTAGTATATGGTTTTTGAAAGGTTATTAGTTTGGTTTTATATAAGAATTTAATAAGGATTCTCAGTACACCCATTGAAAAGTATTATTTACAACTATTAAGAAAAGTTCTCATGGGATTTCAATAGTAGTCAACCTAAAAAAGTTACAATACTTACTAAACTAAACTTACTAATACAATAGATTTCATATAATTTACATTAAAATCCATTGTAAGTATATACACAATGTATTTTAGAAAATCACTTATTCCCATAAAAGCATAAAAGTCTTACAATAGACTTCAAGAGAGGAATATACATTAAAAACTCACAGAATCTAATTTTCGTGTTTCAAACGCCATAAAAACTTATAAATATTTATAGGTCTCGTACTGAGAATTTAGATTCATATAAAAACCTATGAAACTTCGCAATTTAATTACCATAAATACTTGTAAATATACTGGTAGACTTCATTCAGGGAATTTACTTTAAAACCCCATTGCATATCCTCATAGAATTTTATAAAAACTTCGTGTTTATTATTAAAACGTGCAAGTGTTGATAGACTTCAGGCAAGGAATTTACATTCAAAACACATTTCAAATACTTCAAAAACTTAGACACATCTGAACCTATAAAATCTTCGTATTTCAAACACCATATAAGAACTTACAAATACTGATAGGCCTCGTATGGAAAATTTTCATTAAAAATACTTTTCAAATACATATAAAATGTCTATAATATTTGATATTTCAATTACCGTGAAAACGTATAACTACTGATAGACACCATATAGGGAATTTACATTAAAAACCCATGGTATACAGCAAATCTTATAAAAACCTCGTATTTCCTATTAATACATGCGAATGCTGATAGATCTCAGGCAAGGAATTTACATTAAAAACACATTTCAAATAGTCGCACATCAGACCACACATACCATAAATACCATTTAAAACGGATAATTGGTGATTCCACACTGACATACGAAGAATTGACAACACTCACCAAATAGAAGCATGCCTGAATTCAAGGCCGTTATGTCCCCTGAATGACGACGTTGATGACATCGAAGCCCTCACACCAGGACATTTTTTAACTGGAATTGGAATCATATCTCCACCCACGACAAACATCAACACAAACCTATCGTCAAGACGGCAGTTGGTCCAGAAATTGAATACAGACTTTTGGCAAATAAAGTCCTCCAATAAACTAGATGATAAAATGGCCAACCTAACCAGAAAGGAAGAAAGATGGCAGAGACAAAATGGTACTCCATACACTATTCCCTCATCACCGATAGTGCCACCACTATCGCCATCATGAGTCATCCTGCTGCTCCTAAATGGTATTCGCCCGGTTCTTAATAACAATGTACAATCTCCCAATGATGCTCGGGCTGAGCGGGTCACTGGCGAAACCGTGTGAGGGTGTAGCAGGGTAGTTGGGGTTACTGACTCTGGGACCAGTGGACTGTAGGGATTTATGATGTTGTGGTAAAAACCAATCCTGGAGGCAGCTTCACCTCCTAATTGTGGCTTGGAAAGATTGGTTAAATGAGTACAACAAGTAATTAGTTGAAACTGATTTATTTAGGCAAATAAAATTCTATTTATACTGAATGACAATAAAAACATAATAACAGATAGTAAAAACAATTATACATTACACATGAAATATTAAACTTGGCCTGGAAAATATGCCAACTATAGAAATGCAGTGCTTGCACTTGATTATATAGCTGACTTTGCATATAGTTAATGTTTATGTAGATTGCAATACGAAATAAATAATATATGTCTAAAGTAGGATACAATAACAATAAGAAATTAAATTATTTGAAATGATAAAAAATGCATGTTTAATGGATTAAACATTCTGACAAGACCGGGAAGGACGTTGTGGTGCTAGTGAAATGGCTGGAGTTCGATTATCTCATCTGGGTTGGACGTTCTTGTTGTCTTCTCTTTCGTTTGCGTTGTTGCATTAGGAACCGGGCAAATACCAGTAGCAGCAGCAGGATGACTCATGATGGCGATAGTGGTGGCACTACCGGTGATGAGGGAATAGTGTATGAAGTGCCATTTTGTCTCGTTTTGTCTCTGCCATCTTTCTTCCTCCCTGGTTAGGTCGGCCATTTTATCATCTAGTTTATTGGAGGACTTTATTTGCCAAAAGTCTGTCTTCAATTTCTGGACCAACTGCCGTCTTGACGATAGGTTTATGTTGATGTTTGTCGTGGGTGGACATATGATTCCAATTCCAATTAAAAAATGTCCTGGTGTGAGGGCTTCGATGTCATCAACGTCGTCATTCAGGGGACATAACGGCCTTGAATTCAGTCATGCTTCTATTTGGTGAGTGAGTGTTGTCAATTCTTCGTATGTTAGTGTGGAATCACCAATTATTCGTTTTAAATGGTATTTTATGGACACGACTCTTGCTTCCCATATCCTCCGAAGTAGGGGGTTGCCAGGGGAATGAAGAGCCATTGAATTCCGGAAGTGGCTAGTAATTGCTGGATTTCAGATTCACGGGTAATGGCGAGGACTTCGGTATCGGATATATTAAATAATATCTTAAATATAAATATATATACATGTACATATCTTTATGGTCTTATCAGCAGAAGATAATCACTTCTACGAAGATAACTTTTTCACACCTGCCAGATCAAATTTCAATAATCTAAAGGGACCCATACACTACAAAATAAGTTAATTATTCCTAAAATATTTGTTTATGCCAAGACATTAGATTATATTCCATCCCCATGTCTGACATATGCCAGTATTGCACATTAAAAATTAATACACAGCAGCCTAAAATCTCTTGCCTTACCTGCAATAAAAAATATCATGGGTCCTACGTGAAGTTAACTAACAATGAAATACAATATTTAATGAAAGCAATCAAAATTGGAATTGCACCAATTGCTTCTCTAGCTTAAAAAGAGGTAGAAACCCGAACGATACTCCTCCATCCCAACATCAAGAAAAACTGCCTAGGACACAAAAAATGGATGATGTTTCAATAATAAAATCAACCCAGATAAACTTGCAGGAACAAATGGTAAAAATCAACGATACACTCTCAAAACATGAAGAAAAAATAACACCACACGTAAATAAACTACATGAATGCCAAGATAGCATTAACACTCTCAAGTCGTATATACGTAGTGTTGATCACAAAATATCGAACACTGCTCCTAATGTAAAAGAAATTAAAGATTACCTAAATCGTGAGAAGAATATAATCATCTTTGGAATCCCAGAAATGGAGGCCGCTGGAGATGCCGTTACTGTCAACGATATCATAAAATTTATTGGTAGCCAACATCCAACAGAAGTTCCAAATTATAATGTCACACATATTCATAGACTAGGAACTAATATCGCAACCCCCGATCGCCCAAAGCCAGTTAAAGTTTGTTTTAATGACAGTCTAATGTCAAAATGATTGTTACGTAATAAAAATACTCTGAGGTCTAATGAGCAATATAGAAATATATTTTTTCAGGAAGACAAAACGCGAGGGCAAAGAGAGCAATTACTGAATCTACGTAAAGAATTAGCGCGTAGAATTGAAAGCGGGGAACAAGATATAACAATAAAATTCATAAATGGAGTACCAAAAATAATACACAACCTTGCCAACCTGATTCCCACTACACAACATTTTTCTGTTCCGGAAATGTTTCTGAAATGCATGTACTGAAACATGAAACGTTTCTAGAAGTATGACAGAAACGTTCTAGACTCATTGCAGAAACTCATGATGTCCTATCTAAGAAACGTTTCAATGAAACATTTCAAAAGACACGTGCCCGACACATTTATGAATATTTACAAAAATGTTTCCGACGTCTCAAAAAATGCATGTAAAATATGAAACGTTCCTGGAACTGTTACAGAAACGTTTCAGATATATTGTAGATACTAGAGATGTCCTACCCAAGAAACGTTTCAAAGAAACATTTCCTTCAGGGAAGGTCGCTATAAACCAGAGATGTGCTGAGAAAACTTTCCATATTTAATAAAAGTCTGTAAAAGTCATGTAAATAATATAATTGTATGGACTCATTTAGTATCAAAATGAAGCTTACATCGTCATGTATCAGATTTCACCATAAAATAGGCTATCAATATACCCCATGGAAAGTTAGAAGGAAAACTTCCTGAAACTTTCGGAGTTTTCAAAATGGAAAGTTTCCAGGACGTTTTCCTTTTAACTTTCCATTGGCTATATTGATAAGCTATTTTATGGTGAAATCTGATTCGTGATGTTGCAAGCTTCATTTTGATACCAAATAAGTGCATACAGTTAAATTATTTACATGCCTTTTACAGACTTTTATCAAATATGGAGTATCCTCGGCACATCTCTGCTATAAACAGTATGAGACATAAAATTTCAATATCACCTAGTTAACTGAACTTTATTACCTAATGTCGAAATTGAAGCCGATGTAAAAATAAACAAATAATGAATTGAAATATATTTTTAGGCGACTTCAATAACAATATTAAGGTTCAGTTAACTGGGCGACCGTAAAATTTTATTTCATAATTTTTAGCGACCTTTTTGGAAGGGGGTTCAATTTTCTTTTTAACTTTCTAGTGTCTTCATCTTTACTTATCTTCACTGGGCTGTCGATCCCATCAATCTTTCCTTGACATTTAGATGTCTACAAATAAATAAAATTACCCAGTAAATATAAAAAAAACATGTATTAGAAACACTTTCAAATATTTGTAAATATCTAAAAAAAACATAATATATAAATATAAAAATATATAACAAAAGTATATCTTATTCCTCCATAAAATAAAATATCAGCTTCATAAAATCAAGTTGGCAGTTGCCCTCAAAAGTGGTTAACCATTAGGTATATTATCTTGTCTTCTATTTGATGAACCGCTATTGGGCCTGATATGAACCACACCGATACTAAGTTTCGAATGTTTTATTCATGCTGGTACTAAGCCTTCGCCAGGGGCTGAAAAAGTCATAAAAACAATCACAAATTGAATGTACAGAACACAAATGATTATTTTTTAACCTTCTTCTCGTTCATTACTGGAAAAACAATGTATCTTTCAAAAACCAGAGCACTTTAAGTATTAATAATAATTAACTGACCCGACACCCGCACTATTTTTTTTTTTATGCACCCTGTGTCCTTCCAGGCATAAAGATAAAACTTACTTAACTGCAACAATAGCAAAAGGCAAGTGGCGTTGATGTTGGTGGCAGCTAGCTTCTCTGCTCTGTACATTTGTCCATGTTAGAATCGTCATCGGTCGTATGTTTTCGTTTCTCATTTTAATAAATGAATTTCTACAATTTGACGTTTTAATTGATGCGTATTCTGTGCAATAATCTACCAATACTGGTATGTTGACTTCTCGATTTGGAGTTGAAATGTCCAGAAATTTTAATTACTAATTAGTTGCTATAAAACAAATAGGCAGAATCGTATCGATCGTAAACGATTGTATACTATCCCTTCGTGTTTTTCGATAAATGTAATTCCACAACTTGCCGCATGGAGATGATCATATAGTTTTTATACTTTGCAGGGTTTACAAATATCAATATTTCAGATCTTTGTATATATTATTATATTCTCCACATTATTCGTTGACGTTTAGTTTTCGAGTAATTACTTATTAATAACCAAGCATTCAGTATTTCAGACGGAATCTAAGTCGAAAATAGTTGTAATTTTACAAACAAGGCATTTTAAAAATCGCGGGGAATGGACATATTGTTACCGATGTCATTTGAATTCATGATTTTATATATATTTTACCGACGGAACAATATATATGAAATATTTCTGCAAAATAACAAATATTATGAATTTCTGAAATGTGTCAGAAATATAACAGATATGTTTCTAGGAAATGTTTCATTTCTTCCAGATTACAATTTTTTCCAAACGTTTCACAAATGTTTCGTGTTTAGTGGGATATATATGAAATGTTTCTGCAAAATAACAAATATTATGAATTTCTGAAATGTGTCAAAAATATAAACAGATATGTTTCTAGGAAATGTTTCATTTCTTCCAGATTACAATTTTTTCGAAACGTTTCATAAATGTTTCGTGTTTAGTGGGTTAATGCAACACAGTTAGCTTCTAAAAATAATCAGATCAGCAATTCAACCAGAGGGCAAAAAAGTATTTGTACTTTTTCAAGGTGACAATTTTTTTTTTTTTCGGATTTTTATTTGCACTCTCTCCGCACGAGGCGATAAAAAAATTGTTCGGATTTCTAATAGCACCCCCTCTATGAGGCGATACAATTTTTTGTCCGATTTCTAATAGCCCCCCAAGGAAAAGGCCCTCAAAATCCCACCCGTGATCCTCCGCAAGGCGGAGACATGGTCTGCTGTCCGGCAGAGACTAGACGGAGCCGGAATTAAGTTCGTCAAAGCCAGGACCGTGCGAAAGGGGATCGCCATCGAGCCCCAAACGCCCGAAGACTACAGGCGTATGACGAGGATGTTCGCGCAGGAAAAGCGCGAATACCACACATACGTCCTGCCCGAGGACAGACTACTGAGGGTAGTCATCAGAGGTATCCCAAGCGGAGTAACCCCTGACGAGGTCAAGGAGGACCTCCAAACCCAGGGCTTCGCACCGGTCTCCGTCCACAGGATGACATCAAGGAGGACAAAACAAGAGATCTCCCTGATGTTGGTTCAGGTCCCCCACAGTGAGGAGAAAATCCTATCGGTGAACCGCTGCTGTTCACTGGTGGTCCGCACTGAGAGGCAGAAAGCCGCCCTGGCAATCGCACAGTGTCACCGCTGTCAGCGATTCGGCCATGCCCAGGGGAGATGCACCGCACAGGCCAAGTGCGTGAAGTGCGCTGAACCACACCACTCCCGGGACTGCGAGAAGCCCCGAAATGTACCGGCGAAGTGTGCCAACTGCCAGGGGGCACACCCAGCCAGTTACAGAGGGTGCCCCAAGTACCCCAAGAAGACGGCGGCGGCGAAACCAGCCCCCGCAGCCAAGCCAAGCCAGACCGGTGCTGCCCAAAAAAAGGCAACACCCACAACTGGAGGCCTGAGCTACGCCAGGGTAGCTCAGGGCAAGGCAGGGAAGGGACAGACCCCAGGCCCAACCCCCAGGCAGCAGGCACCCGCTGAGGCCCAAAACCTCACCGCGGTGCTTGCACAAATGCAACAGATGTGCTCAGCAATGAGCGCATTTTTTGCACAAATGCCAGCATTTACTAATGTATAATATTGTTTCAGGTCAAACCAGGGTTCCTGCAGGTCGCATCGTGGAATGTCAACGGACTGCGAGAGCGAAAACTCGAGGTAGAGGAGCTCCTCGCCAGGGGTGACATAGACATTATGGCACTGCAGGAAACGAAGCTGCGACCAGACCAGGCTATCAACTTCCCAGGCTACCACGTATACAGGAAGGACTGGACCGGGCCATACAGACGAGTGATGAGAGGAGTAGCCCTGCTAGTGAAGACAAGCATCGCACACCACCCGATCCTACTCCCAGAGATGGAGAACCTGCAGGCCACAGCCATAGTAGTGTCCACGGCACGAAATGGCGACATCAGAGTGGTCTCCTGCTACCAGCCACCCAACAACATGCTGCTAGACGCAGACCTGGACTTGGTTCTTCCCCCAGGGACCCAGACGGTTGCCATCGGCGACTTCAACGCCAAGTCCCCGGAATGGCACAGTAGGATTACAAACACTCGAGGACGAGAGCTACTGCGATTCCTGGGACGACACGATGGCAACCTGCTGGTCGTTGGCCCGGAGGGACCGACCCATGACAATGGTGTTGGTAGGCCGGATGTCCTGGACATTGCCATGCTGAAGGAGATGCCCCTCGAAGCCGAAATCACCGCCATGATGGATGGTTCCACCGATCACAGCCCCATTCTCCTAGTACTAGGAGAAAAGGACGGTGAGAACACGACAACTTTCATCAAAAGGAGGACGGACTGGGAAGTGTTCCGTGCAGAACTGCAGAGGAACATCGCACACATTCCCAGACTCGAAACCGAGGCAGACGTGGAGAGGGCCATCACCTCCTTGGAGGACCAGATCCAGGCGGCACTAAGGGTAAGTACCACCGAGACGGAAACAAGGCGAGCACCAGCTCCCCTGGCAAACCTCCCAGAGGAAACCAGGCAGCTGATACGGGACAGACGAAGTGCCAAGAGACGGGCCCAGAGAACCCGACTCCCGGAGGACAGGAGATACTACAACACCCTGAGCCGGAGAGTCAAGGCCGCCCTTCAGGAACACAGACAAGAAGGGTGGTAACGCCACCTGGAATCCCTGGACACACAGGACAGGAGCATCTGGACCACCCAACGGGCCCTGCGAAACCGGCGGACTCCCATGCCCCCGATCCACGGAGAGAATGGTGTTGTCTACACTCGCCAGGAAAAAGCCGAGGCTTTTGCTGACAGCTTGGAACTGCAGTGTAGGGAAAACCAACTCGATGATGAGGACGAGGACTGGGAGGACGACGTAAGGCGCAGGGTACGTAGGATGAACCGTCTGCCAGATGAAGACCACATCCCCCCGACCACCCCCGAGGAGGTCAAGGAGATCCTAAGGAGCCTAAAACCCAGGAAAGCTCCAGGATGTGATGGCATTGGGAACATCGCCCTCAAGAAGCTGCCCCGGAAAGGAGTAGCGGCGATGGTCAACATCATCAACGCAATGTTGAGGTTGAGACACTTCCCCTCCAGGTGGAAAAAGGCCGACGTCATAGTCATCCCAAAGCCAGGTAAGAACCTAATGTTTCCTTCCTCTTACAGGCCAATCAGTCTACTCCCAGCGATGAGTAAGGTAGCCGAACGAGTCATACTCAAGGGGATAGCCGAGAAGACAGAAGAGCTGGAAGTCCTCCCAGACGAGCAGTTCGCCTTCACGACAGGGCACTCCACCGAACTCCAAGTGCTCCGCCTCACCGAGGAGGTCACGAAGGGGTTCAACCAACGACAGGTCACGGCAGCGCTGTTCCTGGACGTTGCCAAAGCCTTCGACAGGGTCTGGCACGACGGTCTCCTAGCCAAAATGATGAGTATGGGTTACCCCATTGCACTCGTCAAGCTAGTGAGATCGCACCTCCACAGGAGACAGATGAGGGTGAAGATCGTGGACAAGGTGTCCACGTACAGAACAATGGAGGCAGGAGTCCCCCAAGGCTCAGTGCTGTCCCCCCACTTGTTCTCCATCTTCACATCCGATCTACCCCGGACGGAGAGGACCTCCATGGCCCTCTACGCCGATGACACAGCCCTGACTGCCAGATCCTGGAGTGCCAGGCTAGCCACCAGAAACCTCCAGGAGGCGGCCACCCTCCTAGAGGACTGGTGCAACAGATGGAAGGTAGCCGTCAACGCCGAGAAGAGCAAGGCGGTACTCTTCAAGAAGGTAAGAAAACAAAACCCCACAGGTCACGTTTCCATGTTTGGTGAGGACATCCAATGGCACGACTCCGCCAACTACCTTGGCGTGGTCATGGACAAAGGCCTAACATGGAGACTGAACACGGAGGCATCGTCAAGAAGGCCAGGAGGACGAGAGCCCTAATCTACCCGATGACGGGTAGACAGAGCAGACTCAACCTGAGGAACAAGCTCACGCTTATCAGGTCCCTCATCCGGCCTCAGCTGACGTACGCTTCGGTAGCTTGGGGCTACCAAGCAAAGAGCTACCTCCATCAGATCCAGAGAGTGGAGAACGTCGCCCTCAGAACGGCAGTCGACGCACCCTGGTTCATCCGCAACGAGGACATCTACAGGGACCTGGACTACACCCCGGTCACTGAGATCATCAAGCAGAGAGCCAGAAAGATGTACGCAATTGCCGAGGAGCATGGAAACCCACTAGTCAGGGAGGCAACTGACTATGACCCAGCAGATGCTCCGAGGCACAAGCGGCCGAAGGTGTAGCTCCTGGATAACGGGTGAGTATGAGAAGCACACCACCAACCGACGATCCACCCCCACGGAAGAGACATGACGATATCCAACCACCCACCCAAGACCCTGCGGGTACCGGACAAACAACCGTCCAGTACCTGTAGTCCCCCTAGCTCCGGGCAGACCGAAAATGCTACCAAAGCAGTTAGGTCTGCCCTTCCTCGAGCTACACAGCTCATCCTTACCCTACCAACGATCCGGATGACAGGATGCCTCTTGGCATCCTGTGTACCGGCAGTCACTCCCGCCATGAACCCAAAACACCCAACAGACCGATGACTACCCCCCGGGGGGCAAACAAGCTGGCGAAGAACAGAAGACGAAGAAAGAAGAACGCCAGAAGAGGCCTTAGCCAGCAAGGTCCAACGAGCCAGGACCCAGGGAGGTGGACCGAAATCGTCTGCACCGCTCACATTTGTGAGTGGCGCCGACGTAAAGTAAGTTCGCCCGCCCTGCACGAGGCCGGTCCCCGGTCTACAGCGATGTACTGGGGTAAAGGGCAATAGTCCTGCCCGGCCCCAGACATCCGAGACCGACATCTCTAGCCAAGAATATTGGCGCGGCCAGTCAGTGGAAATCGAGCAGCGCACGGGTTAACTTCGTGGTCAGTAGACCTTTAGCTTTTCTGTTTTTAAATTGTTGGTTGTAATTAATCCGCTGCTCTCAGTAAAAGTTTGCTTTCACTTTAGTTTGGCTTTATACTTAAGTCACAGTAACTTTAAGTTAGGGAAGTCTCGAGATTTGGGGGTATACAAATTACACACCCAAATCTATTAAGGAGAAATCGCACAATGCTCACGGCTATAGCCTTTAACAAGGTTGGCCCATCTCTAGCCATCATATTATAATCCAAGGAAGGACCGGTGTCACGAGGAAGAGAGGTAAGTGAGGACGAAGAGTGAGGAAATCATACGGAGAGGAGAAACCGACGCCGAGAAAGTGCTTAAACCAAGCGTCTATTTCTAGACGACAAACCTAAATTTCGCTCATAAAGGAATCCTCGCTGCCAAAGCCAACTACCCTGGCCAACTCCATGTCTTCCATATCCAGTGCCTCGCCTCTCACCAGCTAACCATTACCTGTGTCCAATCAGTACCTCGAGCCTACGATCCAAAGTCTCCAGCCAAACCATCCAGTGTGCCTTTCGACTCCACAAACTCCGACCAACCTACCAGCCCTAGACCTTCGCTTTACCAGTGCTCCGCTACCTACGCCAATCACCGACTCCTAATCTAAACCTCTCTCTCCTCCTAGGTATCCTCCGTCGTCCCTAATAGGGGTGCATCCTCCCAGAGGGTGCATAGACACATTTAGGTGATTTCGCTGCAGATTCACCGACGCCCACGACCTGGACGTCAGTATCTGTGGTGGAAGCGTGCCACGTCGGGTCTAAATACGAGGAACAAGGGCGAGAACCTTTGAGACTCGAAACCGAGGCAGACGTGGAGAGGGCCATCACCTCCCTGGAGGACCAGATCCAGGCGGCACTAAGGGTAAGTACCACCGAGACGGAAACGAGGCGAACACCAGCTCCCCTGGCAAACCTCCCAGAGGAAACCAGGCAGCTGATACGGGACAGACGAAGTGCCAAGAGACGGGCCCAGAGAATCCGACTCCCGGAGGACAGGAGACACTACAACACCCTGAGCCGGAGAGTCAAGGCTGCCCTTCAGGAACACCGACAAGAAGGGTGGCAACGCCACCTGGAATCCCTGGACACACAGGACAGGAGCATCTGGACCACCCAACGGGCCCTGCGGAACCGTCGGACTCCCATGCCCCCGATCCACGGAGAGAATGGTGTTGTCTACACTCGCCAGGAAAAAGCCGAGGCATTTGCTGACAGCTTGGAACTGCAGTGTAGGGAAAACCAACTCGATGATGAGGACGAGGACTGGGAGGATGACGTGAGACGCAGGGTACGTAGGATGAACCGTCTGCCAGATGAAGACCACATCCCCCCGATCACCCCCGAGGAGGTCAAGGAGATCCTAAGGAGCCTAAAACCCAGGAAAGCTCCAGGATGTGATGGCATTGGGAACATCGCCCTCAAGAAACTGCCCCGGAAAGGAGTAGCGGCGATGGTCAACATCATCAACGCAATGTTGAGGTTGAGACACTTCCCATCCAGGTGGAAAAAGGCCGACGTCATAGTCATCCCAAAGCCAGGTAAGAACCTAACGTTTCCTTCCTCTTACAGGCCCATCAGTCTACTCCCAGCGATGAGTAAGGTAGCCGAATGAGTTATACTCAAGAGGATAGCCGAGAAGACAGAAGAGCTGGAAGTCCTCCCAGACGAGCAGTTCGCCTTCAGGACAGGGCACTCCACCGAACTCCAAGTGCTCCGCCTCACCGAGGAGGTCACGAAGGGGTTCAACCAACGACAGGTCACGGCAGCGCTGTTCCTGGACGTTGCCAAAGCCTTCGACAGGGTCTGGCACGATGCTCTCCTAGCCAAAATGATGAGTATGGGTTACCCCATTGCACTCGTCAAGCTAGTGAGATCGTACCTCCACAGGAGACAGATGAGGGTGAAGATTGTAGACAAGGTGTCCACCTACAGAACAATGGAGGCAGGAGTCCCCTAAGGCTCAGTGCTGTCCCCGCACTTGTTCTCCATCTTCACATCCGATCTACCCCGGACGGAGAGGACCTCCATGGCCCTCTACGCCGATGACACAGCCCTGACTGCCAGATCCTGGAGTGCCAGGCTAGCCACCAGAAACCTCCAGGAGGCGGCCACCCTCCTAGAGGCCTGGTGCAACAGATGGAAGGTAGCCGTCAACGCCGAGAAGAGCACGGCGGTCCTCTTCAAGAAGGTAAGAAAACAAAACCCCACAGGTCACGTTTCCATGTTTGGTGAGGACATCCAATGGCACGACTCCGCCAACTATCTTGGCGTGGTCATGGACAAAGGCCTAACATGGAGACTGAACACGGAGGCCATCGTCAAGAAGGCCAGGAGGACGAGAGCCCTAATCTACCCAATGACGGGTAGACAGAGCAGACTCAACCTGAGGAACAAGCTCACGCTTATCAGGTCCCTCATCCGGCCTCAGCTGACGTACGCTTCGGTAGCTTGGGGCTACCAAGCAAAGAGCTACCTCCATCAGATCCAGAGAGTGGAGAACGTCGCCCTCAGATCAGCCGTCGACGCACCCTGGTTCGTCCGCAACGAGGACATCTTCAGGGACTTGGACTACACCCCGGTCACTGAGATCATCAAGGAGAGAGCCAGAAAGATGTACGCCCTTGCCGAGGAGCATGGGAACCCACTAATCAGGGAGGCAACTGACTATGACCCAGCTGATGCTCCGAGGCACAAGCGGCCGAAGGTGCAGCTCCTGGATAACGGGTGAGTATGAGAGACATACCACCCGACGATCCACCCCCACGGAAGAGGCATGACGACATCCAACCACCCACCCAAGACCCTGCGGGTACCGGACAAACAACCGTCCAGTACCTGTAGTCCCCCTAGCTCCGGGCAGGCCGAAAATGCTACCAAAGCAGTTAGGTCTGCCCTTCCTCGAGCTACACAGCTCATCCTTACCCTACCGATGATCCGGATGACAGGATGCCTCTTGGCATCTTGTGTACCGGCAGTCACTCCTGCCACAAAACCCAACACACCTAACAGACCGATGACTACCCCCCGGGGGGCAAACAAGCTGGCGAAGAGAAGAAGACGAAGACAGAAGAACGCCAGAAGAGGCCTTAGCTAGCAAGGTCCAACGAGCCAGGACCCAGGGAGGTGGACCGAAATCGTCTGCACCGCTCACATTTTTGAGTTGGGCCGACGTAAAGTAAGTTCGCCCGCCCTGCACGAGGCTGGTCCCCGGTCTACAGCGATGTACTGGGGTAAAGGGCAATAGTCCTGCCCGGCCCCAGACATCCGAGACCGACATCTTTAGCCAAGAATATTGGCGGCCAGTCAATCGAAATCGAGCAGCGCACGGGTTAACTTCGTGGTCAGTAGACCTTTAGCTTTTCTGTTTTTAAATTGTTGGTTGTAATTAATCCGCTGCTCTCAGTAAAAGTTGGCTTTATACTTAAGTCACAGTAACTTTCAAGTTAGGGAAGTCTCGAGATTTGGGGGTATACAAATTACACACCCAAATCTATTAAGGGGAAATCGCACAATGCTCACGGCTATAGCCTTTTACAAGGTTGGCCCATCTCTAGCCATCATATTATAATCCAAGGAAGGACCGGTGTCACGAGGAAGAGAGGTAAGTGAGGACGAAGAGTGAGGAAATCATACGGAGAGGAGAAACCGACGCCGAGAAAGTGCTTAAACCAAGCGTCTATTTCTAGACGACAAACCTAAATTTCGCTCATAGAGGAATCGTCGCTGCCAAAGCCAACTACCCTGGCCAACTCCATGTCTTCCATATCCAGTGCCTCGCCTCTCACCAGCTAACCATTACCTGTGTCCAATCAGTACCTCGAGCCTACGATCCAAAGTCTCCAGCCAAACCATCCAGTGTGCCTTTCGACTCCACAAACTCCGACCAACCTACCAGCCCTAGACCTTCGCTTTACCAGTGCTCCGCTACCTACGCCAATCACCGACTCCTAATCTAAACCTCTCTCTCCTCCTAGGTATCCTCCGTCGTCCCTAATAGGGGTGCATCCTCCCAGAGGGTGCATGGACACATCTAGGTGATTTCGCTGCAGATTCACCGACGCCCACGACCTGGACGTCAGTATCTGTGGTGGAAGCGTGCCACGTCGGGTCTAAATACGGGGAACAAGGGCGAGAACCTTTGAGACTGGCTTGTAAGCCATTGGGGTTCTCACCCGAGTTCGCCAAGAGCGGGGAACTGCGTGACTGACAACCCGGGTATTAGAATTAGACCGGCTTCACCACACAAAATTTGAGTAGGATAGGGACAGACAGACGGATCGGACCACTGCACGCGGCCATCAGCCGCAGGCCGATCCGTTCAGGACTAACTAGCTAGCTCGGCACAGTCACTCCAGGCTCATTCGACTGTGTCGTGGCGCCAGTAGGGCAACCACTAACCCTTATCTTACAGGAAGCGTACAACGTAGAGGACAACCGAGTCCGGGATGGAATATCTTGGGGAACCGCTGCCAGCCCACTCATGGGTTGGCTTAGTAGAGTCATTGACAGAGCAGCTAAACGAGGGTGGAACGCAGGGCCACCAGGTCTCTGGGCAGCAGGCGTCGCTTCACGACGCCGTAGCCGTCCGAGATGTCTTGGGCCCGGTGTGTCCAGCCCCTCGAACTCATGAAGAAGAGGTGCAGCTTCACTGCACCTGGTGCCATGGCCAGACGTCGGCGCCTCACGCCGACGCCATCATCAGAGGCACAGTATCGCACTCGGGAGAGCCTCGAGGCCACCCCGTGTCCACCGGCCCTCAGGCGTCGCTTCACGACGTCCCCGGCGCCGGACGCACGTTGGGCCTCGTGGGCCCCTACCCTTGTGGACAGCCGATTCTACGGCTCGCTCTCAGTTCTCATCGAGTCTACCACTAGGTAACATCACCTAGTGCCGCAACGGGCTCAGTTTTCGTCGAGTCTACCACTAGGTAACATCACCTAGTGCCGCAACGGGCTCAGTTCTCATCGAGTCTACCACTAGGTAACATCACCTAGTGCCGCGACGGGCTCCGTCGCCCAAGTCATCAGTCCAGCTCACTCTCAGCTTCTCACGAAGGAACATCGTCGTGCCGCGACGAATACCATTAGTGTAGTTTCGCGTTTCAAACATCGTTAAGTATCGTGACGGGCTTAATTAGAGTTGTTTTACCTGTTGTTGAAGTTAAAATTACTGTGTTTAATTCACGACGTCTACCTATTCCAACCAGTAAGGGAATAGGCAGCCCACAAAGCGAGTCTCAGGAAGCCCACGAGTAGTAACCAGTCACTTGGGGCCCTCCTGCCAACGTGGAAGCCATCCAGTGTACACTTACAGACGAACAGCGTTTCATCCGAGGTCTCAGCTCTTACCTACAAATACGAAAATCGACCCTGAGAAAATCCAACCGAAAGAAAATCATAGTTAGCTGTTCCTCCCCAGTGCTGGCGCCCAATTATAAATAAATCCGTACTCCAGGACGGTCCCTTCACATAGTACGGAGCATCTAGGGGAAGAATACAGCTACAATAACAGTTTACAAAAGATGTGGGTCGGCCAGAAAGGTAAAAGGCCTAGAATTTCTCAACTTTTTAAAATAATACGCTTGTTACTTGATGACATTTAGAAGTGCAGAACAAACCTCATAAAATTCTGATAGTAATGTGATATTTTGTAGTAATGTGATGTTTTGTGCAGGATTTGTTTTTGCTAATCATAATCAGTTGGGCACTATACATTAGGGGGTATCTTGTTATAAAATATTTTCACTAATTGTTTTTTTACTATAGGAGAGACATACAGGGTGGACCATTAATAATCCCAGCAAACCAAACCACATCATTTTAACATCATAACGATGTGATTTTTGCAACAGTGACGTCGTCATTCTTGTTTGCAACCACGTGGAAATGCTGTCACAGTGACGCTAAACGGCCGCACTCAGCCACGTCGTCAAAAGTGACTTACTTATTTTCCACTTTACAGCCACATCAGTACCACTCATTTGTGATATAAATATGATCATATTGTGTACAAAAATATATATTATAACAACTTGAATGTTACCGCCCAATTACTTTTAAAATAAATAAAATGAATCTATGTTGCAACAAATAAATCTACTTTTATATTACGAAAAAATAACTCCATTGAAACTTAAAAATCACTGATTAAAGATTAATATTTTATATCCGGCTCCAAAGAATTTTTGAATAAATTATGTTTCCTAATTGAATTTTTTATTGTTTTTTTATCGAAAAAAATTATTTCATTTAAGTCGGCTGACATTTTATACCTTGTGTATGTGTGATTTTACATTCTGAAAAACTTTTCTCATTTTGAAAAATAAAGGTGAACTTATATTATTTCTTAAATATTTGTTTCAAAATCCTCCTGCATACCTAAAATTATTCTCGTTGCATAATATAGCATATATAATTAGCTGTATATGAGAATGTAATTTTAGATATACAGGGTGATTTGTAAACAAATATTTAAGAAATAAGTACACCTTTATTTTTCTAAATGAAAAAAAAATAAAGAGAAAAGTTGTTCAGAATGTAAAATCATACACTACCTAAGTATAAAACGTCAGCCGACTTTGATGAAATATTTTTTAAAAAAAAAAATTCAATAATATGAGGAAACATAATTTATTCAAAATTAATCATTTTATATTGGAGCCGGGTATAAATATAAATCTTTCATCGTTATTTCATTGAGTTATTTTTTTCGTAATATAAAAGAAGATTTATTTGTTGCAAAATAGATTCTTTTCATTTATTTTAAAATTAACGCCTGATATTGCTGAAATTTTACACAAAAAAGTATATTTCACATTCGCTTTACTTACCTTTTCTTTAAATTTTTCTTGAGATTTCGGAAAATATATAAAAAGGCAGTTCATACATAATCGTTTGATATTTGCTTATAAATCTTGCACATATCCCTAAATATTTTAATCGTTTTATAGCACATATATTACTCACTAAAGTGAGGTCCCAGAAAATGTCTCTAAGTAAAATAATAGAAATTAGATTTAAAAATATAAAAAGTATTAAATAAATTTAAAATGATCAATGAAACAAACATTTCCGAAACTATATATATTCAAGATATGATTACAGGTCTGCCTTATAATATAAATTCACCTAGCTATTTCTTTCTTGATCTTCTTTGATCTCTATAACGGATTAAGTGTCACAATTATCTCATAGTCAAAGTTTGCTGTGGCTGGAACTATTTTTCATACCACATCTAAAAATTTATAAAAAATTAATTATCACAGTTTAAAAATGCTTAATAAGATTTGGTATCATTTATGTCAGTAAAAATAATGTTAAAAGTTGAGTGTTGGTAGTGGTAATTTTAAGTTCAACCACACACTCGTTTTGTTATTAAAGTAAAAAACCGCTGCCCAAGTAATCACTACTTCCACATCCAGATTTTCTATCAAAGTCTCTCATAACGAAAAATTTTGTATGTGGAAATAATTGTTTATAGAACTTTAATAATATCATATTTTAAATCGTCTACCCTAAAAACCCATAAAACGATATCCCACACGGTAGTGGGGGTGGTGATAGGGAGTTAGTAGTGGAGGTGGATGAAGTGAAAAGAATATTTTGAGACTTTTGGTTCTTGTACACACACTAAATCACAATTTTATTTTCATCTCCTTTAATAATGGGGTAGGGGTGGTAATGGGCTAATGCCAAAAAATTTTTTAGCTTCTCTTGTATCACTAAATACCAATTTTATGGACTCTTACCTGCTTAATTTACCGATTTACCCCTAATCTACCCCCTATTTACCACATTTTACCTCCCAACCCTTCGACGGAATAAGATAAAAATATAATCTAGTTCCAGATCCCGTTAAAGTACATACGTGTACCAAATTTCAAGTCAATATCTTAAACGATTCCAGAGTAAACGTGGGCACAAAAAAAGTTACAGACCGACAGACAGAAATTTTTTTTCGCTCAAATTTAAAATCTCGACATTCTAAGCCTATCTGAACAATAAAAATTTTCAAAAATTTTTTGGCGTTACCATACTTCCACTGGATGTGGAAGGAATTTTAATAGCTTACATCTTTAGAACAACTTCATTGACAATATTAAAAATATAAAAAAAAGGATAACGATTGAAAATAAACTACTATTTTGTAAAACATGAATTAGCAATAAAGATACGAATTCAGAATTTGATTCTAGCAGGGCATGCAGAATACGGTTCTAAAATTATTTGAACTTTGTATCACTCTTGATTCGTGGACACCATTTGAATTCTATCTCTAGCAAAATAATAAAGTTTCGATGAGACTTAAAATAAGACACTAAGTATACACTAAATTAAAAATTAAGCAAAAAAAAAACTGAAGGTGAAGTTTCTCATTACCGAAACGAGATATGAAACAATAAAGAATATATTTTTTTTATAAAGCCTTCCCTGTCAAAAAAATCTCATCAATCCGTATTGAAAATTATCAAAAATTAATAAGTATCTATGAGAACCTATATGGTCAATAAGTTTCTATAAGAGTTAGGTAAAGTTGCTGCTGAAATTGTTATCAGTTTATATTCGCATTGACCAGCAAAATGAGTCAAGCCATATCCATTTGTTAATCCAAACATTTACTTATACCATATCAATGAGAATTTATGAGCACAGTATCTAATGTAATTCGTGCGGCTTTCCGTGATTAAAAGACAAGTGTTTCTTTAAGAAACGAGCTGCATTAGGTTAGAACAGTTTGGATTTGCAACTGAAGATTACAAATTATAATGTTTGAATAGGGATTTATGAGATTAGTTTCTATGAGTATTAATGTTTTTTTTCAGTAATATACAGTGTGTTTCACTTCTCGTGAAGACACCCCTGTATCTGTTTTATTTGTTGCCGAATTAATTTCAAATTTTTATCAGCCATACAAGTCCATAAGGTGACTTTATTCAACACATAAATGCCGTCTAAATCTAAAATGCCGGCCTACTGCGATAAAAAGAAAATGTCAATTTTCGAGAAATCATAGTAGGCTTAGAGATAGACAAAAATTTTGTTAACAAAAGTTGTTCAGAATCACTTGATATGCCCCCCTGTAAAATTTTGTGAAAATCGGAATATTTTCAAAAAATTATTTTTTGTTTCACTTCTCGTGAAGACACCCCTGTATCTTTTTTATTTGTGGCCGAATTAATTTCAAATTTTTGTCAGCCATACAACTCCATAAGGTGACTTTATTCAACACATAAATGCCGTCTAAATCTAAAACGCCTGCCTACTGCGATAAAAAGAAAATGTTAATTTTCGAGAAATCATAGTAGGCTTAGAGATAGACAAAAATTTTGTTAATGAAAGTTGTTCAGGATCACTTCATACGCCCCATGTCGTCTAAATCTAAAATGCCGGCCTTAGAATAATTAAAATTAAAATCTAATTACTTTAATGAGTTTTAACATCTGTCAACAATATGTAGGTTGGTAGGATGCTGTCATATAACGAATTCTTTTTGAATTAAATTGGTGGCCCTGAAAAGGGCCGTTGTTTTTACAGAGAAGACTACTAATAATGAATGATAATATTGTCGGAAAAAAAAATACAGATAAAGCAAAAGCCGCAGTGTTAGAATAGTTCAAAAATAAAAGAAGTTAAGGGTTTTTTTTACTTATTTATTATATTGCGCCCCTTTCCACTAACCCACCCTCAAGTGTAATACACTTCTCAATCCGTTTTCTGTTATTTTTTACAACTCTTCGCAGTTCTTGAGCTGTAACTTCTAAACATGCTTGCCTTATCCTCTCACAAAGCTGCTCTATATTTTGAGGTCTGGTCATATAAACTTTGTTTTTAATGTGACCCCAAAAATAAAAATCCATTGGAGTGAGATCAGGTGATCTGGGTGGCCAATGTATTAAAGGGCTATTTCGTCCTATCCATCTTTGGGGAAAATGTTCATTCATCCATGCTCTCACTACTACGGAATTGTGGATAGATGCTCCGTCGAGTTGAAAATACAATTGTTCCAAAGGAAAATCATCAATTGCATTCCAAAGATCATTATTTAAAAATTCTAGCAAATTTAACGCATTTATAATTTGAAAAAAGAAAAACGGCCCTATTATTGTTTCGTTAAAAATTCCGCACCACACATTTACTTTCTGGAAATATTGCCTTTTACAATTTATTATCCAATCAGGATTTTCTACTGCCCAGAACCTAGAGTTTTGTGATGACACTACCCCGTTGGTGGAGAAAGTTGCCTCGTCCGTGAAAATTACTTTCTTCAAGAAGTCTCTATTGTTTAAATAATTACCTTGGATCCATAAACAATATTCTAATCTTCTCTCTTCATCACCTTCCTCCAAGGTATGTAAAAATTTTGGTTTAAACGGTTGTAGCTTATGGCGTTTTAAACATCTCCAAATTTTTGATGCCGACAAATTAAGGTCACGAGCCATATTTCGAAGACTGGTAGTGGGATTGGCGTTAAACGCTGCTAATATAACATTATCATCTCCGTGATTTCGATTAAGATGTACTCTCGGTTTAAGCACATTGCCAGTTGTATTGAACAAGTGACATATTCTTGCTACGGTACCATGGTGTATTGGTTGTCTTAGAGGATGTCTTAAATTAAATTCTTCTGCTGCTTCTCTTGAAGACCGTACATTTTCACCGACTATCTTTATTATTTCAATTTTTTCATCAGTAGTTAAAAGTATTCTAACCATTATGAGAAAAGATATGAAATAAGGAAACTTTAGTATGAATAAAATTATTAAAACAAGAAAAACTAACAAACTCCACAGAAAATAACAACAATCACTTCTGTCATGAAAGCAATGACGAAATAAATAAAACAATACATATTGACAGTTAATTTCACGGCACTCTTTACATTCAACGCAATAAAACCGTCCATGTTCCTAAATTTCTGAGCCGATAAGGAGGAAGGATATGATGGAGAGTTACTCCTCCAGAAGAGAGATAACAAAAAGAAAAAAGAAAAGATATTACATTCAACTTGATATGTAAAAATAAAAAGCCCTTTTAGTGTTTATTGAATGCTGATTTTTGTTCACAACTTTCATTTGTTGGAAAAAGTTCTCTTTATGTGTTCTCTTTTTTTGAAAATATTCCGATTTTCATAAAATTTTACAGAGGGGCATATGAAGTGATCCTGAACAACTTTTATTAACAAAATTTTTGTCTATCTCTAAGCCTACTATGATTTCTCGAAAATTAACATTTTATTTTTATCGCAGTAGGCAGGGGTTTTAGATTTAGACGGCATTTATGTATTGAATAAAGTCACCTTATGGATTTGTTTGGCTGATAAAAATTTGAAATTAATTCGGCCGCAAATAAAAAAGATACAGGGGTGTCTTCACGAGAAGTGAAACAAAATTTTTTTTTTTGAAAATATTCCGATTTTCACAAAATTTTACAGGGGGACATATCAAGTGATTCCGAACTACTTTTGTTAACAAAATTTTTGTCTATCTCTAAGCCTACTATGATTTCTCGAAAATTAACATTTTCTTTTTATCACAGTAGGCCGGCGTTTTAGATTTAGACGGCATTTATGTGTTGAATAAAGTCACCTTATGGACTTGTATGGCTGATAAAAATTTGAAATTAATTCGGCCACAAATAAAAAAGATACAGGGGTGTCTTCACGAGAAGTGAAACAAAAAATTTTTTTTTGAAAATATTCCGATTTTCACAAAATTTTACAGGGGGACATATCAAGTGATTCTGAACAACTTTTGTTAACAAAATTTTTGTCTATCTCTAAGCCTACTATGATTTCTCCAAAATTAACATTTTATTTTTATCGCAGTAGGCAGGGGTTTTAGATTTAGACGGCATTTATGTATTGAATAAAGTCACCTTATGGATTTGTTTGGCTGATACAAATTTGAAATTAATTCGGCCACAAATAAAAAAGATACAGGGGTGTCTTCACGAGAAGCGAAACAAAAAATTTTTTTTTGAAAATATTCCGATTTTCACAAAATTTTACAGGGGAACATATCAAGTGATTCCGAACAACTTTTGTTAACAAAATTTTTGTCTATCTCTAAGCCTACTATGATTTCTCGAAAATTGACATTTTCTTTTTATCGCAGTAGGCCGGCGTTTTAGATTTAGACGGCATTTATATGTTGAATAAAGTCACCTTATGGACTTGTATGGCTGATAAAAATTTGAAATTAATCCGGCCACAAATAAAAAAGATACAGGGGTGTCTTCACGAGAAGTGAAACAAAAAATTTTTTTTTGAAAATATTCCGATTTTCACAAAATTTTACAGGGGGACATATCAAGTGATTCCGAACAACTTTTGTTAACAAAATTTTTGTCTATCTCTAAGCCTACTATGATTTCTCGAAAATTGACATTTTCTTTTTATCGCAGTAGGCCGGCGTTTTAGATTTAGACGGCATTTATATGTTGAATAAAGTCACCTTATGGACTTGCATGGCTGATAAAAATTTGAAATTAATCCGGCCACAAATAAAAAAGATACAGGGGTGTCTTCACGAGAAGTGAAACAAAAAATTTTTTTTTGAAAATATTCCGATTTTCACAAAATTTTACAGGGGGACATATCAAGTGATTCCGAACAACTTTTGTTAACAAAATTTTTGTCTATCTCTAAGCCTACTATGATTTCTCGAAAATTGACATTTTCTTTTTATCGCAGTAGGCCGGCGTTTTAGATTTAGACGGCATTTATATGTTGAATAAAGTCACCTTATGGACTTGCATGGCTGATAAAAATTTGAAATTAATTCGGCAACAAATAAAAAAGATACAGGGGTGTCTTCACGAGAAGTGAAACACACTGTATTAAATGTGTTTTCATTTGTTTGAATGGGTAAAAAGAAAGGTCAGTTTTCAACTGCAATTACAAATACAAGTTTAATCGCTTCGAATGGGATTATATGCGATCAATTTCTAAAAATATTTATGCTGTTTTCCGAATATAGTTATGTTGAGGTTTAATCAGTAACAAATTGTTAACTACTTGTTATGATATGGTCGGAAATTCCAAGTACACATTTAGTATTCCTTCAAGAGGATTGATGAGAGCAGTTTCTACGAGTATCTATTTGTTGTTCCTATAGTGAATTATATAAGTCTTTATCAGTACAGATTCGGATTTAATTTAAATATGAAAATTATATCAGAATAAAGCAACCAAATATTTTAAACAGTATCTATTTGTAAATCCAAACATTTACTTATACTATCTCAATGAGAATTTATGAGAACAGTATCTAATGTAAAACGTGCGGCTTTCCGTGGTTAAATGGCAAGAGTTTCTATAAGAAACGAGCTGCATTAGGTTAGAACAGTTTTGATTTGCAATTGAAGATTCAAAATTATAATGTTTGAATAGGGATTTATGAGATCAGTTTCTATGAGTATTAATGTTTTTTTTTCAGTAATTAAATGTGTTTTCATTTGTTTGAATAGGTAATAAGAAAGGTCAGTTTTCGACTGCAATTACAAATACAAGTTTAATCACTTCGAATGGGGTTAGATGCGATCAATTTCTCAAAGTATTTATGCTGTTTTCCGGATATAATTGTGAAGAGGTTTAATCAGTAACAAATTGTTCACTACATGTTATGATATGGTCGGAAATTCCAAATACACATTTGGTATTCCTTCAAGAGGATTGATGAGAGCAGTTTCTACGAGTATCTATTTGTTGTTCCTCTAGTAAATTATATGTCTTTATCAGTAAAGATTCGGATCTAATTTAAATATGAAAATTATATCAAAATAAAGCAACCAAATATTTTAAACAGTATCTATTTGTAAATCCAGACATTTACTTATACTATCTCAATGAGAATTTATGAGAACAGTATCTAATGTAAAACGTGCGGCTTTTCGTGGTTAAATGGCAAGTGTTTCTATAAGAAACGAGCTGCATTAGGTTAGAACAGTTTTGATTTGCAATTGAAGATTACAAATTATAATGTTTGAATAGGGATTTATGAGATCAGTTTCTATGAGTATTAATGTTTTTTTTCAGTAATATATTAAATGTGTTTTCATTTGTTTGAATGGGTAAAAAGAAAGGTCAGTTTTCAACTGCAATTACAAATACAAGTTTAATCGCTTCGAATGGGATTATATGCGATCAATTTCTAAAAGTATTTATGCTGTTTTTCGAATATAGTTATGATGAGGTTTAATCAGTTACAAATTGTTAACTAGTTGTTATGATATGGTCGGAAATTCCAAGTACACATTTAGTATTCCTTCAAGAGGATTGAAGAGAGCAGTTTCTACGAGTATCTATTTGTTGTTCCTCTAGTAAATTATATGTCTTTATCAGTAAAGATTCGGATCTAATTTAAATATGAAAATTATATCAAAATAAAGCAACCAAATATTTTAAACAGTATCTATTTGTAAATCCAGACATTTACTTATACTATCTCAATGAGAATTTATGAGAACAGTATCTAATGTAACACGTGCTGCTTTTCGTGGTTAAATGGCAAGTGTTTCTATAAGAAACGAGCTGCATTAGGTTAGAACAGTTTTGATGTGCAATTGAAGATTACAAATTATAATGTTTAAATTGGGATTTATGAGATCAGTTTCTATGAGTATTAATGTTTTTTTTTCAGTAATATATTAAATGTGTTTTCATTTGTTTGAATGGGTAAAAAGGAAGGTCAGTTTTGAACTGCAATTACAAATATAAGTTTAATCACTTCGAATGGGGTTATATGCGATCAGTTTCTAACAGTATTTATGCTGTTTTCCGAATATAATTGTGATGAGGTTTGATCCGTAACAAATTGTTCAGTACATGTTACGATATGGTCGGAAATTCCAGGTACATATTTAGTATTCCTTCAAGAGGATTAATGAGAGCAGTTTCTACGAGTATTTATTTGTTGTTCCTACAGTAAATTATATAAGTCTTTATCAGTATGCATTCGGATCTAATTTAAATACAAAAATCATATCAGAATGAAACCCCAAATATTTTAAACAGTGTTCACCTGTAAATCCAAGATAATATTATAATGAGAATCCATCACAACAGTATCTAATGTAACGTGTGCGGTTTTCCGTGGCTAAATTTTAAAATTACTTGCAATAGATAAGCTTTAACGGATTCGAACAGTTTTGCATTTCCAGATGAATAGTTTTAATCGTTAGGGATCTATGAGGTCAATGTAATGTTTTTTTTTTTCAATAAAATGTGTTTTTATTGGAAAATAAACATTACACAAAGACACTGATCTCATAGATCCCTATTTAACAATTAAAACTATTCATCTGGAATTGCAAATTAAAATTGTTCAAATCCGTTAAAGCTATTTATTAAAAATACTTTTAAAATTTAGCCACGGAAAGCCGCACGCGTTACATTAGATACTGTTCTGATTGGTTCTCATTAAAATATATCTTTAAATGTTTGGATTTACAAGTGGATACTGTTTAAAATATTTGGTTGTGTCATTCTGATATAATTTTTGTATTTAAAGTAGATCCGAATGCATACTGATAAAGACAAATTTTCTATTGGAACAACAAATACATACTCATAGAAACTGCTATCATCAATCCTTTCGAAGGACTACTAAATATGTACCTGCAATTTCCGATCATATCGTAACATGTGGTGAACAATTTGTTACTGATCAAACCTCATCACAATTATATTCGGAAAACAGCATAAATACTGTTAGAAACTGATCGCATATAACCCCATTCGAAGTGATTAAACTTGTATTTTTAATTGCAGTTGAAAACTGACCTTTCTTTTTTACCCATTCAAACAAATGTAAACACATTTAATATACTTATTACTGAAAAAAAAACATTAATACTCATAGAAACTGATCTCATAAATCCCTATTCAAACATTATAATTTGTAATCTTCAATTGCAAATCAAAACTGTTCTAACCTAATGCAGCTCGTTTCTTATAGAAACTCTTGCCATTTAACCACGGAAAGCCGCACGTTTTACATTAGATACTGTTCTCATAAATTCTCATTGAGATAGTATAAGTAAATGTCTGGATTTACATATAGATACTATTTAAAATATTTAGTTGCTTTATTCTGATATAATTTTCATATTTAAATTAGATCCGAATGCATACTGATTAAGACTTATATAATTTACTATTGGCACAACAAATACATACTCGTAGAAACTGCTATCATCAATCCTTTCGAAGTAATACTAAATATGTACCTGGAATTTCCACACGTAACATGTAGTGAACAATTTGTTACTGATCAAACCTCATCACGATTATATTCGGAAAACAGCATAAATACTGTTAGAAATTGATCGCATATAATCCCATTCGAAGTGGTTAAACCTGTATTTGTAATTGCAGTTGAAAACTGACCTTTCTTTTTACCCATTCAAACAAATGAAAACCCATTTAATATATTACTGAAAAAAAAACTTTAATACTCATAGAAGCTGATCTCATAAATCCCTATTCAAACATTATAATTTGTAATCTTCAATTGCAAATCAAAACTGTTCTAACCAAATGCAGCTCGTTTCATATAGAAACTCTTGCCATTTAACCACGGAAAGCCGCACGTTTTACATTAGATACTGTCCTCATAAATTCTCATTGAGATAGTATAAGTAAATGTCTGGATTTACAAATAGATACTGTTTAAAATATTTGGTTGCTTTATTCTGATATAATTTTCATATTTAAATTAGATCCGAATGCATACTGATAAAGACTTATATAATTTACTATTGGTACAACAAATACATACTCGTAGAAGCTGCTATCATCAATCTTTTCGAAGTAATACTAAATATGTACCTGGAATTTCCGACCATATCGTAACATGTAGTGAACAATTTGTTACTGATCAAACCTCATCACAATTATATTCGGAAAACAGTATAAATACTGTTAGAAATTGATCGCATATAACCCCATTCGAAGTGATTAAATTTGTATTTGTAATTTCAGTTGAAAACTGACCTTTCTTTTTACCCATTCAAACATATGAAAACACATTTAATATATTACTGAAAAAAAAACATTAATACTCATAGAAACTGATCTCATAAATCCCTATTCAAACATTATAATTTATAATCTTCAATTTCAAATCAAAACTGTTCTAACCTAATGCAGCTCGTTTCTTATAGAAACACTTGCCATTTAACCACGGAAAGCCGTACGTTTTACATTAGATACTGTTCTCATAAATTCTCATTGAGATAGTATAAGTAAATGTAAAGACTTATATAATTTACTAGAGGAACAACAAATAGATACTCGTAGAAACTGCTCTCATCAATCCTTTTGAAGGAATACTAAATGTGTACTTGGAATTTCCGACCATATCATAACAAGTAGTGAACAATTTGTTACTGATTAAACCTCATCACAATTATATTCGGAAAACAGCATAAATACTTTTAGAAATTAATCGCATATAACCCCATTCAAAGTGATTAAACTTGTATTTGTAATTGCACTTGAAAACTGACCTTTCTTTTTACCCATTCAAACAAATGAAAACACATTTAATATATTACTGAAAAAAAAACATTAATACTCATAGAAACTGATCTCATAAATCCCTATTCAAGCATTATAATTAGTAACCTTCAATTGCAAGTCAACCTAATGCAGCTCGTTTCTTATAGAAACACTTGCCATTTAACCACGGAAAGCCGCACGTTTTACCTTAGATACTGTTCTCATAAATTCTCATTGATGTGGTATAAGTAAATGTTTGCTGCTCCATTCTGGTAGAAACTGATAGAAATTTCAGCAGCAACTTTACTTCGGGCTCCAGTAGAGGGAGCTGTATACGTGTAGCTAATTCATATCTAATCTAATGTGACCTAAGGAACTGAAGTGTGTTTGTTAAATTAAAAACAAAGCAGTCTCTTTCACTGCTAACTCATTCTTGCTTCTAGGCTAGAACAAGAACACCCGAGGAAATAAGGACTTTGCAGAATTTTGTGTTTACCACAATATTAGTATTTCTATTTAAAATATGCAATTTAAACTGTACATTTGTCGGCATGCATATTCAAATTAATAATAATAAAAAAGCAAAATGGGAGTTTACAATAAAAATACATCTGTAAAATATACAATTGAAACTGTACATTTGTTGACATGTATATCCGCATTAATACTAATAAAAAACAATGTTGAAATTTACAATAAAAACATGTTGATAAATGGTGTGTTACATACGATAGATACTGGAGAAAGGACGGACTGGAACTCTTATGATATTACTTATAGAAAAGTTTAGAATCTCTTTAAAGTTGTATCTGTAATTCCATATGTTTACAGATATAAGGGCAAGGGTGCATTTGCAGACACTAAACTGTAGATTTGTTGATGTATATTTCATATAAGTACTCATGAAGAGCAACATGATAATTCCAAATAGCTCATTCGGAATTACTGTTTCATAACCGATTTAAAACTTAATAAAACTGATAAAATCCTGTCTGTATAATACTAATATAACTTATAGGAACGATAAAACCGCATCACTTTTTTTTTATAAGTTTCTATGTGGAATTTTTGGCAGGGTTATTATAGCTACAGAAAAAATTGGTAAAAACAGCAGTTTGTACAAAATTCAAATGCAAAATGTCTAAGATTTTAGAACTTATATAAACTTACCATCTTTTCTCTCATTATACTGCCACTGCCAGAAGCCTCACGAACGAAGATAGTTTTAATTGTCTATTATAACATTCTAAAATAGAAAAAAATGTATACTTAAGTACCTAAATTATTCCAGTTAAATAGGGAGGATTAGAGGAAAAAAACTGATACCTAAAGTTTTGAAAGTTGGCAGAGATGTTCATTAAGGCCCACTGTTTAAACATACTTAAAGTCGTCAACTCTATCTCTTACGCTCGCGCCGCCATCTTGAACAAATGGTGCTCAGATTAAATTTTTTTTTCTTATATCTCGCTAACCATTAGAGATATCGAAATTAAGTCTCCAATAAAAAGTAAAGCTTATAAAATTCTCTACAAAAAATGTATTATAATATTTTCCCGTATCTATTATCATCATCTTCTAAAATAGGAAATTACATTTGATCGACACATTTCTAACCCGGAAATCACTCGTAAAAAAAAATTATATTATTATGTTAATTCTAGAATTCCCAATAACTTTAAAATATCCGGCGAATATCTGTTTGTCAGTCTGTCAGTTTGTCCATCTGTCTCTCTGTACGACACTTTTTGTGTGTATGATAATTTAAAAGAGAAGAGTCCAATTTTATTGAAATTTGAACAGTAAGTTGGTGTTAACTAATGGAAGAACTCTATTGATTTTGAAAAATATCGATTAGTAAATATAAAGGTTATAAAACATTTTATGAAAAAATGGCATGTGAAGAGTGTTGTAACACCTTTGATAAGATGCTAAAAATACAGAGATACTGCACAGTATACTGACCAACGTTTCGACAATCAAGATGGTATCATCGGGAGATCATTAAATTTGCAAGTATGTCACTTAAATCTACAATCATAACATATTTACTGATCGATTTTTTTTTTTCACGCTGGGGTTCTTCTTATAGCTAACACTAATTTATTGTCCAAATCAGACTTTTCTTTTTTAAGTTATTTAGCTTACAAGAGACATGACGGACGGAGAGGCAGACGGACAGACGAACGGACTAACAGAAAAGACATTTTGAAGGTTGTCCCGTATTTTATGACAATACAATGATATATTTTTATTATACTTCACAGTCCTGTCCTCATTATTACAACTTGTAGTAGTGCTAACTTCTACCAATACCGTACAACGTTTAAAGAATTTTTCTCCGCCCGTAGTTATCCTGTCCCTGCGCCGGCCCTGTTGCGTCCTACTCGACGCGCCACCTATCGTGTCCATACCACATCCTCACTTTGTTAATTTGTACCATTCCGTAAACAACAAATTGTACAACACAATGGAAAAACTTCCAAGAAAGTCGAGAAATCGACCAGGAAATGAAAGAAAAATGAGAAAATGTTAAAGAAGATTAAGAACTTACAAAAGAAAATGGAGTTTGTCTTCGTCAAGCAAGTATCTCATTGAATTTTTAGGTTTCTTAGCTTCTTAAAAATGGCGAACACGGACTAGTTTAAGAGAACTTGAAAAGTGGTATGATCACATGAAGTACCTAAACTTTTCACATGGAAGTATTTCTAGTTAGTCGATTTTATTGCAATGGTAAATCATAATAATGACTAACTATACAAAGTGGTATGATCACGTGAAGTACCAATACTTTGTTCAAGATTAAGAAGTTTACAAAAGAAAATGGAGCTGACTTCGTCAAGCAAGTATCTCATTAAATTTTTAGGTTTTTTAGCTCCTTAAAAATGGCGAACACGGACCAGTTTAAGAGAACTTGAAAAGCGGTATGATCACATGAAATACCTAAACTTTTCACATGGAAGTAGTTCTAGTTAGTCAATTTTATTGCAATGGTAAATCATAATAATGACTAACTATACAAAGTGGTATGATCACAGGAAGTACCAATACTTATTTGTTCACCAAGGCATCCAGGGGCGATTTTTAAGGGGGAGATATGGGCAATCACTCCCTAAACTAATATAAATATACTGATGACATAGTAAGAAGCAATTAAAGAAATCATTGTCCTCCAGAAATCCATAGATGGGAAAGCCTGAAGCCGCTCCCACCATTGATAATAACTAGCGTTATCACATGAAGCACTATTTCCCCTTCTTTAAATAACCAGTTCTGCACTACAGGTAATCCCTTAATTCAGGTTCTGACTCGGTTTCTAGTCTTCACTGACTCAAGAACCAGTGGCTTGTCATCAAATGAGGATGAAGTGCCTATCGAACAACATATTATCAAGCAGGTTAATGAGAATATAATTTTTGGGTGGAGACCCACTAGGTAACATGCCTTAAGGACCAGAACTCCACCCTCACATTTCAGCTCGTTGGGCAGAAATAATTTAAAAAAGAAACCCAAACATCGTTATTATTAGAGGGAACAGACAAATATGCTGGTCGACTTAAATCATTTAACGAATGGCAAATACAAATAATTAAATTATCTTAGGTTGGATAAAAGGTATCAAAACAAACTTTACATCCATCCCAAAACCAAAATTGTTTGCTTAAAGTGAATCTGGGTATTTAAATATCAATTTTTGGAAAAATCATCGGTCACCTTAAATATTGGGGCCATAGAAAGTTCTGTTCACAGAAAGGGGGAATTTCTTTCCTCGTATTTTCTTAAACAAAAACCAACTGTGATTACAGATTTATTCTGGATTTAAAAAACCTAAGCAAGTTTGTTAATCCACCCCATTTTAAGCTTGAAGATTATCGTACAGTTTTAAAGCTAATCTCACAGAATTCCTTCCTCACAGCCATTGACATGAAGGGGTGTAAAATACTGAGGCAGTACTTAGTCAGTTATCCACACTTGGTTTCGCAAACAGTAAAGAAAAGAGTATTAACACCAAAAAACATGCATATGACAATTTCTAGGATTCGAATATGATTCGGTAGATATAACAATATCAGTGCCGAGAGAGAAATGCGTCAAAATTTTAAAATTACTGAATAATTTTTTGAAATGTTCTAGTTGTAAAATTCGAAACCTGGCTGAAGTAATTAGTACATTAATAGCTATATGCCCAGGTGTACCTTATAGCTGGTTGTATACAAAAATATTAGAAAGGTAAAAAATGTTAGGTCTTAAAAGGGAAATTATGAGGGAATAATGATTATCAAACAACAGGTTAAGAAAGACCCACTACGGTGGATCAGTCACATACCAAATGCCAACAGTTCTATGAGATCTTTACATCATCAACTTATTATCTATACCGATGTTTTTACAACAGCTTGGGGTGCTTCCTGTGGAGACAAGATAGCTCATGGTTTTTTTTGGCCTCCGTCATCAGTGACGGATTAAAGTATTTGCTGCTTTATTTACGCAAACCTAAAATTGCCGCCTCTAATAATAATAAGAAAGTTGCTAATTTCATATTAAATATATAAAAAAAAAAAAAAAAAAAGTGTAACTTATTGTAACTTGCTTATTACCTAAATAATCATTTCTAAACATGATAAAAGCAAATAAATAAGAAATAATTAGGTAATTGTAAATATAATATGTATTAAAACAGTTTTCGCCATGATTCTCATGCGACGAAGTCATTAATGGTAGGCTGAAAGTCAATATCTGCCGCCCCTAAATATCTGCTACTTACGCATGTGCGTAATTGGCATATAGGGTAATCTAGCACTGGCCTCCGCAAGAAGCAGCATACCATATGAACTATTTAGAATTTTTGGCTGCTGAAAATGGTCTTAAAGCATTCACAAAAAACATGTGAAACTGCGATATTCTTTCTGAGGGTACACAGCATAACGGCCATTTTTTCACATAAACAGAAGGTGTAAAAATTGAAAATCTAAATACAAAAGCAAGAAACATCTGGCAATATTGTGAACAAAAAGGAATAAAAAGACTATATGCTTCTTATATAAACTTAAAACTCAATACAGAAGCAGATACAGAATCAAGGAGTCCCTCTGCAGATACTTAGTATGAGATCTCTACCTCTCACTTCAATATTATTTGTAAGGAATTTGACATACGGGATATATTTGTAATTCACCCAAATACAAAATGTAAATTATATGTCTCATGGCAACCAGATCCATAATATGTAGAGGTTTTACTATTTCTTGGGCCAAGATATTTTTTCTTGTGCTTTTCCTCCATTCTCCATGGTTCCCAAAGTTATCAACAAGATTATTATTGAAGAGAAAGTTAGGGGGGGCAGTGGTAATACCTAAATGGGGAAGCCAACGTTCGTTTCCCTTATTTCAAAACTGGTAGAAAAAGTCAACCCAAATCAGACTCTCTTGTTATCACTTTTCAGAACACCACAGCCAATGTGGAGGAATATTTCACTGAAGACGGGTCTTTTATCTGACAGTCTTGTTTAAAACTGAACTTCCCGGAAGCTGGAAGTCATGCAATAATTGCCTCTATATCTGCGGGACTCTTAAATAGTATGAATTCTCCTACACAAGATGGTGGGAATTTTGTAAAAACAAGCAATAAGTTAACTCATTCGCTTATAGTTCAGAACATTCTATACAATTCTCGAACGCATTAAATATAAAGGGTAAGTCTTATTAAGCAATTAACAGCTGCAAATCGGTTCTATACCTCAGTTTTCCGATCACCAATAAAAACGAAAAATTAATAGATTCCTCAGAGGAATGTATAATATAAAACCTCAAAAACCTAATTATACTCAACCTGGAATGCTAATCTTGTCCCGATATATTTGGAGAAACTTCAGTCCACAAACAAATTGTTTTCTGAAAATATGAGTCGTAAGTCGGTGACACTGCTAGCAATTATTTCAGCTCACCGGTTACAAACCTTTTCAAAATAAAATTTAAACATAAAAAAAAAAAAAGTTCGAGGACAGGTTTGAAATATATGTCCCTGATAGAGTTAGTACTACCCATACAGCATGAAATATTTTATAAATATTCAAAAAACAGTGCTTATATGTAAAAAATATTTTCAATATTTTATTAACATTTTATACACCTCACGGAAAAAATATTATTTTAGTAATATTTAATAATCAGTTATTAAACAGTTTTTAAATGTTTTGAAAATGATTTTTTAGAACATTTTATAAACACTGTTTTCATATTATTAACATCGTTTTTGAATGGTCTTATTAACTTTTTTAACATAATTTAAAAAATGTGTGGTACTATTTTAAATTTCCCGCGTCAAACCTAGCTAGCAGTGGGCCGCCAGTGGTGCCACTTTTACCATGATACATGACAGTGGTAGCCATGACGTATGTTGAATATCGGTCGATTTGGTGATTTTTATAAAGTTTCAGTTCAATCCTTGCATAATTTATTATCTGGGTAAGTAGAATTTTAATAATTAATAATGTTCTAAATCTTAGGATTATTATTGTACCTCTGTATTGATACACAGCATGTATTTTTTACAATACTGAGGATTTGATACATACTTAGGGTGACCATACGTCCGGAATTTTGCTGGAAAGTTCAGCATTTTGGAGCACTATCTGTGATCAAAAAAATTTTTCCTCTCGGTCATCAAAAAATGTTGGGATCAAGAAATGATTTTTCGGATTTCTGCTCCCCCCGCTCATCAATTTTTTTCCCAGCAGAAGTGTCCAGCACAAAAATCTGGTCACCGTAACCTACCTATATTAAACTAAAACATTGCACTAAGGGTGAGTTTATAAAAAAACTCCCAGTCCTAACTTAGCCTATCTTAGTCTTAATTTTTTCCCTAAAATGTTAAATGTGCAGGTTACCCGTATGTCGTTTATAAAATTCGTAATCCTGTCTTGGTCCTAACTTAACCTAAAATTTTTAGGTTAATTTTTCCTCTGTGATAATACCACAGAATCAATTCCCACTGGCGTGAAAAATTCGCGTATATATTTTACGATCGACTTAGAACAACCCACACAGCACAGAATATTCTCATTAAGTGACAATATTCTGTAAACAGAATATTTACCTGAAATATTCCTAGAATCTTCATAAATATTTTTATCTAGTTTGGAATATTCATGAAACATTTTTGATCAAATATTTCTATAATACTTTAAAAGAATGTTCGCGGTACGTTCCACAAAAAATTTTATACTAGTGGTTATTATTTTTAACTATTATTAAAATTATTTTGGTATACTAAATACAAATATTTATTTAAGTACCTATTTGTTTCTCAGAAATAGTGATACCTTAATTTATGTCTTTTTTTGTAATAAAAAACTTCTACGACTAAGAGGATCATGAACAACTACGAAAAGAATAATGACTAATACACTACTAATTATATATATCCAAAATAAATTAATATTTGAAAGAGTTTGCAAAGATTCGACAATTTATTTGTGCAGATATCGAGCTCTTTTAATAATAAAATTAGATTAAAATGTATTAAAAAGCAAAATCTAGCCGTTGCTTATTCCAACTATAAAGTCTTTAAATAAATATTCTCAAGAAGTTAGTGGTCGAATGAGTTAAGGCGTCGTACTACAAGTCACGAAACGGGTTTTTTCATTGAGTTTTTCCCGTACTAGTAACCCGACCTCTTAAAACAGTGCGCGTGTGCGCGCTTAAACAAAATTCGCCATTTTCTATTTATTTCTAAGTAGTTCTAAGTATTTTAAAATCGTTCATGATTATTTTTCAATAAATTGTTAGGTTTAAGTTTTATTTCTTATTAAAACAGGAGCCCTAACCTCCACCCATTTTACTTACCGTTCTAGCCGAGGCTGGACCTGCCCCACCCGCCCACCCATCTACCACGGCGTTGCGCGCCGTGGTGGTGTGGCCGGCTCTGAACCGGGTTCCAACCAATTTTTTGTAACTGAAATGTTAATAAATCTTTTTGAATTGAATTGAAATACAAGTCACGAGGTCGGCAGTTCGACCCCTGCTCAGCCCGTTTTTTTTTTTGTTAAAATAATTGCGAAAAAAAATTTGTTTTTTTAAGGGTAATAATTGCTTATAGAACCGATATACGAATATATTTTTTCAAATTTTAGGTCTGTTTAGACCATTAAATATTGTAGATGACGATATTATATCTTTACCGTTTTTTCTCCAACACGTTTCCTAGGTTTGTATAAGTACCTCAACTATAAAATCTTAAGACAGTTGACTTCTGACTTCCCCCCATATCACTCATCAAATTTGAGATCAGACAAAATTTTGTTTCGGATTTCAACTATAATTATAGTCTTTAAGTAGGTACTAGTATGTGTAACTTCAGTGGCCGAGTGAGTTAAACCGTTGACTTCCAAATCAGAAGGTTGGACGCGCAGCGGTTCGACTCCTGCGACGGCAATTGGTAAAGGTAAGTAAAATAAAATGAATTTAATAATTTAATACAATATAATTTGCAGGCAACCCTTGTGAGAAAAAAATTGGAGTGATGGTAAACAATATTAGATAATTAATTAGATATGTTAATGTAAATAAAATATACGGATTGCTAACAAACAAATTCATAGGACAATACTTATTTATGCATTAATTACTTCAGTTTTATCAAGTAGACTAGTAACTAGTCACGTCATTTTCACGTGCCTTTGCTACCTGGGAAAACATACCTAAAATGTTCTAGGAACATTTAAAAGACTCCACTTTGTAATGTGCACGGCACATTCTATGGTAACGATTTTCATGTTGTGAGAATATTCTCAGAATATTGAAACATTCCGAGCAAACATTCTGTGCACCTTCTTAGAATATTTCTGTGCTGTGTGGGAAAGGACAGTTTTTATAAACCCGTCTTAAAACATCAGATAGGTATATTTTAGGGAAAAACTAAGACTAAGATAGGCTAAGTTAGGACTGGGACTTTTTTCATAAACTCACCCTATAAAATTAATTCATATATAAGTATGATATTATATGAGCTTCTTAACCTTATTACTTCCACATCCAGTGGAAGTATAGTAACGACAAAAAAATTTAAAAAAATTTTTATTGTTCAAATAGGCTTAGAATGTCATGAAACGTCGAGATTTCAAGTTTGAGCGAAAAAAAAATTTCTGTCTGTCGGTCTGTCGGTCTGTAACTTTTTTTGTGCGCACGTTTACTTTGGAACCGTTTGAGATATTGACTTGAAATTTGGTACACGTATGTACTTTAATGAGATCTAGAACTAGATTATATTTTCATCTTGTTCCGTCGAAGGGTTGGGGGGTAAATTGGGGTAAATTTGGAGTAAATAGATAAATCAAGCAGGTAAGAGTTCATAAAATTGATATTTAGTATAGACAAGAGAAGCTAAGGTCTCAAAAAAAATTTTGGCATTAACCACCCCCATTCCACCCCCATTACCACCCCCACCCCATTATTAAAGGGGATGAAAAAAAATGTGATTTAGTGTGAGTACAAGAACCAGAAACCTCAAAATATTTTTTTACTTTATCCACCCCCTACTCCCACCCCCTGTCACCACCCCCACCCCACTACCGATGTGGGGTATCGCTTTATGGGTTTTTGGGGTAGAGGATTTCAAATATTATATTATTAAAGTTCCATAAACAATTATTTCCAGATACAAAATTTTTTTGTTGTGTGATTTGGATAGAAAATCCGGATGTGGAAGTAGTGATTCCTTGGGCAGCGGTTTTTTTTAATAACGAGTACCTCATCGTAATTTTTTGTTAGTTTTGATGATAAAATAATATTTACCTTGTTTAATAGGCAATGTAAAATGTGCTCTATTTAACCTCAATTTAATTTCGCCGTAAAATAAACAACGTTTTGCTCATATTTCCATTTTGTGCAGATACTAATATAGTAGTGGAGTAAAACTAAGAGTATAAATCATCTAAAAAGGAATTGTCTTACAATAGCATTTTTTTTTATTGGAACTTGTCAGAAACATTACAGTACGGAGTGTAGCAAAAAGTTTTGGAATAAATCCTATTCCCGCAAGGCATTTGTTTAAACAAAAGAATGTTAAAAAAAACTGGATTTGTCTGAACCTGCATGAACATTTTTTTAAGTTGCCACAAATCAAAAGAAATAATTAATGATAACTTAAACAATAATGCGTTATTTTATCTAAACTTTAGGAGAGTATACCCCCAATGGAGGTAAATCGTCATACTAAATTTCAAGTTGGTATGTTGAAAACAACGCCTAAAAAATAAAAGCAAAGTCGAAAATTGAATCGTCGATTGTTTAAGTGGATCAAGTCTTACAATAATTTTTTTTCAGATTGTAGTTTTTTGTTCTCTTTGTGATATTAACAAAAAAAAAAAAAATTAAGAAATTTTTAAACCAAATTTTTTAAAATTTGTTTACTGTTTTTATAAACAAATGCATTTTACTCATCAATATTTTGCCCACAAATAAAAATTGTTAGCATGTATTAAAAGTATATAAATGAAGAAATAATGTGGAGGAAAAAAAAATGTTTTATGTTCGCCAAATATTCGGAGATATGACATCTTTTCCGTTTTAGCCATTTATAAACAAAATAAATGACATAGAAATCAATTTTTATTTCTTTCCAGGAGCAGCTCGTAATTGTTTTAAGAAGCCACAGAGGCAGATATTGTTGGCTGTGTTAAGAGGATAATCTGTGGTAGGACAAATAATATTTTCATTGATATATATGAAAAAGGTTTATACGGGTGGGCGTGCCCCTTTGACCAATGAAATATGCCGTCTACGTAAACAGGAGGAGATTAACAAAATTGTGTAATATAAGAGAAATAGTTCAAATATATTTCTGTCGTACAGAGTCGAATTTCGCGTTGGGTGCACAAGAATTTTTATTTAAAGTAATTTGAGTAGGAAAACTGAATGCGGTTGTAGTGATTCCTTAGGCAGTGGTTTTTAATTAAAAGAAAAACTATCTTTAGATACATAATGTAAATGTACAGTGTACAGGGTGTCCTAGTTAAAGCGTTATGTCCGATTTTCTCGGTAGTTTTTGAGATAAGTATTTTTTTCCGGGGAATCGATGCCGCTAAGAAACATATAATTAAACATCAAAGAAGAATTGATCGGATTATTTATGTTCTTAATTGACTATTGAAGGAATAAATTAAAAAAAGGCATGTAAATTTTAAATATCACTTCCGGTTTACATGGCAATGGCGTTCTTTTTAATAATAATAATAATGATAATATATTTATTAACCTTTTCTACCATACAATAGAATGGATAAGGTAAGTCAGTAATTATATTGTATAAAAAATACATGAATGTATAAAAACAAAATATAGTAAAAAGCAAACAAATGATAGCATAATACAAAACATTTGATAAAAAAAACAAAATATCAATACGCAAAATATACATACAAACATAAAAAGAAACATATAGTACAGGAAATCAGGAAATAGAATATTAATTACTTCCACATCCAGTGGAAGTATAGTAACAAAAAAATTTTTGAAAATTTTTATTGTTCAAATAGGCTTAGACTGTCACGAAAGGTCGCCATTTTAAGTTTCAGCATAAAAAAATGTCTGTCTGTCTGTCAGTCTAACTTTTTTGTGCGCACGATTACTCTGGAACCGTTTAAGATATTGACTTGAAATTTGGTACACGTATGTACTTTAACGGGATCTGGAACTAAATTATATTTTCATCTTATTCCATCGAAGGATTGGGGTGTAACTTGAGGTAAATGGGGAGGTAAACAGGTAAATCAAGCAGGTAAGAGTTCGTAAAATTGGTATTTAGTATATATGAGAACCTAAGGTCTCAAAAAAATTTTTGACATTAGCTACCCCCATTACGACCCCTACCCCTAACCCCCATTTTTTAAGGGGACGAAAAAAAGTGTGATTTAGTGTATGTACAAGAACCAAAAACTTCAAAATATTTTTTTACTTCATAGGCCAAGAATTTTTATTGAAAAATTACCAAAAATCCTTGCTATGTTGGGGTGATTTCTATTACGAATAACTGGCAAAATAAGGATACATGTATTACTTCCACATCCAGTGGTAGTATAGTAACGACAAAAAATTTTTTAAAAATTTTTATTGTTTAAATAGGCTTAGAATGTCATGAAACGTCGAGATTTTAAGTTTGAGCGAAAAAAAATTTCTGTCTGTCGGTCTGTAACTTTTTTTTTGTGCACACGTTTACTCTGGAACCGTTTGAGATATTGACTTGAAATTTGGTACGCATATGTACTTTAATGAAATCTAGAACTAGATTATATTTTCATCTTGTTCCGTCGAAGGATTGGGGGGTAAATTGGGGTAAATAGGTAAATCAAGCAGGTAAGAGTTCATAAAATTTGTATTTACTATATACAAGAGAAGCTAAGGCCTCAAAAAAAATTTTGGCATTAGCCACCCCCATTACCACCCCCACCCCCACCCCATTATTAAAGAGGATGGAAAAAAATTTTGATTTAATGTGTGCACAAGAACCAGAAACCTCAAAATATTTTTTTACCTTATCCACCCCCACTACCACCCTCTATCACCACCCCCACCCCACTACCAATGTGGGGGTTTTTATGGGTTTTTGAGGTAGACGATTTCAAATATTATATTATTAAACAATTATTTCCACATACAACATTTTATCGTTGTGAGTGACTTGGATAGAAAATCTGGATGTGGAAGTAGTGATTCCTTGGGCAGCGGTTTTTTTTTAATTGTTAAATTAGTGTACAATATCGATAATTCTATCATTTACAATTGAAATTAAAATTTTGTGGACATGCCTATTGAAAGTCGCATTTCGGAGATATGAACTTTACTTTGCTTTTTTTTAAAGGAACACTCCATATATGTACCATTTGAAACGCCATAAAAAAAGCTTTGTATTTATAATATAATACATGGTGCTTATCTTAAACAAATTTTGTCTAATTTACTATAAATTTACAATTTATCAAATTAGCCATGGAAAACAAAAGTATGTAAATTAAAATAAACAATATGTTAGTTCTGTCTAATTTCACTTTATTTTAAATAAAATGGAGAATTTCAATAATTGATACAGTGTGTTTCACTTGAAATGGTAACACCCCAATAACTTTTTTATTTTTTTTTTCCGATTTGAATCACATTTTACTTAAGTATAGAACAAATTAGTATCTACTTATGACCAGAAAAACATTCGCCTCCTACGGTACCAAAGCCACCTGCGGTACCAAAATATGTGGAGAAAATCGGAAAACCATATTAGGCATTTTTTTATCGGAAAATTTTGTTAATAAAACTTGTTCAGAATTGCCCAAAATGGCCAAAATTTAAACAAAATTAAAAAATGAAAAACTTGAAACTTTAAAAATTTTGAAAATAATTATTTAAAAAAAAAACTGTAAATTGCTTTACAACTACCTGGCAGCTTGGGTTTAATTTCAAATAAAATTGTCATAGTACAGTTTTCTAAACGAAAAAACCCATTAAAATGATATTTTTGGACTTGGACATTATTTTAATAAAAATTTATATATTTTTTATTTTGATTAAATTCTGGACTTAAGGTTTCTGAACAATTCTGAACAAGTTTCATTGACAAAATTTTCCAATAAAAATATGCCTAATATGATTTTTTGATTTTATCCGCATATTTTGGTAACGCAGGTGGCTTTGCATTTGTAGGCGGTGAATTTTTTTCTGGTCATAAGTAGATCCTAATTTGTTCTATACTTAAGTAAAATTTGATTCAAATCAGAAAAACAAATTAAAAAGTGAAATACACTGTATATATTTTTCGGACTACCATGACTTAATGTAAGAAAATATAAAACTTCATATCTACTATAGTTTTTAAGAAAAATACTGTGTCATATATCATTGAAAAGATTTTTCTATGGCCTTTCAAATGGTGTAAAAATATATGGGGGTGTTCTATTTAAAAAAACCAAGGTAAAGCTCATATCTCCGAAATTCGACTTGTTTGAATTGTTTTGCTGAAATGATGTTTGGAAAATACATGTGATATCTCATAACTTTTATTTTTGAACTTATTTACGTAACTCCAAAAATAAAGAAGTTAAATGAGGTTCTAACGTTTGCACAACCACCTTGACTATAATAAGGAACTTTAGTCTAGTTAATATAAAAAACACGTTCTCAAATAAATTAAACATGTTCTGATAGAACATATTAATAACACAATTTTTTTGTTTTTATGTCTTTGGTGTTTTTCAAAAAAATTGCCGCCCTTGGATTTTACCTCTATAGCCCCCCCCCGCCCTAAATCCGCCACTGACAGCGCTCCGTCAGAAACCCTAAAATACCTACATGCATGTTTGGAGCATATTTAATGTCCGATATATCAAAAAATATTACAACTAGATCTATCAATCTTTATATGTTTGAAATTAGGGATAAAGGATCTAAAAGAATATGTAAAAATATACAGGGTTTTCATTTAAAAAGCAACCTTCATTGTTATATCACGTGACATATGCAAGCAATTGTTTTTTAATTGCATTTTAAAAATATGTATACAACCCTACAACTCTTATACAAAACTTTTTTTAATCTCCAATAATAACATAAATAAAGGGGGATCAAAATATAGTTATAATACGCCCGCTGTCTTGGATTCCTAAATTTTTACCAAAAATTCGTAACCCGCATCCCCGATAATCCCCAGATATCGATTTTCATTCGAATAGGACCACAGATGACGAAATTCGTCCGCCATCTTGGATTCCTAAATTTTGAACAAAAATTCGTAACCCGCATCCCCGACAACCCCGAGGTATCGATTTTCAGCCAAATAGGACCATAGATGACGAAATTCGTCCACCATCTTGGATTCCTAAATTTTGACCAAAAATTCGTAACCCGCATCCCCGACAACCCCGAGGTATCGATTTTCAGTCGAATAGGACCATAGATGACGAAATTCGTCCGCCATCTTGGAGTCTTAAATTTTGACCAAAAATTCGTAACCCGTATCCCCGAAAACCCCCAGATATCGATTTTCAGTCGAATAGGACTATAGATCGCGAAATTCGTCCGCCATCTTGGAGTCCTAAATTTTGATCAAAAATTCATAACCCGCATCCCCGAAAACCCCCAGATATCGATTTTCAGTCGAATAGGTCCATAGATGACGAAATTCGTCCGTCATCTTGGATTCCTAAATTTTGACCAAAAATTCGTAAACCGCATCCCCGAAAACCCCCAGATATCGATTTTCAGTCGAATAGGACCATAGATGACGAAATTCGTCCGCCATCTTGGATTCCTATAAATATCTTAGCAGTATGAGATTCCTCGGAAAACCTACGTCAGACTGGATTTTGAACCATAAACTTATCTCAGAAACTACCGTGAAAACCGAGCATAGCGCGTTGACTGGGACACCCTGTACATTTTGCTTGGTAATAATTTCGAATAAAAACTATATAACTATAATAATAACTAAAAACCGAATTCAAATTTTCATAATAAAATTTGTAGGAGTGTTTATACAAAACGGTCCTCTCTATTTGGCACCTTTTATTTATGTATTAACATTTTCAAGAATTTTATCTATTAAGTCATTCCTGTAAGATAAAATAATTTATAAATAAATTTAAGATTACAATTACCAGAACTGCTAAATGCTTCCCTGGCAAGCATTCATTCGCGTCTGGTCTCCATGACAACAAGTTCCTCCCTAAAGTCTGAGAGCGTGTAAAGCTATGCGAATGCCGAGGCGAGTGCCATCTATTGACGGCAAAATTGGAAACTATTTATTGAATCTATGTTTGAAAATTAAGAGGTTATATTTTATCCACGTAATTAATTAAGGACTATCTAGGGCGTCACGTTTTCGTTTTTTGTAAATTCCAATTTTTCGACGTCAATTTTTTCGTTGATCACGTGTTTTTGATTAAAACAAAAAATTAAAAACTTGACGAACTAGAATATATATTTTAATACATACGTACAAAATTTGAAGTTTCTATCTTCAAAAATAAGCCGAATAATTCGTTTCTTCATTTCACTGACCGCAAATTATACTCTTAAAACAGGAAATGGGGTTACATCTTATGAGGGGAAGATTACTTATTTTTATAACTATCGATATTTTAGGGTGTAACAATACTCCCCCCTAATAATAAATTTTGGGCTATACAATGCACAAAATTTAAACAAAGTACATACATATAATATTAAGCAGTAGTCTTTAAATTAAAGTTTAATTCTGTCAATTCATTTCCCACTAAACATGAAACATGAGAATAACGTTTTGTAACGTTTTAAACAGGTAATACTTATAACCTATTTCAATAACCTCATTCATATTATCTCATAAACGTTTTCTAAAAAACATTCTGTTCGCGAACATTTAAATTATGTTATGAATTTCTGGAATTTTAACATTGATAAACAACATTTATAAAACATTCTTTCAATATTTATTGAAAGTAACAATTAAGTAAAGAGTCATTGTTAAACAAACCTTTTTTTTTTACTGTAATTTTAACGTTTGTCAAATAACATTGCCTCATCCCATGTCTTATCTAATAGTTCTTATAATGTGATAAATTTTATGTTGTGGTAACGTCATATTGTCATCATATCGTCATCATATCATCATCATCAAGTTCCAGAAATAGCCATAATTAAACATTTTATACATGTAATTTTAATGTCTCACACATTACTTATTATCTCGCTGGTAAGTGGTAACTGCCATTTTGAATATCTATTCTTTTGTCGGTTTTGTGCTGCGTATATAAACTAGTGTTGCAAGATAATTAGCTATTTATATAAAAGTTTTTGTATTTTGTACATACGTGTCGCATGTGGATAAAATGGAACAAAATCATGTAAGTAGTATGTTTTCATATACAAAGAATTTTTAAATAGATTGCAGCATGGGTTTGGTGGTAGTTAGTAAGAGTAAGGTTATGTCTATATTGTACATGATTAAAGTTCTTTTTTTGGAAAAAACCCCGTTATGTCTAAAACTAAACAGGGTCCCGTCGTCTCCTGTACCATTTGATAGTCGACAATTGAAGGGCACACTTCAATTCATTCTATTTGAAATGCACAGCTTTTCTTTTGTGACTTATTTTATTAGTTTTGTGCTATGAAAATTACATTACATTTAATTTATCTTTACATATTATGTTGTGCCTTAATCTATATTATATCCATTGATTTTGTGAGATATATAAATTGTTTATGTTTTTAGTTATTTTGTAGGTACTTGTGCAAAACAATGTATAGGATTTATTGTATTATTATAGGGTCTTTCTAGTTATTTAGCAGTAAGATACTGATAATTACTTTTTGTTACCAGTATATGACATAATACCATCATAGTCGGATTTGTCAAAGCCGAGCTGATAAGAATCCTAATTTAAGCTGCACGGGCCCTATTACCTATTATAATAATAATCAACTTTAATTTAATTAATTTAGTATTTGTTGCATGCTTATTTGCTACTGACTCATCTGATATTAAATACTACCTACTTCACAGTAAACACTAGGTGAGGCATAAGTAAATACAGAAATATTGTTAAACTTCTAGGTAACCACTATTTTCAAAACGTAAAATTCAAAGAACCAAAAATTTTCGGCTTCCAGCTTCTAACAAAAACTAATATTCTTATATTTACAATGTGACCCACTTGGAATGCAAACACCCCAGTAAAAAATGTATTTATTATCCGATGTTAATTGAATTTTTTTTAATATACACTAAAACCTTCATAAGAACAATTTAGAGATGCTTAAATTTTCAAAGCCTATTATGATTTTTGATGATGTCAGAGATGGATAAATCTGATCAGTAATTTTTTTATTAAAAATTTAACTGTATTATATACTTTCCCACTGGGTAAATGGTAAATGGGTAAATTCCATATTTTGTGAAAAAATATTGAATGACAGATTTATGACAAAATAAATGTGGGCAATATTTTGTGATTACTTTTATATGATTTTACCTAAAAACTCGAAGCAGCCTTGGAAGCAGTGCCCGTTAAAAATACATAGAATAGAAAAATATAAATTAATTGTTTATGTCGATGCACTTGTCGAATCGTGAATGAATATTTTTTACGACATTCTGCAATCTGTGTCTGTGATAACTTCTTCACAAGTTAATATTATTCTTTTACACAGCTCCTCTCTATTACCCGGGTGTGATTTATAAACCTTAGATTTTACTAAACCCTAAAAAAAGTCCAGCGGTGTTAAATTCGAGGACAGGGGTGGCCGTTCAAGGAACGGGCTGCTTCAACCTATATCCATCGGTTAGGAAAGTTAGCAAATCATTAAGCCATTCGCTAACCATTCTGGCATTGTGTTAGGTTTTTATCCTTGGTGAATTGACAAATTACTTATTTTTTAATTTCAATAATTAAAAATTTAATAATATTAGTTATTTAGAACTAGCAAGTTAATTTTCTTTTTTAATTTGTTTTTCATTTTGGTTTTTAGAAAAAATCGTCTAAAAGTAATTATAAAATAGTGCGTTCATTAATTTTGTCATAAATCTCTCATTATTCAATATTTTTTCACGAAATTTGGGATTTACTCATTTGAGAGGTTTCTGAATCCAGTGATATAAACTGAGAGAAAAATCTGTTATTAAAAATTTAATAACCTTTGCCCAAAATTTCAATTAAATAGGGGACGGCCAAAGTCATTTGCTACAGTTTATTAGTCATCTTACTAAAATGCTTTAATAATTGTCAAAAGTAATAAGTATTTACATTTAGACTTTTTCATAATGTAACTCATGTCATATTTTAGATGCAGTTAAACGAATTTTTGCTCATACGACGTAAGGCAGCACTGGTGTCTCGTCTATCCCATACGAGTGCCTTAGGTGATCATAAAGCACTCGTAATGCTCCGTCGTGCCTCTGGATATAGGCCGAGACTGCATATGTCGGACAAGCCGACAACAGGTGCATTAAAGTCTCTGGCGCCCTGCGGCAGGCCCTGCAGCTGACATCAGGGACCTCTATACCGATAGACGAGGGTATTAAATACACCATCCTGGCAAGCCATTATGAATCCCTCGGTCTCAGACTTCAGCCCGGCTGACCTTAAGAAGGCAAAGGTCAGCCTTTCGGATAAGCCAAGGTTCTCTATATTTTTATAGAAAACTCCATGCATTGGCTTATCCGTGTGAAGCTGCAGAAAGATGTTGTGTTCTGCAGCTTTAATTTGGGCTTTTCGTCGAGCAGGTTCCAACTCGGTGACAGAGTCGGGATTTACCCGCTCGACGTCGAAGGAGAGACCAAGTTCATCGGCTGCTCTTTGTGCTGCCTTAAACAAAAAGGCTCCTCTTCCTGCACTTTCATGGTCTCGGACCATGCAGAGGAGGGGATCCGAATTCCTGATGACCTTACAGGCTCCATCCAGAACCATCCTATTATGGAGATTCTCCAAACTCAAGAGTCCACGGCCTCCCCGATGTCGTGGGAGGTATAGCCGTGGAACGGACGATTTAGGATGCAAACTTCTATTGAGATGCATCTTCTTGCGGGTTCCTACGTCGAGTTGACGCAACTCCTCTCGAGTCCATTTCACTACTCCAAAGGAGTAGAGTAGGATCGGAACGGCAAGCATGTTGGTAGCAGACACCTTGTTCTTCCCCGACAGTTCTGAGGACCAGATCTGTCGGAGTCGGTGCTGATACTTGCCGCGGAGAGCGTTTTTCACTACACCCACTTCTTGGGTGGAGAGTTGCTCGACACCCAAGTAAGTGTACGACTCTCTGGCATCTAGATGATGTAAGATGCTTCCGTCCACGAGTTGCGCGTCCTCTCCGTAGTTCCCGCATCGTCCTCTCTTGAGATGGACCAGTGCACATTTGTCCAACCCGAACTCCATACCGACAGCCTGCGTGTACTCCTGTACCACCCTGAGGGACTGGTGTAGGTCCCTCTCTCCGGAGGCATAAAGTTTATGGTCATCCATGTAAAACAGATGGGTGACCTTATGCCTCCTATCGCCGGGGGTACCGCAGTTGTTGTATCCAGTGGTTTTCCGGAGCGAAACGGATAATGGCAGTAGTGAGATGCAAAACAGAAGGGGGCTGAGGGAGTCTCCCTGAAATACTCCCCTTCTGAATGTTACCGACTCCGTCTGGACTCTATCGTTACCCGATGTAATGGTAAAGCGAGTCCTCCAGAGCGGCATCAGTTCTTCGATGCATCTCACTACGGGACCGGGTACCGCAAGACATCGGAGCAAGTGAACAATAAGCTCATGTGATGTCATATCAAATGCCTTGCGGTAGTCGATCCAGGCCGTGGAGAGGTTCCGCTTATACTGCACGGAGTCCTGCGTGACACATCTGTCAATCAACAGGTTCTCCTTGCAGCCAGCGACACCTCTCTTCGACCCTCGTTGCTCATATATCCGTTCGTAAACCGGTTCAACTGCGTGGAGCACTCGCATGTACAAGAAGCGCGTAAACACCTTGTAACATGCGTTTAAACAGGTTATCGGTCGGTAGTTCCTTGGGTTGGACAAATCTCCGTTCTTAGGGATCAGCACTGTTCGCCCTTCAACCACCCAAGAAGGAATTTGCTGCTCTCCATTTAGCCAGGCATTAAAAATTCTGGCCAAATGGTGGTGGGTGCTCGGTAACTTTTTCCACCAAAAGTTATTTATCCCATCGGGACCTGGAGCAGCAAAGTTCTTAGAGCCCTCGAGAGCTCTTCGAACCTCTTCTGGGGTTATTGGTTGGCACACTTCCTGTGGTTGTTGAAACCTTTGACAAAAGGTTTCAAAGTGTGCAAGGGCCGGAGAGTCTCGGTTGAGTGCAAGCTTCTCCTCGTAAAGCGTTTTCCAGAAATTTTCCACCTGATCTACAGTCGGCGGATTCTCTGCAACACGCGGAGGCGGTTCGAATAGGCGCGAGGGCTTTTGGTGGAAGAGTTTATTTTCCGCCAGCCCCCTCGCCCGCCTCACTAGTGATTTTTTACAAATCACTAGCATCCGTATCCTGTCGAGACAGTGCTGTTTGGTGGTTCGCAGCACTGCCTCATTGAGTGTGTGATGGACGCGTCTTAAGTTGGCGGCTATTCGACGCACTTTAGGCGTGAACGGTCTATTGGCCGCCATATAGTCCATCACACATTGGTTACGGGATGCGTGTTGCCTCGCCGACCGGATCTTGGCTTCCATCTTTTGTATGCGCCGCCTCGCTCTCTCCTGTGGGGAGGCAGTATTACGCCTCTCCACCTGAGAAAAGCGTTGAGCAGCAGCATACACGGCACAGTTCATGTGCCAGATGTCAGCCCGTTCTGGAAGCGCTTCACGAAGTTCTTCATTCACTCTGGCCAGGTCTTGTGGCCCGTGGGCTTTTATGTAGTGTAACCCCCGTCTGGTACTGAGGCCCTCTGGTATTGGTGGAACGTCAGGGACTACATCCTCAACAGGGTTAATTCGGTGGACCTTCGACCACCTCATTCACCGGCTGAGGAGCAGCTCTCACGTAGCCCCTGCGACGAAGGTTGGATACATAATCACGCAGGTTTTGTGGGGTGAAGGCGTTGTGCTCTGGGTGCCTTGCACACCACAGAACATGCATTCGCCCCATGTATCCCCTTCGTGCGGGCTCACTGCTTTAGTAGCAATGCAGAAGGTCGTCCCTTAGCTCATCTGTCCACTTAAAGCGTCCTAGTTCATGGCGTTCGTCGTCAACGGGCGCTCGATCCGGTTGGGCCCCACCACCTTGCCCTTGACCCCTATCCGGATGGGGCCGATTGTGGGGGCTCTGTCTTCTGCCTGCGGGAACCAGAAGTTAGGGCTTGTGGGTGGTTAGCCCAGCAAGCCCACGACCGACACCAGAGGGGAAGGGGCTTTCCCCTCCCGGGTGCACTAGGGCTGCCGGTTCGATTTTACACCCCCAGCTGGGGTAAGTGATGGCGCTACTCACCAAAGGCTTGATTGATGAAAGTCAGCCCCTCCTGCTTACTTATTATATTATTATTATTTTATTTTCACAGTCTCGTTTTTCAACGGTGTCTTTCTGATGGTAGGTTGCTTCAGACGGACAATTGTCAAGCCTTTCTGCATATTAATTTAAAATGGATAGGAAACGTCTTACAATGTGACATGTGTCTAGCACAATAGTTTTTTGTAAATGAGATATTAAGTATTTTATATCCAATTCTTCTATTTGTTTCACTGTAGCTTGCGGTATTATTCCTGTTGTGGATATTATAATCGATCGTATGTCAACTCTATCTACCTTCCACATTTGTTTTATTTCCGCCGCAAGTTCTATATATTTATTTATTTTTGTGGCATGTGTGGTTTGTAAGTTACTAGATAGTGGAACAGCAACATCAATGAGAGTGACCTCCTTCTTATTTTTGTTGTAGATTACTATGTCTGGTCTATTGGCCTGTATTTTTATATCTGTTCTGATCTCTCTATCCCAGTACACTTTATATTGATTATTTTCAAGAACATCTTTAGGCTGATATTTATAGTAGGGTAGGGTTTCTGTTATTAATTTGCATTTTCGTGACAGTTCTTGGTGTATTATACGAGCTACGTGATCATGCCTAAGGGTATAGTCATAGTTGGTCAGTGTTTCACATCCCCCTGATGTGTGCTCTATGGTCTCCGATCTTTGTCCACATCTTCGACATTTATCATCAAGTTTTCTTTCAGGATATACTTTTTGTAGTTTCTTGTGGAGATTACTCTGTCTTGGATGGCCATCATGAAACCTATTGTCTCTCCGTATAGAGTGCTGTGGCTTAGCCACTGGTTAGAGGCTTGTTTATCAACGTTCTCTTGGTTCAAATAGTTAGGATGGGTACCGTGTAATCGTTTTTGTTTCCATGTTGTTATTAGTTCATCATTTGTTCTTCCCATTTCATTTGTTCAGTTCGCCGGCTTTAAGATTTAGTGGAGTGATTTCCTCGTCATAGTTGCATATCACTGAAAACATTTGTGTTTCTCGGCCTTTGTTGAGGAAGTATTCGCGAAGCGATTTTACTTGGGAATGGTGCATGTTTTTAATGTTTGTTATTCCTATGCCCCCTTCTCTTGGTGGTAGTGTTACTCTTTCTGTGGACGATTGTGGGTGTCTCATTCTATATTTTGTTAGTGTTGTTCGTATTTTCCTTTGTATTTGTTCCAAGTCTGTTTCTGTCCATCTGATTATGCCAAACGAATAAGTTAAAGTGGGGATGGCGAATGTATTAATGGCTGTAATTTTGGCGGCGCCGTAGAGATACGTTTTGAGTATGGATTCCAGCCTCTTTACAAATTTACATTGCAGTTGTTGTTTTATTTTTGTTTGGTCTATACCTCTCAGCTGTAGAAATCCCAGGTATTTATTATTATTATTATTATTATTATTATTATTATTATTATTATTTCTCTGTTGTTCTCAGCTCTTTCTATGCTGGCAATTTTTCATGAGGTACGGGCTAAGCCAAGCACTCTCATGCTTGATTCAAGAACTTACGAACTATTCTTGTTGTTCCTAGAATCACAGCTTTTTGTAAGGTTATGTAAGTATTCTTGTGTAACACTATTTTTTTAATATTTTCGTGTAAACTCATAGGGATGACGCCGGTGGTTGACAGTACAATGGGTACTATATATACGTTTTCCATACTCCACATCCGTTTTATCTCTTCCACCAATTCGTTGTACTTTTGATGTTTTGCTGCTATTGTTTTTTGGACGTTGTTAGTGTTTGGGACAGCGATATCTATTAAGTAGGCGGTTTTTTCTGTTTTGTCTTGAAGGACTATATCAGGTCTGTTATTGTGGATGGTTCGGTCCGTAATGATAGATCTGTCGTAGTAGAGTTTGAACCTATTTTTTTTTTTTTTTTTGAAGCCAGTCGCCCTTCTCTCTGTCTCCGATGCCAGAGAGGGTACGCTGGTAATACCAGAGACCACTCCCTACGCCGTAGAGTCAGTGATCACTGGGTCCGCGAATCGTGTGCTCTGAGCAGGTGTAACGAGCCAAGGATAACGGCCTTCTGCATTCTTCCAGCTAAGATTTCTGCCAAGTTTCGGCATGCCGGTATCGTCTTCAGTTCCGAAAGCAGTGTATGCCTCACCCCACCGAGGGATCCTATAATTAATACCACTAGCTTAACGGTGTGGTCTGGATAGAGTCTGCCTATTATTATTATTATTATTATTATTTGCTAAAAACCAGTCACCCTTCTCTGTGGCTCCGACCCTCACAGAGGGGAGCTGGTAGTACCGGCAGTCACTCCCCACACCCGTGGGGTAAGTGACTACTGGGTCCGGGAATCGTGTGCCCTGAGCAGACGTAATGAACCGAGGATGACGGCCTTCTGCATTCTGCCGGCTAAGACCTCTGCCGAATTTCGGCATGCCGGTATGATCTTAAGTTCTGAAAGCAGTGTGTGTCTCGTTCCACCGAGGGCTCCTATAATCAGTACCACTATCTTAACAGTATGGTCTGGATACAGTCTGCGGAGTTCGAAGAGCAGATCTCGATATTTTGTCCGTTTTTCCTCCTCCTTCAAGACAATGTTGTTCTCCGCGGGAGCCGAGAACTCCACGACAAACATTGTCTTGAGTTGATGGTCGAGGAGTACTACGTCAGGCTTGTTGGCTTGTATTTGCCTGACGGTGGGAAAAGAGTAGTTCCAATTTATTTATTTTTTTTTTTTTTTTTTTTGTAAAAGCCAGTCACCCTTTAAACTCTGTGGCTCCGACACTCACAGAGGGGAGCTGGTAGTACCGGTAGCCACTCCCCACGCCCGTGGGGTGAGTGACTACTGGGTCCGTGAATCGTGTGCCCTGAGCAGACGTAATGAACCGAGGATGACGGCCTTCTGCATTCTGCCGGCTAAGACCTCTGCCGAATTTCGGCATGCCGGTATGATCTTAAGTTCTGAAAGCAGTGTATGACTCGTTCCACCGAGGGCTCCTATAATCAGTACCACTATCTTAACAGTATGGTCTGGATAGAGTCTGCGGAGTTCGAAGAGCAGATCTCGATATTTTGTCCGTTTTTCCTCCTCCTTCAAGACAATGTTGTTCTCCGCGGGAGCCGAGAACTCCACGACGAACATTGTCTTGAGTTGATGGTCGAGGAGTACTACGTCAGGCTTGTTGGCTTGTATTTGCCTGACGGTGGGGAAAGAGTAGTTCCAATAAATTAGACACTTCTCATTTCCCACAGCGGACTCAATATCCCCCGGAGCGTAAGGCAGCACTGGTGTTTCGTCTATCCCATACGAGTGCCTTAAATGGTAATAAAGCACTCGTAATGCTCCGTCGTGCCTTTGGATATAGGCCGAGACTGCATATGTCGGGCAAGCCGACAGCAAGTGCATAAGAGTCTCTGGCGCCCTGCGGCAGGCCCTGCAGCTGACATCAGGGACCTCTATACCCATGACACGACTACGATAGACGAGGGTGTTAAATACACCATCCTGGCAAGCCATTACGAATCCCTCGGTCTCAGACTTCAGCCCGGCTGACCTTAAGAAGGCAAAGGTCAGCCTTTCGGATAAGCCAAGGTTCTCTATATTTTTATAGAAAACTCCATGCATTGGCTTATCCGTGTGAAGCTGCAGAAAGATGTCGTGTTCTGCAGCTTTAATTTGGGCTTTTCGTCGAGCAGGTTCCAACTCGGTGACAGAGTCGGGATTTACCCGCTCGACGTCGAAGGAGAGACCAAGTTCATCGGCTGCTCTTTGTGCTGCCTTAAACAAAAATGCTCCTATTCCTGCACTTTCATGGTCCCGGACCATGCAGAGGAGGGGATCCGAACTCCTGATGACCTTACAGGCTCCATCCAGAACCATCCTATTATGAAGACTCTCCAAACTCAAGAGTCCACGGCCCCCCCGATGTCGTGGGAGGTATAGCCGTGGAACGGACGATTTAGGATGCAAACTTCTATTGAGATGCATCTTCTTGCGGGTTCCTACGTCGAGTTGACGCAACTCCTCTCGAGTCCATTTCACTACTCCAAAGGAGTAGAGTAGGATCGGAACGGCAAGCATGTTAGTAGCAGACACCTTGTTCTTCCCCGACAGTTCTGAGGACCAGATCTGTCGGAGTCGGTGCTGATACTTGCTGCGGAGAGCGTTTTTCACTACACTCACTTCTTGGGTGGAGCGTTGCTCGACACCCAAGTAAGTGTACGACTCTCCGGCATCTAGATGATGTAAGATGCTTCCGTCCACGAGCTGCGCGTCCTCTCCGTAGTTCCCGCATCGTCCTCTCTTGAGATGGACCAGTGCACATTTGTCCAGCCCGAACTCCATGCCGACAGCCTGCGTGTACTCCTGTACCACCCTGAGGGACTGGTGTAGGTCCCTCTCTCCGGAGGCATAAAGTTTAAGGTCATCCATGTAGAACAGATGGGTGACCTTATGCCTCCTATCGCCGGGGGTACCGCGGTTGTATCCACGGGTTTTCCGGAGCGAAACGGATAATGGCAGTAGTGAGATGCAAAACAGAAGGGGGCTGAGTGAGTCTCCCTGAAATACTCCCCTTCTGAAAGTTACCGACTCCGTCTGGACTCTATCGTTACCCGATGTAATGGTAAAGCGAGTCCTCCAGAGCGGCATCAGTTCTTCGATGCATCTCACTACGGGACCAGGTACCGCAAGACATCGGAGCAAGTGTACAATAAGCTCGTGCGATGTCATGTCAAATGCCTTGCGGTAGTCGATCCAGGCCATGGAGAGGTTCCGCTTATACTGCACGGAGTCCTGCGTGACACATCTGTCAATCAGCAGGTTCTCCTTGCAGCCAGCGACACCTCTCTTCGACCCTCGTTGCTCATATATCCGTTCGTAAACCGGTTCAACTGCGTGGAGCACTCGCATGTACAAGATGCGCGTAAACACCTTGTAACATGCGTTTAGGCAGGTTATCGGCCGGTAGTTCTTTGGGTCAGACAAATCTCCGTTCTTCGGGATCAGCACTGTCCGCCCCTCGACAACCCAAGAAGGAATTTGCTGCTCCCCATTTAGCCATGAATTGAAAATTCTGGCCAAATGGTGGTGGGTACCGGATAACTTTTTCCACCAAAAGTTATTGATCCCGTCGGGACCTGGAGCAGCAAAGTTCTTCGAACCTCTTCTGGAGTTATCGGTTGGCACACCTCGTTTGGTTGTTGAAGCCTTTGACAGAAGGCTTCAAAGTGTGCCAGGGCTGGAGAGTCTCGGTTGAGTGGAAGCTTCTCCTCGTAAAGCGTTTTCCAGAAATTTTCCACCTGATCTACAGTCGGCGGATTCTCTGCAACACGCGGAGGCGGTTCGAAAAGGCGCGAGGGCTTTTGGCGGAAGAGTTTATTTTCCGCCAGCCCCCTCGCCCGCCTCACTAGTGATTTTTTACAAACCACTAGCATCCGTATCCTGTCGAGACAGTGCTGTTTGGTGGTTCGCAGCACTGCCTCATTGAGTGTGTGATGGACGCGTCTTAAGTTGGCGGCTATTCGACGCACTTTAGGCGTAAACGGCCTATTGGCCGCCATGTAGTCCATCACACATTGGATACGGGATGCGTGTTGCCTCGCCGACCGGATCTTGGCTTCCATCTTTTGTATGCGCCGCTCCGCCCTCTCCTGTGGGGAGGCAGTATTACGCCTCTCCAACCGAGAAAAGCGTTGAGCAGCGGCATACACGGCACAGTTTATGTGCCAGATGTCAGCCCGTTCTGGTAGCGCTTCACGAAGTTCTTCATCCACTCTGGCCAGATCTTGTGGCCTGGGGGCTTTTATGTGGTGTAGCCCCCGCCTGGTACTGAGGCCCTCTGGTATTGGTGGAACGGCAGGGACTGCATCCTCAACCAGTTCATTCGGTGGACCTTCGGCCACCTCATTCATCGGCTGAGGGGCAGCTCTCACGTAGCCCCTGCGACGAAGGTGGGATACATAATCACGCAGGTTTTGTGGCGTGAAGGCGCTGTGCTCTGGGTGCCTTGCACACCACAGAACATGCATTCGCCCCATGTATCCCCTTCGCGCGGGCTCACTGCTTTCGTAGCACTGCATAAGGTCGTCTCTCAGTTCATCTGTCCACTCAAAGCGTCCTTGTTCATCGCGGTCGTCAACAATGGGCTGTCGATCTTGTTGGGCCCCACCACCTTGCCCTTGACCCCTATCCGCACGGGGTCGATCGTGGGGGCCCTGTCTTCGGCCAACAGGAACCGGAAGATTGAGCTTGTGGGTGGTTAGCCCAGCAAGCCCACGACCGACACCAGAGGGGAAGATTCTTTCCCCTCCCGGATGCGCAAGGGCTGCCGGTTCGATTTTGCATCCCCAGCTGGAGTAAGTCGTGGCGCTACTCACCAAAGGCTAGATGGATGACGGTTTGCCCCTCCTGCTTATTTATTATTATTATTATTATTATTTTTTTTTTTTTTTTTTTTTTTTTTTTTTTTTCCAATCCAGTCGCCCTTCTCTCTGCCTCCGATACCAGAGAGGGTACGCTGGTAATACCAGTGACCAGAGTAGAGTTAGTGATCACTGAGTCCGCGAATCGTGTGCTCTGAGCAGGCGTAACGAACCAAGGATAACGGCCTTCTGCATTCTTCCGGCTAAGATTTCTGCCGACTCTCGGCATGCCGGTATCGTCTTCAATTCCGAAAGCAGTGTACGCCTCACCCCACCTAGGCATCCTATGATAAGAACCACCAGTTTAACAGTGTGGTCCGGATAGAGTCTACGGAGTTCGAAGAGAAGATCTCGATATTTAGTCTGTTTTTCCTCCTCTTTTAGAACAATGTTTGTTTCCCCTGGGGCGGAGAATTCAATAACAAACATTGTCCTGAGTTGGTGGTCGAGGAGGACTACATCAGGTTTATTGGCCTGTATTTGCCTAAGGGTGGGAAACGAGTAGTTCCAATAAATTAGACACCGCTCATTCCCCACTACGGACTCAATATCTCCCGGAGCGTAAGGCATCACTGGTGTCTCGTCTATCCCATATGTGTGCCGCAGATGATAATACAGCACACGTAATGCTCCATCATGTCTGTGAATATAGGCCGAGACAGCGTATGTCGGACATGCCGACAACAGGTGCATAAGTGTCTCCGGCGCTCTTCGGCAGGCCCTGCAATTTACGTCAGGGACCTCTATACCCAAGACATGACTTCGATAGACGAGTGTGTTAAAGACACCATCCTGGCAAGCCATAATGAACCCTTCGGTCTCAGACTTCAGCCCAGCTGACCTTAGGAAAGCAAAGGTCAGCTTCTCAGATAAGCCCCTCTCTTCAATGTTCTTGTAGAAGACTCCATGCAAGGGCTTATCTTTATGCAGTTGCAGAAATTTCCTTTGCTCTGCTGCTTTTGTATGGGCTTTCAGCTGGGCGGGTTCCAGCTCGGTGACAGAGCTCGGGTTTACCCGCCCAGTATCGAAGTCGAGACCAAGTTCACCGGCTGCTCTTTGTGCTGCCTTAAATAAGAACGCTCCTATCCCTGCATTTTCATGGTCGCGAACCATGCAGAGAAGGGGATCCGAACTCTTGATGATCTTGCAAGCTCCATCCAGAGCCGACCTGCTATGTAGATACTCCAAACTCAAGAGTCCGCGGCCTCCCTGTTGTCGTGAGAGGTATAATCGCGGAACGGACGATTTTGGATGCAAGCTTCTGTTGAGATGCATCATCTTTCGGGTTCCTACATCGAGTTGGCGCAGCTCGCCTTGTGTCCACTTCACTACCCCAAAGGAGTGTAGGAGGATTGGAACGGCAAGCATGTTAGTTGCAGACACCTTATTCTTTCCCGACAGCTCTGAAGACCAGATCTGCCGGAGGAGGTGCTGATACTTGCCGCGGAGAGCGTTTTTCACTGTTGACACTTCTTGGGTGGAGCGTTGCTCAACACCCAAGTAGGTGTACGACTCTCCGGCATCTAGGTGGTGCAAGATGCTTCCATCTACAAGCTGCGCGTCATCTCCGTAGTGACCGCATCGCCCTCTCTTGAGATGGACCAGTGCACATTTGTCCAAGCCGAACTCCATTCCGACAGCCTGAGTGTACTCATGTACCACCCTGAGAGATTGACGTAAATCCCTCTCGCTGGAGGCATAAAGTTTAAGGTCATCCATGTAAAATAGATGGGTGACCTTATGCCTCATATTTCCGGGGGTACCGCAATTGTAACCACGGGTTTTGCGAAGTTCAACGGATAACGGCAGTAGCGAAATGCAAAATAGAAGGGGGCTAAGGGAGTCTCCCTGAAACACACCCCTCTTAAACATAACCGGCTCTGTTTGGACTCTGACATTACCAGATGTTATAGCAAAGCGAGTCCTCCAGAGCGGCATGAGTTGTTCTATGCATCTCACTACGGGACCGGGCACCGCAAGACATCGGAGCAAGTGAACAATTAGCTCGTGAGATGTCATGTCAAATGCCTTGCGGTAATCGATCCAGGCCATGGAAAGGTTCCGCTTATACTGCACGGAGTCCTGCGTGACACATCTGTCAATAAGCAGGTTCTCCTTGCAGCCAGCGACACCTTTCTTAGACCCACGTTGCTCGTATATCCGTTCGTAAACCGGGCCGCTTGCTTGGAGTACCCGCATATACAAGATACGGGTGAATATCTTGTAACATGCGTTTAAACAGGTTATCGGTCTGTAGTTCGCTGGATCTGCCAAATTTCCGTTCTTAGGGAGTAGCACGGTTCGCCCCTCGATAATCCAGGAAGGAATTTGCTGCTCTCCATTTAGCCACGAGGTGAAGATTCTGGCTAAATGGCGGTGGGTGCTCGGAAGTTTTTTCCACCAAAAGTTGTTGATTCCATCTGGTCCAGGAGCAGCAAAGTTCTTGGAGCCTTCAAGGGCTCTTCGAACCTCTTCCGTCGTTATCGGTTGGCACACTGCTTGAGGCTGCTGAAGCCCTTGGCAAAAGGCTTCAAAGTGTGCCAGGGCTGGAGTATCTCGGTTCAGTGGACGCTTTTGTTCATAAAGCGTCTTCCAGAAGTCTTCCACCTGATCTACAGTCGGCGGATTCTCAACAATACGCTCAGGCGGTTGGAACAGGCGAGATGGCTTCTTGCGGAAAAGGTTATTTTCCGCTACTGCCCTCGCCCGCCTTGCTAGCGACTTTTTGCAAGCCACTAGCATCCGTATTCTGTCGAGACAATGTTGCTTGGTGGTAAGCAGCACTGCCACGTTAAGCGTGTGATGGACTCGCCTTATGTTGGCGGCGATTCGCCGCACTTTTGGCGTGAAAGGCCTGTTCTCCGCCATGTAATCCATCACACACTGAATACGGGAAGCATATTGTCTCGCCGACCGGATCTTGGCTTCCATCTTTCTTATACGCCGCTCAGCTCTCTCCTGCGGGGAAGCAGTATTATCCTGCCTCACCACCGGGGAGAGCCGCATCGCGGCGTCGTAGACGGCACAGTTAATGTGCCAGATATCAGCCCCTTCCGGAATAGCTTCACTGAGTTCTGCGTCCACTCTGACCAGATCTTGTGGTCGAGGGGGCTTTTGATGGTGCAGCCCCCTTCTGGTTCTGATGCCCTCTGGTATGGGTGGAACATCTAAAACCATCTCCTCGACCGGTTGATCGGGCGGTCTGTCGACTACCTCTTCAACGGGCCTCAAAGCGGTTCTGATGTAGCCTCTGCTTCGGAGATGAGATACATAGTCACGAAGGTTTTGTTTCGTGAAAGCGCGATGTTCTGGGTGGATATCACACCACAGAACATGCATCCGCGCCATGTATCCCCTCCGTGCAGGCTCACTGCTTTCGTAGCACTGCATCAGGTCGTCCCTCAGCTCGTCCGTCCACTCAAAGCGTCCATATGCGTCGCGGTTGTCGTCATCGGGCAGTCCGTCCTGTTGGGCCCCACCACCTTGCCCATGACCCCTATCCGCTTGGGGTCGATCGTGGGGGCCCTGTCTTTGGTCAGCTAGAACCAGAGATTTGGGCTTGTGGGTGGTTAGCCCAGCAAGCCCACGACCGACACCAGAGGGGAATGAGCTTTCCCCTCCCGGGTGCACTAGGGCTGCCGGTTCGATTTTGCACCCCCAGCTGGAGTAAGTGGTGGCGCTACTCACCAAAGGCTTGATAGATGAAAGTCAGCCCCTCCTGCCCCTTTATTATTATTATTATTATTATTATTATTATTATTATTATTATTATTATTATTATTATTATTATTATTATTATTATTATTATTATTATTATTATTATTATTATTATTATTATTATTATTATTATTATTATTATTATTATTATTATTATTATTATTATTATTATTATTATTATTATTATTTTTTTTTTTTTTTTTTTTTTTTTTTTTTCGATAAACGAGAGTGTTAAATACACCATCCTGGCAAGCCATTATGAATCCCTCGGTCTCAGACTTCAGCCCGGCTGACCTTAAGAAGGCAAAGGTCAGCCTTTCGGATAAGCCAAGATCTTCTATATTTTTATAGAAGACTCCATGCATTGGCTTATCCGTATGAAGCTGCAGAAAGATGTCGTGTTCTGCAGCTTTAATTTGGGCTTTTCGCCGAGCAGGTTCCAACTCGGTGACAGAGTCGCGATTTACCCGCTCGACGTCGAAGGAGAGACCAAGTTCATCGGCTGCTCTCTGTGCTGCCTTAAACAAAAACGCTCCTACCCCTGCATTTTCATGGTCTCGGACCATGCAGAGGAGGGGATCCGAACTCCTGATAATCTTACAGGCTCCATCTAGAACCATCCTGTTATGGAGACTCTCTAAACTCAAGAGTCCACGGCCTCCCCGATGTCGTGGGAGGTATAACCGTGGAACGGACGATTTAGGATGCAAACTCCTATTGAGATGCATCTTCTTGCGGGTTCCTACGTCGAGTTGACGCAACTCCTCTCGGTTCCATTTCACCACTCCAAAGGAGTGGAGAAGGATCGGAACGGCAAGCATGTTGGTAGCAGACACCTTGTTCTTCCCCGACAGTTCTGAAGACCAAATCTGTCGGAGTCGGTGCTGATACTTGCCGCGGAGAGCGTTTTTCACTACACTCACTTCTTGGGTGGAGCGTTGCTCGACACCCAAGTAAGTGTACGACTCTCCGGCATCTAGATGATGTAAGATGCTTCCGTCTACGAGCTGCGCGTCCTCTCCGTAGTCCCTGCATCGTCCTCTCTTGAGATGGACCAGTGCACATTTGTCCAACCCGAACTCCATACCGACAGCCTGCGTGTACTCCTGTACCACCCTAAGGGACTGGTGTAGGTCCCTCTCTCCGGAGGCATAAAGTTTAAGGTCATCCATGTAGAACAGATGGGTGACCTTATGCCTCCTATCACCGGGGGTACCGCAGTTGTATCCACGGGTTTTCCGGAGCGAAACGGATAATGGCAGTAGTGAGATGCAAAACAGAAGGGGGCTGAGGGAGTCTCCCTGAAATACTCCCCTTCTGAACGATACCGGCTCCGTCTGGACTCTATCGTTACCGGATGTTATAGTAAAGCGAGTCCTCCAGAGCGGCATCAGTTCTTCAATACATCTCACTACGGGACCGGGTACCGCAAGACATTGGAGCAAGTGTAAAATAAGCTCATGAGATGTCATGTCAAATGCCTTGCGGTAGTCGATCCAGGCCATGGAGAGGTTCCGCTTATACTGCACGGAGTCCTGCGTGACACATCTGTCAATCAGCAGGTTCTCCTTGCAGCCAGCGACACCTCTCTTCGACCCTCGTTGCTCATGTATCCGTTCGTAAACCGGTTCAACTGCGTGGAGCACCCGCATGTACAAAATGCGTGTAAACACTTTGTAACATGCGTTTAAACAGGTTATCGGGCGGTAGTTCTTTGGGTTAGACAAATCTCCGTTCTTGGGGATCAGCACTGTCCGCCCCTCAACAACCCAAGAAGGAATTTGCTGCTCCCCATTTAGCCAGGCATTAAAAATTCTGGCCAAATGGTGGTGGGTACTCGATAACTTTTTCCACCAAAAGTTATTTATCTCGTCGGGACCTGGAGCAGCAAAGTTCTTAGAGCCCTCAAGAGCTCTTCGAACCTCTTCTGGGGTTATTGGTTGGCACACCTCGTGTGGTTGGCGAAACCTTTGGCTAAAGGTTTCAAAGTGTGCCAGGGCTGGAGAGTCTCTGTTGAGTGGAAGCTTCTGTTCGTACAACGTTTTCCAGAAGTTTTCCACCTGATCTGCAGTCGGCGGATTTTCAGCAACACGCTGAGGCGGTTCGAATAGGCGCGAGGGCTTTTTGCGGAAAAGTTGATTTTCCGCTAGCCCCCTCGCCCGCCTCACTAGTGACTTCTTACAAGACACTAGCATCCGTATCCTGTCGAGGCAGTGCTGTTTGGTGGTTTGCAGCACTGCCCCATTAAGTGTGTGATGGACGCGTCTTAAGTTGGCAGCTACTCGCCGCACTTTAGGCGTGAAAGGCCTATTGGCTGCCATATAGTCCATCACACATTGGATACGGGATGCGTGTTGCCTCGCCGACCGGATCTTGGCTTCCATCTTCTGTATGCGCCGTCCCGCTCTTTCTTGTGGAGAGGTAGTATTTCGCCTCTCCACTTGAGACAAGCGTTGAGCGGCAGCATACACGGCACAATTTATGTGCCAGATGTCAGCCTCTTCTGGTAGCGCTGCACGAAGTTCTGCATCCACTCTGGCCAGATCTTGTGGCCCGGGGGGTTTTATGTTGTGCAACCCCCGTCTGGTACTGAGACCCTCTGGTGTTGGTGGAACGATGGGAACCGCTTCCTCAACCGGTTCGTTCGGTGGCTGTTCGGCCACCTCATTCACTGGCTGAGGAGCGGCTCTGACACGAAGGTGGGATACATAATCACGTAGGTTCTGAGGTGTGAAGGCGTCATGTTCTGGGTGGTTTTCACACCACAGAGCATGCATTCGCGCCATGTACCCCCTTCGGCCGGGTTCACTGCTTTCATAACAGTGCATCAGGTCGTCTCTCAGTTCATCTGTCCACTCAAAGCGTCCTTGGTTATAGCGGTCGTCATCAATGGGCATCCTTCCCTGTTGGGCCCCACCACCTTGCCCTTTATTATTATTATTATTATTATTATTATTATTATTATTATTATTATTATTATTATTATTATTATTATTATTATTATTATTATTATTATTATTATTATTATTATTATTATTATTTTTTTTTTTTCGGTTTGCCCGCTGCCGGACAGGACTTCCGTGGCCTCCGACACCTCACGGTAGCCGCGCCGGCGAATTCCTTGCAGCCACTCTCCACGACCTGTGGAGTTAGTGACTGCAAATACCTAAATCGTGTGCCCTAAGTAGACGAAGGGACCCCAAGATAACCGCCTTCTGCATCTGGCCTGCCAACCATTCTGCCGAATTCTGACAGGCCGGTATGATCTTCAATTCTGAGAGCAGCGAAGGCTTCATCCCTCCGAGTACGCCGATTATTAGGACGACCATCTTGACAGAGTAGCCTGGGTACAGCACTTGGAGCTCATACCGGAGATCACGATATTTGGTCCGTTTTTCCCCCTCCTTCAAAGCGATATTTGTCTCAGCAGGTGCTGAGAATTCGATGACAAACATCACTTTGTTCTGATGGTCGAGGAGGACTATGTCAGGCTTGTTGGCTTGAATTAGCCTGACGGTCGGGAACGAGTAGTTCCAATAAATTCGGCACCTCTCGTTCTCGACAACGGACTCAATATCTCCGGGGATGTAAGGCAGCACTGGTGTTTGGTCTACCCCATACGAGTGCCGTAGGTGGTAGTATAGCACTCGTAAAGCCGCGTTATGGCGGTGGATGTAGGCCGAAATCGCGTATACCGGGCATGCTGAAAGCAAATGCATCAGCGATTCCGGCGCCTGACGGCAGATCCCTTATTATTATTATTATTTTTTTTTTTTTTTTTTTTTTCGTAAAAGCCAGTCACCCTTTATACTCTGTGGCTCCGACACTCACAGAGGGGAGCTGGTAGTACTGGCTGCCACTCCCCACGTCCGTGGGGTGAGTGACTACTGGGTCCGAGAATCGTGTGCCCTGAGTAGACGTAATGAGCCGAGGATAATGGCCTTCTGCATCCTGCCGGCTAAGATCTCTGCCGAATTTCGGCATGCCGGTATGATCTTTAGGTCTGAAAGCAGCGTGTGTCTCATTCCACCGAGGGCTCCTATGATCAGGACCACTAGCTTAACAGTATGGCCAGGGTAAAGCCTGCGGAGCTCGAAGAGCAAATCTCGATATTTCGTCCGTTTTTCCTCCTCCTTCAAGACAATGTTATTCTCCGCGGGAGCCGAGAACTCCACGACAAACATTGTCTTGAGTTGGTGGTCGAGGAGGACCATGTCAGGCTTATTAGCTTGTATTTGCCTGACGGTGGGAAACGAGTAGTTCCAATAAATTAGACACTTCTCATTCCCCACAACGGACTCAATATCCCCCGGAGTGTAAGGCAGCACTGGTGTCTCGTCTATCCCATACGAGTGCCTTAAGTGATAATAAAGCACTCGTAATGCTGCGTCGTGCCTCTGGATATAGGCCGAGACTGCATATACTGGACAAGCCGACAGCAAATGCATTAATGTCTCCGGCGCCCTGTGGCAGGTCCTGCAGCTGACATCAGGGACCTCTATACCCATGACACGACTTCGATAGACGAGTGTGTTGAATACACCATCCTGGCACGCCATTATGAATCCCTCGGTCTCAGACTTTAGCCCGGCTGACCTTAAGAAAGCAAAAGTCAGCCTTTCGGATAAGCCACGGTCTTCTATATTTTTATAGAAGACTCCGTGCAATGGCTTATCCGAGTGTAGCTGCAGAAATAAACCAATTTCAGCAGCTTTGACTTGGGCTTTTTGCCGAGCAGGTTCCAACTCGGTGACAGAGTCGTGATTAACCCGCTCAGCGTCGAAGACCAAACCGAGTTCATCGGCGGCTCTGCGCGCTGCCTTAAACAAAAAGGCTCCTACTCCTGCACTTTCATGGTCTCGGACCATGCAGAGGAGGGGATCCGAACTCCTTATGACCTTACAGGCTCCATCCAGAACCATCCTGTTATGGAGACTCTCCAAACTCAAGAGTCCACGGCCTCCCCGATGTCGTGGGAGATATAACCGTGGAACGGACGATTTAGGATGCAAACTCCTATAGAGATGCATCTTTTTTCGGGTTCCTACATCGAGTTGTCGCAGCTCCTCTTGATTCCATTTAATTACTCCAAAGGAGTAGAGGAGGATCGGAACGGCAAGCATATTGGTAGCAGACACCTTGTTCTTCCCCGACAGTTCTGAAGACCAGATCTGTCGGAGCCGGTGCTGATACTTGCCGCGGAGAGCGTTTTTTACTACACTCACTTCTTGAGTGGAGCGTTGCTCGACACCCAAGTAAGTGTACGACTCTCCGGCATCTAGGTGATGTAAGATGCTTCCGTCCACAAGCTGCGCATCCTCTCCGTAGTCACCGCATCGTCCTCTCTTGAGGTGGACTAGTGCACACTTGTCCAACCCAAATTCCATACCGACAGCCTGCGTGTACTCCTGTACCACCCTGAGGGACTGGCGTAAATCCCTCTCTCCGGAGGCATAAAGTTTAAGGTCATCCATGTAAAACAGATGGGTGACCTTATGCCTCCTATCGCCGGGGGTACCGCAGTTGTAGCCACGGGTATTTCGCAGCGAAACGGATAATGGCAGTAGCGAGATGCAAAACAGAAGGGGGCTTAGGGAATCTCCCTGAAATACTCCCCTTCTGAACAATACCGGCTCTGTCTGGACTCTGCTATTACCCGATGTTATGGTAAAGCGAGTCCTCCAGAGCGGCATGAGTTCTTCGATACATCTCACTACGGGACCGGGCACCGCAAGACATCTGAGCAAGTGGACAATGAGCTCATGGGATGTCATATCAAATGCCTTGCGGTAGTCGATCCAGGCCATAGAGAGGTTACGCTTATACTGCACGGAGTCCTGCGTGATACATCTGTCGATCAGCAGGTTCTCCTTGCAGCCAGCGACACCTCTCTTTGACCCTTGTTGCTCATATACCCGTTCGTAAACCCGTTCAACTGCTTGGAGCACCCGCATGTACAAGATGCGTGTAAACAACTTGTAGCATGCGTTTAAGCAAGTTATCGGCCGGTAATTTTTTGGGTTAGACAAATCTCCGTTCTTCGGGATCAGCACTGTCCGCCCCTCGACAACCCAAGAAGGAATTTGCTGCTCCCCATTTAGCCATGAATTAAAAATTCTGGCCAAATGGTGGTGGGTACTGGAAAACTTTTTCCACCAAAAGTTATTTATCCCATCGGGACCTGGAGCAGCAAAGTTCTTAGAGCCCTCAAGAGCTCTTCGAACCTCTTCTGGGGTTATCGGTTGGCACACCACGTTTGGTTGTTGAAACCTTTGGCAAAAGGCTTCAAAGTGTGCCAGGGCTGGAGTGTCTCTGTTGAGTGGGAGCTTCTGTCCGTAGAGCGTTTTCCAGAAGTTTTCCACCTGATCTACAGTCGGCGGATTCTCTACAACACGCTGAGGCGGTTCGAAAAGGCGCGAGGGCTTTTTGCGGAATAGATTGTTTTCCGCCAGCCCCCTCGCCCGCCTCACTAGTGACTTTTTACAAGTCACTAGCATCCGTATCCGATCAAGGCAGTGCTGTTTGGTGGTTCGCAGCACTGCCCCATTCAGTGTGTGATGGACGCGTCTTAAATTGGCGGCTATGCGCCTAACTTTAGGCGTGAATGTCCTATTGGTCGCCATATAGTCCATCACACATTGGATACGGGATGCGTGTTGCCTCGCCGACCGGATCTTGGCTTCCATCTTTTGTATACGCCGCCGCGCTCTCTCCTGTGGGGAGGCAGTATTCCGCCTCTCACCCGGAGTTAAGCGCTGGGCAGCAGCGTACACGGCACAATTTATGTGCCAGATGTCAGCCCCTTCTGGTATCGCTTCACGAAGTTCAGCATCCACTCTGGCTAGGTCTTCTGATCTGGGGGGTTTGATGTAGTGCAACCCCCTTCTGGTGTTGAGGCCCTCTGGTCTTGGTGGAACGTCTAGAACTGCCTCCACAACCGGTTCATTCAGCGGCTCTTCGACCGCCTCATTTACCGGCTGAGGAACAGCTCTCACGTAGCCCCTGCTGCGAAGGTGGGATACATAGTCACGCAGATTTTGTGGCGTGAAGGCGCTGTGCTCTGGGTGTCTTGCACACCACAGAGCGTGCATTCGCGCCATGTATCCCCTTCGCGCGGGCTCACTGCTTTCGTAGCATAGCAGAAGATTATTCCTCAGCTCATCGGTCCACTCGAAGCGTCCATGTAGCTCGCGGTCGTCATTGCCAGGCAATCCGTCCGGTTGGGCCCCACCACCATGCCTGTGACCCCCATCCGAATGGGGTCGATTGTGGGGGCCCTGTCTTCTGTTGCCTGGAACCAGAAGATTTCGGCCTGACAGGTGGTTAGCCTAACAAGCCCACGGCCGACACCAGAGGGGAAGTTCTCTTTCCCCTCCCGGGTGCGCTAGCGCTGTCGGTCCGGGTTTTGCACCATTATTATTATTATTATTATTATTATTATTATTATTATTATTATTTTTTTTTTTTTTCGGGTTGCCCGCTGCCGGACAGGACTTCCGTGGCCTCCGACACCTCACGGTAGCCGCGCCGGCGAATTCCTTGCAGCCACTCTCCACGACCTGTGGAGTTAGTGACTGCAAATACCTAAATCGTGTGCTCTAAGTAGACGAAGGGACCCCAAGATAACCGCCTTCTGCATCTGGCCTGCCAACCATTCTGCCGAATTCTGACAGGCCGGTATGATCTTCAATTCTGAGAGCAGCGAAGGCTTCATCCCTCCGAGTACGCCGATTATTAGGACAACCATCTTGACAGAGTAGTCTGGGTACAGCACTTGGAGCTCATACCGGAGATCACGATATTTGGTCCGTTTTTCCCCCTCCTTCAAAGCGATGTTTGTCTCAGCAGGTGCTGAGAATTCGATTACAAACATCACTTTGTTCTGATGGTCGAGGAGGACTATGTCAGGCTTGTTGGCTTGAATTAGCCTGACGGTAGGGAACGAGTAGTTCCAATACATTCGGCACCTCTCGTTCTCGACAACGGACTCAATATCTCCGGGGATGTAAGGCAGCACTGGTGTTTGGTCTACCCCATACGAGTGCCGTAGATGGTAGTATAGCACCCGTAAAGCCGCGTTATGGCGGTGGATGTAGGCCGAAATCGCGTATACCGGGCATGCTGAAAGCAAATGCATAAGCGATTCTGGCGCCTGACGGCAGGACCTGCAGTTGGTATCAGGGACCTCTACACCCATTACGCGGCTCCGGTAGACCAAGGTGTTTATTACACCATCCTGACAGGCCACAATGAATCCCTCGGTCTCCGACTTAAGCCCAGCTGACCTTAAAAAGGTGAATGTCAGCCTAGTCGATAAACCCAGTGTTTCCATGTTTTTGTAGAATACACCGTGCATGGGTTTATCGACATGCTGCCTAAACAGGCTCTCCTGTTCGGCAGCTTTTATTTGGGCTTTCAGACGAGTTGGCTGAAGCTCAGTGACTGACTCTGGGTCAGCACCGCGCCGGCCGCCTCGTCTGACGTCGAATACGAGACCGAGTTATTATTATTATTATTATTATTATTATTATTATTATTATTATTATTATTATTATTATTATTATTATTATTATTATTATCTTTTCATATATCTCAACGTATGTTGGTAAATTTCACCCATCCCGGATGTAAGACATCAAAAGGATTAGGTGACCAAAGTTCGAAAACCGTATAGTCCTACAAATACATCTCATCTAGGCATTAAGCTTTAAGAATTATCATGAAAGAATTTTCTAACCAGGTGACATGTGCTAAGAATGACCGCTTTCTGGATATCGATGAATGTGTTTCCGTGCAGTCCCAGCATGATGAGGCTTTCTTCTAAAGTTGTTGGTATAAGCCCTGTTGATGACACTATGATCGGTATCACATCTACTCGATCTATTTGCCACATTTGTTGGATTTCTATCGCGAGTTCTGCATACTTAGTCTTTTTTTCTTGATATTTTTCCAACACGTTATTATTGTTAGGTACAGCGACGTCTTCCAGATATGCAGACTTGACTTTCTTGTTCAGCAACACAATATCAGGCCGATTATTCGTCACCTGCCTATCGGTGATAATGGCCCGATCGTAGTAGAGCGTAAAAGTCGTTTTCCAGTACTGGCTGGGGCTGATATTTATAATATGGTGTATAAGTGTTAAGCAGTCCGTGCTTATTTGCCAACTTCTGGTGAAGAATATTACAAACCTGATTGTGTCTATTCAAATAATCAGTATTGGCCAAGTATGTGCAACCTGATGTTATGTGCTGTATAGTTTCTGACTTATGATGACATTTTCTACATTTGTCAGAGACAATATTGGGATCTTTTATTATAAATTTCTTATAGTTGTTTGTGTTGATCACTTGATTATTATTATTATTATTATTATTATTATTATTATTGTATGTTTTTCTCAGCTTATTACTGGTTTCCTATTAACCGGGACTTTACCTGAGTCCTAAGGTTTAATGTTGGTAACTGTGTCCGTTACTCTATAGACAGTACTTTACGAATAATGTGGGCGGTACCGAGGAGTGCTATTTTTTGTACTTGGAATGGACAGACTTTTCCTGGTAGCTTTTCGATGTTATTCAGAAATCCAAATTTAACGGTTCCCAATGCCCCTACTATAACTGGTATCACTTTAGTTTGAGTGCCCCACATACGCGATATCTCTATCTCGAGGTCTTTGTACTTGCTTATTTTTTCGGCCTCTTTTACAGAGATATTAGCATCATCTGGTATTGATACGTCAATCAGTAGACATTGGTTTTTAACCTTATTATTATTATTATTATTATTATTATTATTATTATTATTATTATTATTATTATTTTTTTTTTTTTAGCTAGCTAAAAACCAGTCACCCTTCTCTGTGGCTCCGACCCTCACAGAGGGGAGCTGGTAGTACCGGTAGCCACTCCCCACGCCCGTGGGGTGAGTGACTACTGGGTCCGGGAATCGTGTGCCCTGAGCAGACGTAATGAACCGAGAATGACGGCCTTCTGCATTCTGCCGGCTAAGACCTCTGCCGAGTTTCGGCATGCCGGTATGATCTTAAGTTCCGAAAGCAGTGTGTGTCTCGTTCCACCGAGGGCTCCTATAATCAGTACCACTATCTTAACAGTATGGTCTGGATACAGTCTGCGGAGTTCGAAGAGCAGATCTCGATATTTTGTCCGTTTTTCCTCCTCCTTCAAGACAATGTTGTTCTCCGCGGGAGCCGAGAACTCCACGACGAACATTGTCTTGAGTTGATGGTCGAGGAGTACTACGTCAGGCTTGTTGGCTTGTATTTGCCTGACGGTGGGAAAAGAGTAGTTCCAATAAATTAGACACTTCTCATTTCCCACAACGGACTCAATATCCCCCGGAGCGTAAGGCAGCACTGGTGTTTCGTCTATCCCATACGAGTGCCTTAAATGGTAGTAAAGCACTCGTAATGCTCCGTCGTGCCTTTGGATATAGGCCGAGACTGCATATGTCGGGCAAGCCGACAGCAAGTGCATAAGAGTCTCTGACGCCCTGCGGCAGGCCCTGCAGCTGACATCAGGGACCTCTATACCCATGACACGACTACGATAGACGAGGGTGTTAAATACACTATCCTGGCAAGCCATTATGAATCCCTCGGTCTCAGACTTCAGCCCGGCTGACCTTAAGAAGGCAAAGGTCAGCCTTTCGGATAAGCCAAGCTTTTCTATATTTTTATAGAAAACTCCATGCATTGGCTTATCCGTGTGAAGCTGCAGAAAGCTGTTGTGTTCTGCAGCTTTAATTTGGGCTTTTCGCCGAGCAGGTTCCAACTCGGTGACAGAGTCGCGATTTACCCGCTCGACGTCGAAGGAGAGACCAAGTTCATCGGCTGCTCTCTGTGCTGCCCTAAACAGAAAGGCTCCTACCCCTGCATTTTCATGGTCTCGGACTATGCAGAGGAGGGGATCCGAACTCCTGATGACCTTACAGGCTCCATCCAGAACCATCCTATTATGGAGACTCTCCAAACTCAAGAGTCCACGGCCTCCCCGATGTCGTGGGAGGTATAGCCGTGGAACAGACGATTTAGGATGCAAACTCCTATTGAGATGCATCTTCTTGCGGGTTCCTACGTCGAGTTGACGCAACTCTTCTTGAGTCCATTTCACTACTCCAAAGGAGTAGAGAAGGATCGGAACGGCAAGCATGTTGGTAGCAGCCACCTTGTTCTTCCCCGACAGCTTTGAAGACCAGATCTGTCGGAGTCGGTGCTGATACTTGCCGCGGAGAGCGTTTTTCACTACACTCACTTCTTGGGTGGAGCGTTGCTCGACACCCAAGTAAGTGTACGACTCTCCGGCATCTAGATGATGTAAGATGCTTCCGTCCACGAGCTGCGCGTCCTCTCCGTAGTTCCCGCATCGTCCTCTCTTGAGATGGACCAGTGCACATTTGTCTAATCCGAACTCCATGCCGACAGCCTGCGTGTACTCCTGTACCACCCTGAGGGACTGGTGTAGGTCCCTCTCTCCGGAGGCATAAAGTTTAAGGTCATCCATATAAAACAGATGGGTGACCTTATGCCTCCTATCGCCAGGGGTACCGCAGTTGTATCCACGGGTTTTCCGGAGCGAAACGGATAATGGCAGTAATGAGATGCAAAATAGAAGGGGGCTAAGGGAGTCTCCCTGAAATACTCCCCTTCTGAATGTTACCGACTCCGTCTGGACTCTATCATTACCCGATGTAATGGTAAAGCGAGTCCTCCAGAGCGGCATCAGTTCTTCGATGCATCTCACTACGGGACCAGGTACCGCAAGACATCAGAGCAAGTGTACAATAAGCTCGTGCGATGTCATGTCAAATGCCTTGCGGTAGTCGATCCAGGCCATGGAGAGGTTGCGTTTATACTGCATGGAGTCCTGCGTGACACACCTGTCAATCAGCAGGTTCTCCTTGCAGCCAGCGACACCTCTCTTTGACCCTCGTTGCTCATATATCCGCTCGTAAACCGGTTCAACTGCGTGGAGCACCCGCATGTACAAGATGCGCGTAAACACCTTGTAACATGCGTTTAAACAGGTTATCGGCCGGTAGTTCTTTGGGTTAGACAAATCTCCGTTCTTCGGGATCAGCACTGTCCGCCCCTCGACAACCCAAGAAGGAATTTGCTGCTCCCCATTTAGCCATGAATTGAAAATTCTGGCTAAATGGTGGTGGGTACTGGATAATTTTTTCCACCAAAAATTATTGATCCCGTCGGGACCTGGAGCAGCAAAGTTCTTAGAGCCCTCAAGAGCTCTTCGAATCTCTTCTGGGGTTATCGGTTGCACACCTGTTGTGGTTGCTGAAACCTTTGACAAAAGGTTTCAAAGTGTGCCAGGGCTGGAGAGTCTCTGTTGAGTGGAAGCTTCTGTTCGTACAACGTTTTCCAGAAGTTTTCCACCTGATCTGCAGTCGGCGGATTTTCAGCAACACGCTGAGGCGGTTCGAAAAGGCGCGAGGGCTTTTTTCGGAAAAGTTGATTTTCCGCTAGCCCCCTCGCCCGCCTCACTAGTGACTTCTTACAAGACACTAGCATCCGTATCCTGTCGAGGCAGTGCTGTTTGGTGGTTTGTAGCACTGCCCCATTGAGTGTGTGATGGACGCGTCTTAAGTTAGCAGCTACTCGCCGCACTTTAGGCGTGAAAGGCCTATTGGCCGCCATATAGTCCATCACACATTGGATACGGGATGCGTGTTGCCTCGCCGACCGGATCTTGGCTTCCATCTTGTGTATGCGCCGTCTCGCTCTCTCTTGTGGAGAAGCACTGTTCCGCCTCTCCACCTGAGACAAGCGTTGAGCGGCAGCATACACGGCACAATTTATGTGCCAGATGTCAGCCTCTTCTGGTAGCGCTGCACGAAGTTCCGCATCCACTCTGGCCAGATCTTGTGGCCCGGGGGGTTTTATGTTGTGCAACCCCCTTCTGGTACTGAGGCCCTCTGGTACTGGTGGAACGACTGGGACTGCAACCTCAACCGGTTCATTCGGTGGACCTTCGGCCACCTCATTCATCGGCTGAGGAGCAGTTCTCACGTAGCCCCTGCGACGAAGGTGGGACACATAATCACGCAGGTTTTGTGGCGTGAAGGCGTTGTGTTCTGGGTGCCTTGCACACCACAGAACGTGCATTCGCCCCATGTATCCCCTTCGCGCGGGCTCACTGCTTTCGTAGCACTGCATAAGGTCGTCCCTCAGTTCATCTGTCCACTCAAAGCATCCTTGTTCATCGCGGTTGTCAACAATGGGCTGTCGATTTTGTTGGGCCCCACCACCTTGCCCTTGACCCCTATCCGAACGGGGTCGATCGTGGGGGCCCTGTCCTCGGCCAATAGGAACCGGAGGTTTGGGCTTGTGGGTGGTTAGCCCAGCAAGCCCACGGCCGACACCAGAGGGGAAGATGCTCTCCCCTCCCGGATGCGCTAGGGCTGCCGGTTCGATTTTGCATCCCCAGCTGGAGTAAGTGGTGGCGCTACTCACCAAAGGCTAGATAGATTATTATTATTTACGGATTCCACAAAGTTCATGCTTTGGTTTAGATTTCCATTCCGGTACATTTGTACAAGGATATGGTAATTATTTTAATGATGGTGGTAAGTATATACTGTAGGTAAATTATAATTTATGAGACTTAGATGTTTAACACTTTTCTGACTATTCCACAGGTTTCAAGTAATACTACTCATTATTATTATTATTATTATTATTATTGGTCAATTGGTATTAGTATTATTGGACAAAATTGGTCCCATTGTCACTGTACATGTGCGCACATCAACCTCTTCTAGCGGTGAATCTGCGGAATGCTGCCATTAATGCATCTATGGTCATGTCGCTTACTACTTCCAGATGAATAGCCTTTATTGACAAGCATACAAAAATGGCTATGTAACCTTTATATGATTTGTATCCTCTGCCTTTACTAGCCCTTATTTGAATAGGACCTGCGTAGTCTACTCCAGAATGCAGGAAGGGAGGACATGGTGTAACTCTGGGTGCAGGAAGATCTCCCATTAGCTGGTTAGCTGTTCGGGCTTTATAGCGAGTGCATTTGATACATTTGCTGAGGATGGAACGAACGGCTCTTTTTCCATTGATAATCCAGAACCTTCTTCGTGTATATGTTAGGGTCAATTGGTTTCCTCCATGTAGCGTGTTGTGATGGGCATCCTGAATTACTAGTTTTAAGAGGTTTTGAGAGGTGTATTCATACTGGATTGGGGAGTGTCTTAATCTTCCTCCTACTCGCAATATGCCGTTTTGGTCAACCCAGAGATTTACATTTAAATATTGCTGTCCTTGTCTATGGGCTTAGTATGTTGTAGCTTCTGGACTTCTCCTTTCCATTTTTTGTGTTGAGTTATCTTAATAAGTTGTTGCAGCGTGGTGTCTAATTCTTGCACAGTAAGGTGCCCGGTTTGCTTTGTAAGGTTTCGTGCATGGTTAATAAATCTTTTGCAATATGACAATACACGAATCATCCTTGTTAAGGAGGAGATCCTATTAATGATTAAATTCTCATTTTTTTGCACGGTCACGTGGTAACAGTGTGTTATTTCTTCCATTGTGTGATGCTTGCTTGCTTGGGCCATTGATTGTTGTCCAAAGGCCATTTTAGACCATTCCACCAAATTTCGTTTCCTTTGATTCTCGCAGGACCTACACTTCGAGAGAATAGATCTGCTGGATTGTAATCTGTGGATACGTGGTGCCACGATTGAGTGGGCAGGGGTTTATTTATCTCAGCTACTCGGTTGGCAACTAATGTTTTCCATCTGGATGCGTCACCTTTGATCCAAGCTAGAGTGATCATCAAATCTGTCCATGCAAAGGTTCGTACTTTCTGGATCTCTAAGGCGGTTATCGTTCTCTTCATTAGTTTGGCGAGTAGCACAGCGGCACAGAGCTCCAGTCTTAGTATGGTTGTTTTTGCTCTAGCCGGTGCAACCTTGGATTTGGCCACCAAAAGGGTGATTGTTGTCTCTCCTAGGTTGTTCGTCACTACGGAGTATATGACTGCGCTCCATAGGCCCTTTCCGAACTGTTGCAAAAACCATGTAGTTGTAGGTCGGTTGTATTGTTGTAGTTTATTCATCGTGGCAGATGGATGTCTTCTGTGATTTTTAGCTGGTCATTGAAAGATGTCCATTTTGCTGCAGCATCCTCTGGAACTGACTGATCCCATTCCAAGTCTTGCAATCAAAACTCTTGGATTAGTAGTTTGGCCTTTATGGTTACAGGAGCTAGCCATCCCAGTGGATCAAACAGTTTAGCTATCTGTGACAGATGTTGCGTTTTGTAAGTTTTTGTTGGCAAGCTGTGTCTGCCTTAAACCGGAACGTGTCATCATAGGGTGCCCAGTGAATTTCCAAGGATTTTTTCCTTTTATCTTCGGTTATCTCTAGGGCATCTTGATCTCTTAGTTCTTCTGGTACCTCTTGCAGTACCTGTGGCTTATTGCTAGACCACTTCCTCAAGGAGAAACCTCCAGATTTTAATAGGGCTATTAATTCTGATTGCATTTGGATGGCTTCTTTCATGGTGTTGGCTCCTGATAATAGATCGCCAACATAGAAATCTCTCATGACGACTTCCGAGGAATTAAGAAATACGTCTCTTTGATCCATGGCCAATTGCTGAGGTGTTTTTACGGCTAGATATGGTGCAGCGCAGTTGTTTCATAGGTTACAGTTGTGAGGCTGAATTCGTGAATTGGCTCGGAGTTGTCGAATCTCCAGAGTATTCTATGAAGCCTTTGGTCTTCATTGGTAATTTTGATATTGCGATGCATTTTCTCGATGTCGGCAGTAAGGACTATTTTGTGCTTTCTCCAACGCAATAAAATATCGACCAATTCTTGTTGTAATCTTGGGCCAACGTACATTAAATCGTTGAGGCTGACGCCTCTGGATGTTTTGCAGGAGGCGTCAAAAACTACTCGGAGTTTTGTAGTAGTACTGGATTCCTTAACCACATGGTGGTGTGGAATGTAGTATTTTTTGTTATCCATTTGGTTCGGAATAACCTCTTTCATATGACTAAGACTCAGATACTCTTCATGAATTCTTTATATTGTTTTGCAAGTTCTTTCTCTTTTGATAATTTCTTTTCTAGTTGTAGCAGTCTGGCGATCGCTTGGGGGTTTGGAATCTCCCAATGTAGAGGAATTGTCTTTAAGGGGAATTTGGACGGTGTAGGTTTCATCTGTGCTTCTTGTCGTCGTTTTGGAGAAATGTTCTTCACATACTGTGTCATCTGGGGACAGGATTCTCTGGACCAAGACTTCTTCTATATCCCAAGATTTTGTTAGCTGTTCATCTTCTTCAGTGCGGCTTATTATGCTGATGATGTTAATATTGTTAGGCTGGGTTTGCTTAACGTTGCCTGACAGTATCCACCCCAGTTCTGTTTGTTGGCCTAGGAGACCATCCTCGGTTTCCTGTGACCCTCGCAGAACAATTTTTCCATATTCCTCAGCTCCGAGAATGGCGTCAATTAGTCCAAGTCTCTTATGTGTGAGGTCAGCGAGGATTTGGTTTTTCCATTGCTGCTCATTTATGTCTTCTAGCTCGTATGTTGGCATGGCTTGCGTCATTTAGGCAGTACTAGAAAATTGACGTTTACGGAGAAAAGACTAGGAAACCGTGGGCAGACTTCAGCTTGAATCTTCGTTCTTGATGTCTTGAGTCTTCCTTCGCCCAGTCCAATTACTTCTGCTCTGATTTTCTGTCTGGTTATTCCAAGTGACTGAGCGGCTCTTTCTGTTATGAACGATGACTGAGAGCCAGGGTCAATTAGCTCTCGTAGGTATTCTGGGGTCTCTGATAATGATTTGATACGAATCAGAGCGGTGGCTAATAGGACTGTGTGATCTTGTCTCCCAACATGGCTGCTGGATGATGACTGTTCTTCCATGATTGTTTGTTCGGCTGCCATAATAGTATGTGTAGCAACCCTCGAGGTTGTAGCAGAGGGGCGCTCTTGCTGGTCTTGATGTGGATTATCTGTGAAGCATTGTGTGGTGTTGATGCCCGCAAATTTGGCATCGCTTTTGACTTCTGCATTTGACTCTGGAGTCATGATTTAGGCAATTGAGGCAGAGGCGTCTGTCTTTGGCTGCTTGAATCTTTTCGTTGATGGCCACATTCCAGAATTGTGGGCAGGCATACATGTTGTGTTGTCGCTTGCAATACCTACAAGAGTTGAAGTTATTGCCGCTGTTCTGACCATTGCTGGGTAACATGTTTTTGGCTATAGCAGTGAACTCAAGGGACTGGAATTTTCTCGCCAGGAACTCCATCATCTCCTTGAATTCTTACACCATATGTGGGGCCTTGAGGGATTGTTCATATAGCCGATTGGTCTCTGCGTCCCATCTTCTGGTGATGATGCGAGAAACTAGTGGCCCCCAAGACGTAGTGCTAATGCCTACGTTTTCAAGTGCCTTTAAACATTCAGTGGTAGTGTCGTGTAGCTGCCTTAATTTGTGTATGGACTCGCTTTGCATTGGGGGTATATCCAAGATTTTGTCAATTAGCTTGGATACTAAAAGTCGACTGTTTTCGTATCTTATTTTCAGTAATACCAAACTGCATCATAGTTTGCATCTGTGACTTGGAGATGTTGAATCATTCTGCTTGGCTCGCCTAGGACGTGGGTTTTGAGATACTGCATCTTCTCGACGTTGGACAAGGACATGTTTGAATGAATGAGTTTCAGGAATATGTCGTTGAAGGTAGGCCAGTCCTTATAGTTTCCATCTAAGAATGGAATTGAGATTTTTGGAAGGTGCAGGTTGGGTCTGATTGCATCAGGGATGGGGGAAACTGCGTCGATCTTGCTTGAAAGATTTGTTACGGCTTTGTCGTATCGTTGTCCTGCTTCCTGGTACTTCTCATCTCCGAAATAGTTGAACTGGAACCTGGTTTCGTGAATCATGATATCTTCGTGTAGGGCCTGGATGGTACTCCACTGGATATTAATTCTTTCAAGCAGCAACTCGTAACGTTTTTTGGGATTGACTTCGAGCAGCTCTTTGTCAATTAGTTGGATGGTCTTGTCTAGTTCTTGCATCCGATGCATCTGACGTTTAATTTGTATAGATTGCTCGGCGTCGTTGTTTGGATCCTCAATGACTGAATTTTGTTGATAGCTCATCTCATTTTCGGATGACATCTTGGTTAAGTAAAGTTTAATTTTCGGTGTAATGGTGTTGATAGGATTTGATTTTGCCTAGGGTTGGATTGAATTGTCTTGTTGTATTCTTCTTCTTGTTCTCGGGTTGAATGGATTGGATTGCTTTGTGTTAGCCTGGTGGGCTAGGGTTTTGGGCTAGGGTTGATTAGGTTGGTTTTGGTTGTTTTCTTGGGTTCGTTTGGAAAATGTAGACTTTTCGGTGATTTGGTTGGTTTGATTTGGATTGTATTTTCTTCTTCTTCTTCTCGGGCTGAATGGGTTGTTAGCTTGGGTGGACTAGGGTTGATTAGGTTGGTTTTGGTTGTTTTCTTGGGTTTGTTTGGAAAATATAGACTTTCCGGTGATTTGGTTGGTTTGATTTGGATTGTTTTTTCTTTTGTTCTTCTTGGGGACGATACGGTTGTATCAACTGATTTTTTGCTCGAAGGACCAATGTACGATCTCTTAATGATGCTCGGGCTGAGCGGGTCACTGGCGAAACCATGTGAGGGTGTAGTAGGGTAGTTGAGGTTACTGGCTCTGGAACCAGTGGACTGTAGGGATTTTTGATATCGTGGTAAAAAATCAATCCTGCAGGCAGCCTCACCTCCTAATTGTGGCTTGGAAAGATTGGTTAAATGAGTACAACAAGTAACTAGTTGAAACTGATTTATTTAGGCAAATAAAATTCTATTTATACTAAATGAAAATAAAAACATAATGACAAATAGTAAAAACAATTATACGTTACACATGAAATATTAAACTTGGCCTGGAAAAATATGCCAACTATAGAAATGCAGTGTTTGCACTTGATTACATACTTCGCTGACTTTGTTTACAGTTAATGTTTATGTAGATTGCAATACGAACTAAATAATATATGTCTAAAGTAGGATATAATAACAATAAGAAATTAAATCATTTGAAATGATAAAAAATGCATGTTTAATGGATTAAACAGAACTTATAAAAAAACTTTATATTTCAAATACTATAAAAAGTTACGTATACTAATACGTTTCAGGAATGTACATTTAAAACACACACACACACAGACATTTTTCAAAGCCCACTTTTTGGGTTCCTGGGATCTCAAAACGTAAAGAATTGATGTTATCTCAATTTTCGATTTTGGACTAATTGTACCTAGCAAACATAAATATATAGCATATATGTAAATGCTACGTAAACTAAGTTTCGCAGAAGTAACGTGCTATGTAAAATGTAACGCATAATCATATGTGCATACTCTGCGAAATGTCAGCAACATGTGCATATGATTTTTACATAGTGAAGAGGTAACACTGTAACCACACGGTATGGAACAAATGACGTAGCGTATATGTATATTTTACCACTTGCTATGTAAAGCATACGTAACTAATTTTATCTCTTTAGGATGTAGCATATATGTATTTTCAACCACTTGATAGTGACCTTAGGCTACGTAACTTATATAATTTTTATCTCTTTATGATGTAGCATGTATATATTTTATCTACCTACCTATGTTCAAAATAGCATATCTCAGCACTTTTTAAATATTGATACTACACAATTGGATTTTTAAAGTTAGATATATGAATAAAGTTCCTTATAAGTTATACAGAAAAATATATTTCTTTAGAAAATTACCAAAGTTGACACCAAGTTTTATTTTTAAGTCGGATACCTTATTTAGAGAGCCGAGTAGTTTTATATTTTGAATGAAATTTTTTTGTAAAAAATAGTTATATTTAAAATATAAAACTATCCAATTTTCTAAAAATGTTCAGAGGTATTCTACTTAAAAATAAAAGTTGATGTCTCCTCCAGTTATTTTCTAAAGAATATCAATTTTTCTGGACAATTCATGAGGAATTTATATTCATATATTTAACTCCAAGAATCCAGTTCTCTAGTATCAATATTTAAAAAATACTATAGGGTGCTATTTTGAACATTATGGTAGGTATATAAAACAAATACATGCTACATCAAAAAGAGAAAAAAAGTATATAATGTAAGATATGGTTGTCTGATTTGTCAACATATATTAGCTTAGGAAAGATTCTCGAATTGAATGACAGTTTAAACTAAGTTAATTAGTATCAACAAAGTTTCAATTCCATCTTAATCTCTGCATATCCCAGTAGGTAAACCAGACATTAAGCGTTGTCCTCGAGGTTGTCATCTATATGTTTTTTAGAAAGCAGCTATACGATATTTTTGCTTCTCCAATGATGTATACCCACCTACCTACCTTGCCTTGCATTCTTAGTAAAGCTCAAATTTCATTTAATTTATTTTATTAACTGTTGATTTAGGAGAGATTAATACTAGTGTCTTTTGTGTAACTAATCTATATTCAAGTTAACTAAGTATCTACAATAAGTGTTAAACATTTCTCGGGTCGTTTCTGATTGTACTCGTTTTTGGTCAGCCTTCGTCACTCTGACATTTGCTACATCAGTTACACAATCTGTGAAAATAATTGAAATATTAGTCTATTTCATATACGGGATGCACCATTTAAAACTCCCCAGGCTTGTAATTTTCTTATTTTTAAGGTACATCAAATTGTAGATATTTTTAAAGCATTAAAAAAAAATTTTTTGAAAAAATTGTTAAGAAAGAAATCTTAATTTCCTTGAATATTTTTTTACGTCACCCTGTACATGAACTGCGTTAATGTTGTTTTATAAAGGTTTTAATTAGCTTCAATTTATATTATTACGTCATATTCGAAATTCTTTTTGGTTTTAGAGAAAGGAATTAAAAACACTCCAAACTGATTTTTTTTTTAATTACTTTGAAAGGAATGTAATAAACAGTAACAAAAAATAAAAAAAAATATTTTTAAAAACTAACTTATATTAAAATGCACTAAGTAGGAAATTGCAATTTTTTTATTTTTTAGTTTTTTTAATTTTAATAACATAAATTGAAGCTAATTAAAACCTTTATAAGAAAATAATAACACAGTCCATATACAGGGTGAGGTAAAAAAATATTCAAAGAAATTAAGTGTCCTTTCTTAACCATTAAAAAAAAAAATTAATCACTCTGTATGGATATTTAAAGGCTTTAAAAATGTCTACAAGTTGATGTGTCCAACATGGTCATCGCTTCGAAAATAAAAAAGTTACAAGTCTGGGGAGTTTTAAGTGGCGCACCCTGTATAGTGTAGTAAATCTGGTTATATAGCTAGATGCAAACTATTTTGATCAATTTGTTAAGTTATTAAACAATTTATGATAGCTTAAATAATAATGTATATATTTTAACAAAACTTTACGAAAACACGCTTCCAATGGAATGGAAAATTTGAGGTAGATCCGATAAGTTTCAGAAGTATACTGCTTTAAACATGAACATATGCTCAAAGTGCTGTCATTCAATTCGAAAGTCTGCCTCAAACTTGAGTTTACACTGTTAAAACCCAGCTATTTAAAATCAGATTTGTCTAATCTGCCAGAGATGGTGATTTGGGGACTATTGGAGTATTTCAACATAAGAGTATGCAGCATATAACTGCCGAAAAAAAGGAGAATGAAAATGCAACTAGGAGTGAACGACTTCACGCAGCGTCTATATTCTTGATTCATTTTAAAGCCTCTAGAGATCTTAGAATCTAGTTTTTTGAATTTCGCTCTAAAATTAAGAGATTTTTTTGCAAAATGTAATAAAAAAATATGCTAAATAAGCCCATTAAATCATCACACCAAATTTCAAGTGGAAATGTTTATAACAACGCCAAAAGAAAACAATAACAAAGTCGAAAATTGAACCGTTGACTGTTTAAGTGCATCAAGTCATAGAACAATTTGTTTTAGAATGAAGATTTTTCTCCTACTTTTCAGTGGTGTTAACACAATTTTTTTAAACTATATAAAATCATTTTAAATTTTTTATAAAGAATTTTTTTTCTCAGAATTAAACAATTAAAAATTATTAGAATGTTTCAAAAGATCACAAAAAAAGAAACAATTTTAAAAAACGGGGTTTTCTACGCCAATTGGGAACCGTGAAGCGTGAAAAAAATTAATTTGTTAAATAATTGCCAAAAAATTGTTTTAAATAATTTTAAAATATCTACTTATTTATGCAACAAGTGTGTAAAGCAGTACTTTTTTCATGCATAAGTTGTAGAGGAGTGCATCAATCTTGTGAGAATCCCATAATAAAGTAGTTTCTTCAACAGTCATATAAACAAATTGTTAATTAACGCCTCTGAAAAGTAAACAATCAACGATTCAATTTTCGAACTTGTTACTGTTTCTTAAGCTTTTTTTGTATAAATATTAAATTATACCGTGCGTGTAATTTCCCATTAGGCATGTACATCCACGTAGCGCGATAGATATGACAACATAGTTGCCGTAAATTCCTCCGTCGAGCGGAGCATTCCAGCCTGTTATTTCATTTTAGCCAGCTGGCACGCGCGATGTTGTAATTTTACTCCCGATGCCTAGCGTTCGGCTACACACACGGTATTATACTATTACATTCACCGAGAGCTATTTGATGTAAGAAAATGTGCGGGGTCCTTTACCAAGATAATTTAATTCTACCAGAAGCATATTTTTAATAATGGCAAATCTTAATTGTCTTAATTTATTGCAACAAAGTTAACCATAAAGGTTCAGACAATTCTAGTTTTCTTCGTAGTTTTATAATGATCAAATTAATTTTTTTAATGGCGATACAAGCAATATCATTAATCACAAGACAACAACAGAACCATCTAATCCTGTTTTTTAACATGTTGAAACCTATTCTGATATTAAAAAAAAATGTATCAGTTTTTGGTTATCACCCCTTTTATCCCCTAAAAAGGGGCAATGGTTTTGTCCTAAGGTTCTGATCTAATTTTTCTGAAATATTTTGACGTGCTGAAGCCAATTTTGAACAAAAGAAAAATTGCAGGAAAATATTAGCCTATTTTACACATACAAAACCTTGAAATATATGTACAATACAATAACGAACACAAAGTAGGTGCTATAAGATGTCGGTAAACAATAACCATACCTATGCATAGTACTTCGCAAAAGCTTTTGGTCACTATTAAGATCTGGGTTTCCTTGAATTACAACTTCTTACGCTGGATTCAGTTGAACTTAATAATGTGGGAACAGCACCAACATACAGCTTTTGTGTGACAAAATCCATGTAATGATATAATTGTCTGTCGAGAATAACGATTGCCCGTGAAATAATTCTAACCTATAAAAAGATTACGTTTCATTTAAATAAATATCTTTATAAAAATGGTGCAACACAAACTTACTTTTGGGTAATTCACTAGAAAATGGTGCACCTCCAACATAAGTATGTACACCAAATTCGCAAACAAGAGGGATGTTTAGGTTTGCACCTAACCTCTACACTAATAAAACGTCCAAATAAAACAATATTTAAAAAAGTCACAACGCTTTATGGTTCACAGTTCTGAATCAAAGTTATTAAACAATTTTTCACAAAAATGATCAAAAAACACAAACGTTAGATTTTACATCATTTTACACTGGCGTGCTGCGTGAGCGTGACACTGACGCGTTCCATGACTTCGATGTCGTAAAATGAAGTAGGTAAACATTTTTAAGTAAAATTATGTAGCAAATATGTAAACTTCCCCTCCGAGGAGTCGTGTGACCTTGTCGTGGTGGAGGGGCTTAAGTAACCGCAATGATTTTGAGAGCGATACCGGCGGTAGTCTGGTACTCCTGGTAGGGTCACCCATGCCGGTAAGGTCAAAGATGAGCGGCGAAAACTAAGGACGACTCAACCCAAGCCAAGGCGGAAGATAACGTGCCGAGGGCTGAATGGCCGCAGGGTTAAATGCGGTCGCAAACGTTTCCCTGGAGACACCAGGCGGAACCCCCTTGTATCCCACGCCTTACTCGGTCATGCGGGGCTCTGACCGAGTGGACCTATACTTCCCTAGCTACTCGTGGGAACTAAATGGAAAGTTCAAAGAAAAATAAAAAAAACAAGGTAGTGCAGGCTAAAAGGCCAGAAGCACAACCAGAAGGCCAGATGGCTGCGCAGGCTGTAGAGCCAAAAGCGCAATCAGAAGGCCAAACGGTCGTGCCGAAGGCCAACAGCCCGGAAATCACCAAACCCAAAGATCAACACAGTGCTAAGGCTGAAGAGCCAAGCACATCTCGATCCAAGGGTAGCCTCAGGGTCAACTCGCTTGAAGAGGTTGACCTAATGTCAGACGACGAAGTTCACTTCGCGCGTCTGTCAGGAGCCGCCAAAAAGAAGCTCCAGGATCGGACCAAGGCAGGTCAAGATTACATACAGGCCAAAAGGGCCGTAATCAAAGAGAACTTGGTCAGATTCCAAAAAGGCCAAACAAAGGCCCAAAGGGGAAAAAAGGAGAGCCAAGAAGGCCGACATGAGGCACAAAAAAGGCCCCGCCAAGAAACCGTCACGCCCCCCAGTGGCCAGCGACGTAAGAAAAAGGCCAAATTGGAGGATTTATCCTTCAAGGAGGCCCTATCTGCCGAGAAGGTCGCTGTGGTGCAGGACGGTTTCCCATTGGAAACAATGGAGCCGGAAAAGCTGAAAGCCGTCCAAAGCTCCATAATGGAGGCCTATGAGAGGATTCCACTGGAAGGACCTCAGGTGCGCTTTGCCAGGTGCACACATAGGCCAGGCTACCTCCTGGTGACATGCGCAGATGCAACGAGCGCAGGGTGGCTGCGGGATGTCGTTCCCACGCTCCAGCCTTGGGAGGGCGCAAGCCTCAGAGCACTGGAGGGGAGCGAGATTCCGGGGTTACACTCGTGCTCTGTGTATGTCCCCGATGAGGATGGCCAGAGATTAGAGGCCGACAGAATACTCACCAGATTACGGGTGAGTAATAGGGGCCTAAACACCAACCTCTAGACGGTGTTTGGGAAAACACCGTCCGAAAAAGGGCAATTGTGGACCTTCTCCATGGACAAACAGTCCATGGAGGAGCTCCATAAACTTGATTTGAGTCCCTACTTCGGAATGGGAAGGATAAAATTCCGCCCGAAGGAGCAGGGACCCAAAAAAGTAACACAAATCCCGGAAGGCAGCCAAACGACCTCGGGTAGTGGAACGCAGAGGGAGAAGGGAGAAGGCAAGGAAAAGGCCCTCCCCTCCCAGGAAGGAAGCTCCTCGAGCCAAAGTGGGCTAAGTCCGCTTAAGAGGCTTTCAGCCTAAGAGCGGACGACGCTCATGGAGGTGGAGGAACTTGCTGGGGAGGACCAGTAAACCTAGAATCTTCACCAAAAAAGAGAAGAAATCAGAGTCCTGCAAGCGAATCTCCATCATGCCAAGGCCGCTTCGGCCATTTTATGTAGGAGATTCGAGGAAGAAGGCATAGATGTTGCCCTACTGCAGGAGCCCTGGCTTGTCAAAGGAAGGCCTGGAGGCCTAAAACCATTGCAAGGTAAGTTACTGTACAATGCATCCTCAACTAGACCTAGAGCATGTATCGTATATAGCAGTAGAGTAAGTTGCACATTAATTCCGGTGCTTTGCACCGATGACTTTGTTACAGCTACCCTAACAGCGTCTACGGAGGGGGGGATGAAGAGCTGGATTATATGCTCCGCCTACTTCCCAGGCGAGGAAAGGTTCTGCCCTCCGCAACTACTGAGCGACATAGTTGCCTATTGCGGAGAAAAGAACCTTCCAATGATAACGGGATGTGATGCCAACGCACACCATATGGTATGGGGAAGCACCAACGTCAACACGAGGGGTGAGTCTTTATTACAGTTCATTCTAGGTGAAGGGTTACTAATAGCCAATACAGGCAAAAACCTACTTTTGTTACTTCGGTACGTAAAGAAGTCTTAGATATAACCTTATATACGAGTAATACAAGCGCTAACATTGTAAACTGGCATGTGTCAGAAGAGCCATCAGGTTCCGATCACATGCACATAAGATTTGACATTACGACCCCATCCCTGACAGAGACAAAGTTCAGAAATCCCCGAGAGACCAACTGGGAAAGCTACTTAGAGTCCCTCAGAAGGCACCTGCAGGGAGGGACAGCATCTGGAAGGGATGTAGGGAGCCTTGAGGTAGCAGTGGAACAGGTAAGCGAGGCCATAATGGCTGCTTACCAGGAAAACTGTCCAGAGAAAATAAGGAAAAACGGGGGTAAAACAGTCTGGTGGAACAAACATCTGGAAGGCCTCAGAACTGAAGTGAGAAAACTGTTCAATAAGGCCAAATCCAAACAAGACTGGGATACCTACAAAGTCAAACTCACGCAGTACAACAAAGAAATCCGTAAGGCCAAAAGACACTCATGGAGGAGGTTCTGTGAAGAGATCGATGATGGCCCTGCAGCCTCTAGAATCCACAGGGTCTTGGCCAAGGATGGTTGCACTGCAAATAAAGTAGGCCTCCTTAAAAAGGAGGACGGAACCTACACGGAAACACTGACGGGAAGTATTGAATTGCTCATGGAGGCACACTTTCCAGGCTCACTGGTAGTGAAGAGATCGGAGGCCGTGCAATTCCCAGATCAAAGGCCTGAACGGCCCAGACCTGAGGATTGGAGGCTAGCCAACGAGGTAGCGAAACCCAACAAAATCAGATGGGCAATTAACAAGTTCCAACCATACAAATCTCCTGGTATGGATGGAATTTACCCGATTCTGCTCCAAAAAGGGCAGGATATAATAGTACCACATCTGTGCAAAATATTCAGAGCCTGCCTGGCCTGGAAATACATACCACACATGTGGCGGAAGGTGAAGGTCACCTACCTACCAAAAGTAGGCAGAATATCAGACCAAACGCCCAAGTCATACAGACCCATAAGCCTGTCCTCTTTCCTACTTAAAACGTTGGAAAGACTACTGGACAGGTACATTAGAGACGAGGTACTAAGGGAAAACCCCCTTAGTGAACGTCAATATGCATACCAGCCGGGAAAGTCAACAGACCTCGCGCTGGATGATTTGAACAGGCTACTGTCAAAGTCATTGGATGACAAAGAAATAGCAGTGGCAACATTTCTTGATATAGAAGGAGCGTTCAACAACGCGACAACGCAATCATTAACGAACTCGTTGTCAAATAGAGGAGTCCCAACAGTACTCTGCCAGTGGATTAAGGCCAGCCTAGATAAGAGGGTAATAGTATCCAGTCTGGGCGAGGCTACCGTTGAGGCGAAGGTGAGTACAGGCTGCCCTCAAGGAGGAGTACTATCTCCACTGCTGTGGGCAACCCTCGTTGACGAACTCCTCCGGAAAGTTTCCGCAGAAGGCTTTTATTGCCTAGGATATGCTGACGACCTAGCAATAGTAGTCAAGGGGCGATTTGCGAACACCATATCAGAGCGTTCGCAAAGAGCCATAAACATTGTTGACAGGTGGTGTAGTGAGGAAGAACTATCCATAAATCCTCACAAAACCACAGTGGTCACTTTCACACGAAAAAGATCCTTGGGAGGTCTAAAATCCCTAAGGCTCAATGGAGTGGAAATTCCATTTGCCAGTGAGGCTAAATACCTAGGAGTCATCTTTGACCAAAAACTGACATGGAATACCCACATCCAAAAAGTCACAAAAAAAGCAACGATTGCTCTGGGAAGGTGCAGGCAGATGTGTGGAAAAAACTGGGGATTAAACCCCAAGATGTCCCTATGGTTATATACTAGGGTCGTTAGACCCATGATAACCTATGGATCGGTGGTATGGTGGACCAAGACATTGCAGCCGGGAGCAGTAAGGCTATTAAGTGGCGCTTGCTTGCCTGTGCGCCACGGGGGTCATAATATCTGCTCCCACGGCGGCTTTGGAGTTCCTTCTAGATTGGCCACCACTACACATTTTTATCCAGGGGGAAGCTCGTTCGGTGTTGCACAGGCTAATGCAAGGCACAACGCCCATAAGGCAGCAACACGGTACAGAGCACCAAAAATTATACTCAGAGCTGAAGGCAGACCCCATTCTGGGAATGCCCACGGACAGCATGGTCCCAAAGTATAACTTCTATAAAAACTTTCAAATCAAGATACCAGACAGAGGGGACTGGAAGAATGGCCCTCCGATATTAGCACAAATAGTCTGGTACACGGACGGCTCCAAGACAGAACATGGAGTAGGAGCTGGGATTTACGGGATAAGGTCGAAAACAAATCCCGATAAGTCTAGGAATACATGCCACAGTATTTCAGACAGAGGTGGCCGCTATACAGTGGTGTGCAAGGGAAATAATGAGGCAAGGAACTGTCAACCAGTCAATTGCCATTTTTTCCGACAGCCAAGCGGCGCTAAAGGCAATCGATTCCATGTAGGTCGACTCAAGACTAGTATGGGATTGTATTAACGCCCTTATGGACCTAGGAAGTCAGAACAAAGTGACCGTGGCATGGGTACCAGGACATGAGGGACACAGGGGAAATGAAAAGGCTGATGAGCTGGCTCGGGAAGGCGCATCTAATGCCCTGGTAGGCCCCGAACCCTTTTGTGGCGTGGCTAAGCCATGCAAACGAGAATCCATTAATAAATGGGTACAGGACAAATCTCTAGAATGGTGGAAGAGTTTCCCGCGACAGAGACAGGCCAAAGAGTTCATTAAAGAACGGTCGGCCCAATTTACGGAAGATCTACTAGGCCAAAGTAGAAAGGCCATTAGGATAATAGTGGGTCTTCTAACTGGACATTGTAGGTTCAATAGGCATATGAGTCTAATGGGCCTGGCAGATGATGCAACATGTAGATTCTGTCAAGAGGAAGAGGAAACCTCAGTACATGTGCTGTGCCATTGTGAAGGCCTAGCCAGACTGAGATTCCAAATACTTGGTGAGGAAAAACCAAGAGCGGATAGCTATACTAAGGAGCCCCTATCAAGGCTATGGAGTCTGGTACAAAAGACAAAGCTGGATGAGGAACTCTAAATGAATTAGATTAGGAGCGCCACAATAGATCCAAAGGGGTCGCGGTGGCCAAGGCTAAGCGGCCAGCTCCTCCCTTCAATCTAATCTAATCTAATCTAAATATGTAAACTTGTGCATAAGTAATTAAGTTAATATGTTGACTTAAATATGATATTATTTTACGTATATGCTATGTAAAATTATGTAAAATATTTTATATAAAAATGTTCTATTAATCTTACTAATAAAACGTGGACGTTTTATTAGTGGGAGGTTACTACCCAGTAAACATTAATGTAACTTTACCTCTCAGAGAGGTAAAGTTACATTAATGTTTACTGGGTAGTAACCTCCCACAATTTTATTGTGGGAGGTTAAAACATTGAATACTTATATAAAAGAGAGCATTTTTCCAAATTTACTTTATTTCCTAGGGACGTTATGAAAAATAACGACCCGTTGCCAATGGCAACAAGTATTTGGTACATAAAGCGTCACTTACGATTGACGAAACAATGGGTATTAGAGTGTACTTACGAGGGAGGTATAACGAAAAATTGTTTATTGATATATACAGGGTGTAATCATTTCATGTCATTAAAAAAAACTGGTAATGGGGACCGACTAGACAAACAAAAAACCTTTATGACTTTTTCCCCTAGGGACACTTTGAAAAAAACTGACCTAGCTCAACAATTTAAATATTAGGGTAGGAAACATTTGAGAACCACTGCCTTTGTCAATGGACGTGTACTAGGTATAATTCTACAACTTTTAAATTGTCATAAAAAAGTGCAAAGATTACCGACCGACTCGTCGCCGGCCGGCGGTTCAAAGCAAAGAATGGCGGTACCTTTGATAAGCGCCTCAACCGAACCAATTATAAAAATGTAAATAATTCGTTATCTCTTTTTGCAGAACTGCAAGCAATTCATAGGCGTAGAAGGGGTTTAAACACAACATTTCTTTACATGTGTGTTTTTTAATTTAGAACATGTTTGAATTATTGTACGCCTTCGCCAAAAAGGTATAAGTGCATGCGCCGCCTTGCGGTGTCAGTCGGTAGTTCTTACTTTTAGAACGACACGTTTTGTTAGACGTACAATTTACAAGTGGTCTGTCTAGCATTCTAATAATACTTGTAAAAATTTAATTCAATAAACAATTACAAGTACAATATACAAGATTATTAGTGGTCCTTCAAGTCGCAATTATACATGCTGGTCAATCTTCGAGCTGGATTGTGCCAAGTAAAGAAGTAAACGAAGAAACGTGGTCCAGCAGGTGGTTGGACGAGTCCATTTTGAGAAGCCATTGTAAAGTAAGCCTATTCCAAATTATTCCATTTTCCATTGCTATTATTTTGCCTTTTCGAAGGCTATTCGATTTGGTCTTGTATTTTGTGCACTTTTATCGATTGTCAATATCTATTTGCGTGATTTCCGAACGTAAAAAGCAGGTATCATTAGTGTGTCGCGGTGTCGGAATTTCGATGTTGCCGGCAAAACAAAATTCAAACGAAGTTACGATTAACTGAACAGTGTCAATTTTTAACGAATAGCGATTTTACAAGTTACGAGTTTAGACAATAGCCATACAACAGTTTATGATTTATGAAAACGATTTTGCGAGTTTCCATTTAATTTCAGAAACAATTTTTAATTTAATCGATTTTACTAGGTATATGTAATAGTTTGAAGCAAGTGTTGCTATACAAATTTGACGAAACAATTTCAATTTTTGCCTTTCAATTCAAAATTTTTAACGATATTTTAATTAAACAATAAAAATGTTTGTAGAACAAAGAATCAAAGATATAAAAGCTCGCCGTGGGCAAATAAAAGCAGCTTTAACTAGATTTACTAATTTTGTGTCTGATGCTATGAATTTTGAGAAAAAGTTTGAGATAAAAACTAGGTTAGAAAAAATTGACATATTGTTTAAAGAGTTTGGGACTTTGCAATCGGAATTAGAACTTATTGATGAGACGGAATCTGTAAATGTTACAAATGAATTAGAAGATCAATTTTTCAGAATAATTGCCACGGCAAAAAGTCTGATTGTAGATATTTGTCCGCCTGCACCAATTGCTGTACAGAGTGAGCCAAACGTTTCGAGGCATGTAGGAAACATAAAACTAAAACCTATCGATTTACCCACATTCAGTGGATGCTATGAAAATTGGTACCATTTCCACGATACATTCATGTCTCTGATTCACACAAACCGTAGATACCGTACAAAAATTTCACTATTTAAAATCATGTCTAAGTGGGGAGGCCGCACAAGTTATCGGTTCTCTAGAAATTACGGTTAGTAATTATCTTATTGCCGGAAACCTATTGAAAGAAAGGTTTGAGAATAAACGATTAATTGTTCACAATCATATTAAAGCATTGTTCGATATGCCGCTCATATATAAGAAATCTTGTTCTGCTTTACGCAATTTAGTAGACACTACTTTAAAGAATTTAAGAGCGTTAGAGCCATTGGGTCAGGAAACATCACATTGGGACACTATTATTATTCACTTAGTTAATAGTAAGTTGGATAATTTAAGCAAACGGGAGTGGGAATCTACAATAAAGAGTAATACTATGCCTACTTTCAAGGAACTTATCGGTTTTTGCTATTGGAAGCTCTTGATGTAAACAAAAAACTCTTTTCATGTAAAGACAAGGATTTTAATAACAAGTCAAAAGATTTCAGAAAGCCTAACTATTCTTTTGCAGTGGTGCAAGACAATAATAACACGGGTGGACCAAATACAGGAAATTCCTCATTTGCGTGCTATTTTTGTAAAGAGGCTCATGTTATTTACAATTGTCCGCAGTTTTTAAAGTTGACACTCAATGAAAAGTATGTTGAGCTTAAGAAACGCAATTTATGTGAAAACTGTTTGCAACCTGGACATTTTAGAGTCAATTGTACACATGGTAAATGTCGCAAGTGCCATTCAAATCTTAATACCATTTTGCATCCTATAAATACAAAAAATGATCGAGGTCAGAGCCAAGGTCAGCAAGGTCAAAGTCAAAGTCACAGTTCTAGTAACACTGCCATTCAAAGCTCAGTCGAAAGAAACGAAAATAATGTGTCAGTTTTCGCACATTCAATTAACACAAACAATTTAGTTTGATTATCAACCGCTATGATTGATATTTGTGACAAGTTTGGCAATCTGCGAGTGTCGTGCGTTATTAGACTCAGCAAGTCAAAGCAACTTTATTGTTAACCATTTAGCCCAGAGATTACAATTAACCGAGATGAACACCAATATTTCCAAGAATGTACTGGGGTATCAAAAAGGACTACCACGACGATAAAATTGAAACAAACAAACTTCAGTTCTCAATTAACATTTTTGATTCTTCCTAAAATAACGCATAATTTACCTTCTCAGTTTTTCGATGTCGATAAGGTTCAATTTCCTAATTATGTCACATTGGCCGATCCCGAGTTTAATAAACCAGGGTCTATCGATATTTTACTAGGAGCTCCAATCTTTTACGATTTGTTAGTTAACGGTCAGATCAATTTAGGCAAAGGACAGCCTACGTTGCAGAAAACTCGATTAGATTGGGTCATTTCAGGTTTTCTCGATGTTGCATTTAACAAGCAACCAAAATTAAAATTACAATGCAACTTAAGTTTGAATCAACAATTGACAAAATTTTGGGAGTTGGAAGAGATTCAAAATAAAAAATATTTATCATTAGAAGAACCATATTGTGAGACTTATTTTAAGGAAACGACTACGCGTGATGAGAACGGGCGATTCATTGTCAAGTTACCATGCAATGAGTCGGTAAACAATTTAGGAGATTCCAAAAGTACGGCATTAAAGCGATTAAATTTAATTGAAAGACGATTTGAAAGGGAGAGTGAGTTTAAACAACTGTACGAAAATTTTATGAACGAATACATTGATATGGGATACATGTCTCTAGAAAGTAGCGATATAAATCATGGTGATTTCGGTTCTATTTGCCACACCATGCGGTTAGAAAGGATTCAAGCACGACAACCAAACTACGTGTAGTTTTCGATGGAAGCGCCTCAACCGATACGGGTATTTCTTTAAACAATTGTCTACGTATAGGTCCGACCATTCAAGACGACATTTTCAATACCATGTTGCGATTTAGATCTCATCCATATGTCCTAACGGCGAACATCGCCAAGATGTATAGGATGATTCTTATTCATCCTAGTCAGAGAAATTTGTAACGGATATATTGGCGTGAGAATACAGAGTCTCCCGTGAAAATTTTCACTTTGAACACCGTGACGTATGGTACAGCAACGGCACCAATTTTGACGATACGCTGTTTGCACGAGATAGCTTACCAGAATAAATTAGAATTTCCCGAGACATGTGACAAAATTTTAGGGCAAACCCAAAACCTTTAACCCAGCTGATGGGTGATTTACCTCCTGGGCGATTTACTATTTTCAAGCAGTCCTAAGCTAGATTTCATCGAGTTAAGACGTTCCTAAAAGTGTTTATATAGTGTTACATAACTGTGGAATTTAACTTAAATTAAAGTGATTTTATTAAACATACGTATCTACAAATAAGTGCGGACAAATAGGTGCTTCGTTAATATGAGTGCTAACAGGGGAGTGGAACCCCCTGACAAATTAGGTTCAAATATCGAAAAGGATAGAAACCATTCAGATGTAAACATGGAATATAGTGAAGTAGATGAAAACAGAGCTAAACCAATAACCAATCTAAACAACAAATTTACTGTAAGTGATAATAATATAAAACAAACATCATTACCAGACGCAGAAATTCAACAAAAAGATCGAACTTGCTATGTTTATGACAATACCAACACTGGACCCTACCCTGTATATGTCGAAAATCGAGATCCCGAGTTTAAAGGTAAATTAAATCCAATGAAAATTGGAGAAATTATTTACAATTCTCATCCAAATATTGACAACAAAATAAAACAAATTGAGTCGATAGGTAGAAATAGGGTACGTGTAATATTTAAAGATTATAACAGCGCAAATACCCTGATTAAATCGGTAATTATTCAAAGCTATAAGTTAGTGGCATATATTCCCAAGTTTATTTTATTTAGAACAGGCGTTATTAAAAAAATCGACACTGACTTTTCGGAACAATATCTAAAACATAAAATTACTCCGTATGATTTTCATTGTAAGTTCCAAGTAGATACAGTAAAGCGAATGAAGCGAAAAGTGACAAATAGTGATAATACAGTTCAATATTTGCCCATACAAACAATTGTAGTCTCATTTAAATCTCAAGCGCTCCCCAAATATGTATCAATAGGTCATGTTATTTGTGAGGTAGAACCTTACATTCAAAAAGTCATATTATGCGACAACTGCTTTAGATATGGCCACCTTGGCAAGCAATGTAAAAGCAAACCCCGTTGTTTAAAATGCAAGGAAAATCACACTAGTAGCGAATGTCAGTCTACAGAACCTGAACTAGTAAAATGTCTCTCATGTGACGGAGACCATCTTACAACTCATTTTACCAAATGCCCAGAATTCAACCGTCAAAAGCAAATTAAACAGGCAATGAGCGAGATTAATATATCGTATAGAGATGCATCCTTGAGCATACCCAAACATAGTTATGCATCGATAGTGTGCTCTAGTAATGAGGCTTCTATCCCAATTACCTCTCCTAGAGTAAAGAACCCATTATCTCAAACAATATCCCAGAGTCAAACCTCAAATAATACGGTAGTTGCACAAAATCAAAATAGACAAACAGTTAAGCGACAAAGAATATCAAACCAGAACTCGATTACAAATTTAAGTCATAAACAAATCTTGAATAAGCCCACCTTACAAAACAACCCTGGAGGAATTATTAGTAACCCAAGATATCAAGCAAACATAAGTACCACACCAGCTAGCCAATCAAATAGGACCAGTCAAGTCCTATCCAATGACAGTAATGATATGACCAACACAATTTTAGAAGTAGTTATATTAGTTATTAATTTATTAAAAGAGAAAAACTCGTTTGATGTGCAGAATTCAGATTTATTAAGTGTAATTAAAAACCATTTAGGAAATAATAATTATGGTGAGTCCGACTCCGATACCTACTGATTTAGAAGAAGTTATAATAAATCAATGGAATTGCAGGTCAGCTATTGCTAACAAAGAAAATTTAGAGTACCTTTTAGAAACAAATAGAGTACATATTTCTTTACTAAGTGAAACTTGGTTCAAAGCACAAATTAATGTAAAATTCACAGGATACAATATTATAAGACAAGATAGGCAAGATGGCAGAGGCGGAGTAGCAATTCTTATTAAATCAAATATTATATTTAAAGAATATAATATTAACGGATCGCTGGCGGACTCAAATTATACAGCTATAAGTATCAAGTTAAGTAATAATATTAATCTTACTATTGTATCAATATATGTTAGACCTAAGTCAAATATTTCATTGCAACAGTGGAACAATTTCTTCTCGGCAATTCCAAAACCTTTTTTAGTGTGCGGTGATTTTAATGCCCATAACCTTGCTTGGGGTTGTGAATATACAAATGGACAAGGAAAAAATATATTAGATGCCTTAGACGAAAATAACCTGATATTTCTAAATAATGGAAACCCCACCTATGTAGGTAATTTTAATAATAAGAATAGTGCAATAGATCTGTCTATCTGTACTCCAGATATTGCTCACCTATTTGAATGGGACACTTTACCTGACCCACATGGATCAGACCACCTACCGATTTTAATAAGAAGCAGAATAAACAGTCAATGCTTCTCAAATAAATATAAGAAAAAATGGAATTTAAGAAAGGCTAACTGGGAGACATACAACTTGGAAATCGATCATTACATGGCTCAGAATAGTTCAGAAAAATACCAAGATTTTATTGCTAACGTTAATTCTAGCGCACAAATCTCTATCCCAGAATATAAAAATACAGGGCAATCAAAAGGAAAACCGTGGTGGAATGATAGATGCCAAACTGCAGTAGAAGCAAGAAAGAGATATTTCAACATATATAAAAGTAACCCAAATTTAACAAATCTAAATAATTATAAAAGACAAGACGCCCTTACGAAAAGAATTATTAAGGAATCTAAAAGAGAAGGTTGGCGAACATACTGTGGTTCACTAAATAAATCCACCCCATTAAAGCAAATCTGGAACAAAGTAAACGCCTATAAAAACAGAAAACAGTCCAATGATATTCCTATTGATGTGAACGAGGCACCATGGATAGAACAACTTCACTCAAATTTGGCACCCTTGTCGGCAAATCCACCACCACTCCAGGATATAGACTTACCAGTTCCAAATTCTCATGCATACCTACTGAATCCTTTTACAATAGAAGAACTTAATAAAGCTCTTAAACAAAATAATAATTCTGCTCCAGGACTGGATAATATTCACTATTCAATGTTATCAAAACTGCAACCTCACGCAAAAAATAACCTTTTGAAAGTAATTAACAACATCTGGCTTAACAACGAACCTATTCCTCAAGACTGGTATAATTATATTGTAATTCCTATACTGAAACCAGGGAAGCCGCATGATCAATGGGATTCTTATCGACCAATATCTTTAGCTTCGTGTGTATTAAAAACCTATGAGAGACTAATTAAAATTCGCCTGGAGCACTTCTTAGAATACAATAAACTTTTACCAAGGACCCAATTCGGATTCCGCCGAGGCAAATCCACTCATGAAAATGTTGCAAATCTTATAATGGATGTACAAATAGCCTTCTCAAAAAATAATTCAGTAACAGCAATTTTCCTGGACCTAAAAGGGGCCTACGATAATGTAAATCTACATATCCTAGCAGGTAAAATGTTACAATTAGGGATACCAGAGGGACTAGTACAAAATGTTTACAAGCTTTATCAAAATAGAAAAATATATCTAAGAATTAATGAACACTTGATCGGACCTCGACAAACGTCAAATGGACTACCTCAGGGAAGTATACTTAGCCCTCTACTGTACATAATTTATATGCATGAACTCCAATATATATGCGACCCTAATATTAAATTACTAGAGTTTGCGGATGATGTGTGCATTTATTCAGAGGCTAAAACCATCGAAAAATGCAATTCTCAATTACATCACACTATGCGGAAATTAGATAGATATGTGTCAAATATGGGTTCTACTATCTCGGAGTCAAAATCTGTGGTGGTAACATTCACTAGAAGAAGATTTCAACCGCCGAGCTATATTAATCTGCATAGTTATTCATTTCCGTACAAATCTTCCAGAAAATTCCTAGGAATTATATTGGACAAAAAGCTAAATTGGAAAGAACATATCTATTATACTATTAAAAAATCAGAAAATGCCATTAATCTATTAAAAACATTCTGTCAACACAAATGGGGAGCAGATCCAAATATTGCCTTGCTATTTTACAAAAGTTTAGTCAAATCGATTTTGGACTATGGGTGCATGTTCTATGGATCAGCCGCTGACGTTCATTTAAAGAAGATTGAGCAGGTTAAAAACAAATGTTTGAGGATATGTATAGGATATTTACCCAGTACCCCGATCGTAACTATGGAAGCCGAAACAGGTGAATCCCCTTTGGATCTAAGAAGAAAATTCCTGTCAGGCAAAAATCTAGTAAAATGGCACGCTACAGATAGTGACATCTTACCTAAAATCAGTCAGCTCACTACATTGTGTCTTACAAATAAATATTGGCGGGTTAAAAAAATACCCCTACTGGTGGAGAGTTTTATGGACGTTTCGGAGTATTTAGACGAATTACATCAACCAGACAGACTTCCAAATTTCACCGTTGGATACGAGGTATATAATCAACCGATGTCTATACAAGTTATGCCAGACTACAAGAACGTTCCAGAGAAACTAAGAAACAAACTTTTTGAAGAAGAAATAACTAAAAAATGGGAAAATTTCGAATATATTTATACAGATGGCTCCAAAATCAACAACAGAACAGGATGTGCCGTATTCTACCCAAATGGAAATTGTAGCCTTAGCTATAAATTACCAGATAATTCTAGTGTGTTTAGTGCGGAATTGTTTGCAATTAAAAAAGCATATGAAATATGTTTAAGATCAGAAAAGGAGAATTTTGTAATATTCACAGACTGCAAAAGCGCCTTAGAGAAATTAACAGGGGCCACTTCCTCAACATATCTGAATCATTTGATTGTGAATATACTACAATTAAATCTTGAAGCGAAATTCAAATTAAAATCTGTTGTTCTAGTGTGGATAAGAGCACATATAGGGCTAAAAAACAATGAAGTCGTAGATAAACTAGCGAAAGAAGCAACAGAAGTAGGAGATATGGCAGTTACTTACAAAACCCCACGTAACGACTTTTTCTCAGCGCTGAAGATGAAGATGAACAACCTGTGGCAAACTCGATATGAAAACTCGGAAAAAGGCAAATTTTATCGTAATATTCAACCTGAAATTCCAGCTTCCCCGTGGTTTAAGAATATCAAAGATAGACACTTTATACAAACAATGTGTAGAATAAGAAGTAATCACGCCTTATTTCCGCAGTATAAATACAGACTTGGATTGTCAGATAATCCCAACTGCATTTGCGATGAAATAGCAGACCTACAACACATTTTATTGGAATGTGTATTATCTGACCTGGATATACAAAGGTTATATGAACAGTTGGTCGAGGAGAAAATTCAACTACCTATAAATATCTTTACCTTATTGTCAGGAAAAAGTAATAGAGTACTTTTTATGCTCTACAAATTTATTATAAGGAATTATCCAAAAATTTAATAAGCATTGTATTATTTCGCTTTTGTATTGTAGGTATATGTGGTAGATAAGTAATAGATGCTTGCAAGTAGGCACAGTTGGACTAAGTTACTAACACTAAATGTTGTAAGGATTATTATCCATAGCATCCATATTTTGGATGCTTTTTATTTGTATTAAATAAGAGAAATAATATAATTAAAAAAAAAAAAAAATCAAAAAAAAAATGACAAAAAAAAAATCACAACAAAAATAATATATCCATATTTTGGATGCTGTTTACTTGTATTAAATAAGGAAAATAATATAAAAAAAAAAATCACAACAAAAATAATGCAAAATAAATTAAAAAAAAAAAAAGATATATAAAATATGTATATACAAAAAAAATATATATTTATTAGAATGGTATACTAACAATATTTAAATCGTATCATTGCATGTCATTTGATAAATTAAATAAAGATTGAATATTAAATTCGAATATAATAGGTAATGGATAAATAAATAAAAACGACAAAAACCAAATTCATATATTTCTGGTTTCTACAAAAATGACTGGCTAGTTGGTATGATACCAGTGCCATTGAAACTTATGCACACACACTATTTTCAAGCCATTCTCTAAATGTGGAGTAGATTATGCAGGCCCCCTATACTTATAAAAGAAAGCAAATTACGTAAACCAAAATTAATGAAAGCTTATATATGTTTGTTTGTGTGCTTCTCCACCAAGGCTGTTTACATCGAGTTAGTCCAAGAATTAACTACCAATGAGTTCCTCAATGCCTTGAAACGGTTTATTTCACGGCGTGGCAAGCCATCAGACATATTTTTGGACAACGGAACTAATTTCAAAGGTGCTTCAAGTGAGTTGTATGACTTATTGTCAGATCAAAATCACAAAGACAAGATTGCTAGGTTTTTGAGCGAGGATCGAATATCCTGGCATTTTATTCCGGCGCGTTCTCCGCACGTAGGAGGGCTCTGGGAAGCTGCAATAAAATCAGCAAAATTTCATATTAAACGAGTTATGGCAAATGCCTATTTGACTTTCGAGGAAATGTACACGATGCTGGTTCAAATTGAGGCATGTTTGAACTCAAGACCACTCACCGATTTATCCAATGATCTCCTTGATTTTTCCCCACTTACCCCGTCCCATTTTCTAATAGGCGACTCTTTATCTGAATTAGCACAACGCGATGTTACCGAAATCAAAGAGTCTCGCTTGAACCGGTTCTTGAGAACGCAGAAAATGTTCCAACACTTCTGAACTCGGTGGTCTAACGAGTATTTGTCACAACTACAAACCAGGATGAAGTGGAAAATCACAAAGTCCAACCCTATTCAACGTGGAACGTTGGTCGTCATCAAAGAAGATAAGACCCCACCTCTAAGGTGGCTGATGGGGAGAATCGTCGATGTTCACCCAGGTGCAGATGACATTGTACGAGGTAGTTTCTGCGCAAGTGTCCAGAGGTGTGGTTTTTAAAAGGTCAATTGCGAAAGTGTGTGTTCTTCCTGTTGGAGATCAAACTGATTAACTTTTCCAATTGAACATTGAATTTGAATTTCAGATTTTGTTTAGTTATAAAATTTATTTGTTTTTTGTAATTTGTTGATTTCTTGTTAAAAGTTTAGAAACCTTTTAAGGTGGCCGGCTTGAATTATTGTATGCCCCCATCAAAAAGGTATATAAGTGCTTGCGCCGCCTTGCGGTGTCAGTTGGTAGTTCTTACTCCTAGAACGACACGTTTTGTTAGACGTACAATTTACAAGTGGTCTGTCTAGTATTCTAATAATACTTGTAAAAATTTAATTCAATAAACAATTACAAGTACAATATACAAGATTATTAGTAGTCCTTCAAGTCGCAATTATACAGAACAAAATATTGGAGCTTTTATTGTTGTTTATAATTTAACAGATTTAAATGTACTTTATCAAAATTTGTAACCTAAATGAGTGTTCTGGGTTAAGCTTAAAAAACAAGTAATTATTTCATGACATTGGGAAATAAAGAGTTAGACGTCTGAGATACGATAACAGAAAATAATTATGTGTATTTTAAGTTAAGAAAAAATCTGATTTATTTAACGAATTGCCAATCAGGTATCGTAAACTAAAATATTCAATAAATCTAGAACTTACCAATAAATTATTTTTGATTTACATAAATTGTTCGAAATGGCCTCCATCTGCATCAATACACTTTTCGGCACGTCGAACTAAGGACATGCGCATTCCGTTCAACACATTTGGTAAATTAGGATCATTTTTTATGGTTTCTATGCACATTAAAATACGTCGCTGCAATGGTTCCAAAGTGTCAATTGGATCACGGTAAACCAGAGATTTAAGATGGCCCCAAAAATTAAAATCCATCGGATTTAAGACAGGTGACCTAGCAGGCCATGGTACGTACTGGTCCGCCACGCCCAATCCATCGTTGAGGAAACTCCGTGTATAAAAAATTTCGAACAGCCAGACTAAAATGAACTGGCGCGCCATCATGCATATACCACATTCTTCTACGCCTTGCCAAAGGTACATCTTCCAACAAATTTGGCAATGTTTGTTGTAAAAAGTTTAAGTATACATCACCATTTAATCTAGCAGGTAATTCTATAGGTCCAATTATTTCATTACCGCAAATTCCTGCCAACAAATTAACGCTGAACCGACGTTGAAAATGCGCCCTTCTTATTACATGTTGGTTTTCGTCTGCCAAATAGTGCATATTTTTAAAATTAAACACTCCACTCCTGGTAAAACACGACTAATCGGAGAAACAGAGAAAGTTTAAAAAATCCTCATTTGCCGCGCGTTTTCTCAAAATCCACTTACAAAATTCCATTCGCCCTGCATAATCTTGAGGTTCTAGAGCGTGCACACGTTGATAGTGATAGGGGTGTAAGTTCATATCTCTTAAAGTCCTCCACACCACAAAATGGCCCAGTGAACACGGATACATGTTATATAATATTACACGCTATCTTATTGCGACTTAGCCATAATAAACCTTCACAGGTATATCGTATTTCACGATAACAGCTTCTCTTATTAATTGCTTATCTTCAAGATATCATATTACACCTTTGTTTCTCATAACTTGTGCAGACTGCAGAACTGCAATTCCTTTGTTATATATTTTGCTTACTCAGGTTCTGTATGTTATAAATATGACTAAACACGCTTTGTTGAATCAGTTATTAAACTCAGTTAGAATGCAACACTTCTAATTTATTATATTCCTTCTCCAAGAGCCAACGTTGGCTCCATTTAGTAAAATAAAAGTTTTTAAAAAGTCATTCATGTAAACCGTGATCTAACATTGGCGCAGTCGGTAGGATCCGTAAACATCATCAGAACAAGAAGCCTAACTGGTAGTGAAGCGTAAGAGAACAAGGAGAACATCTGCAGAAGGTGCCTAACTAGTACGTGTACATCTACGAGAACAAGGAGACCTTCCTCACTGGTGGTGGCGGATCCCAATCCCTTGACGGACGAAGAACCTACTCATGGAGATGAAATTAATGTAAGTCATTTTTAAGAATCATCTCGTTATTTTATTTCATTTTACAATATTAATTATCACAATTATTTACGTGTATTATACCGCTAATACACTCGGCAAACAAAGCCAATTCTGTTATCAAACAAATCCTATACAAGCTACAACGCAACAATTTTAATTTTAAGTTATTTATTTTCGTATTCATGAAACGACTGTGTATTATACAGTTAATACACAATTCATTTACGACGTAACAAAACAAGCTAATTTTAATTTAATTTCCGTATCATACTGCTGATACGTAACCAATTTTAGTTCAGAAATCTCTAAATAAAAAAGCAAAATGCCTGATAGAGCTCAACCAGAGACAGTTCAACCAGTGCCACCGGCACCAGCCGAACAACAACAACAACAACCACAACAAATTGAGCCTTACAAGCTCTCTGAAATTTTTTCACTAATACCAGAATTCGATGGCAACGCCATAAATTTACAGACATTCCTAAACTCGTGTTCCTGTGCACAAAGTATGGCAATTCATGACCAAAAAAATTCTATTAACCATGCACATCAAAAATAAATTAAAAGGCAGAGCCGCCGAACTTATAAATTCACGCAACCCTAGCACATGGCCAGAAATAAAGGCACTACTAGAAACTCACTTCGGAGACTCCCGAGATTTAACGTCCCTAATTCAGGACCTACAACGAATTCACCAATTACCTAGTGAATCCGCCTTAACATTTGTTTCGCGTTTACAAACGCACAATGCGAAAATGCACGCTGCAGTGCAAAAACAAAATTTAACTTCGGAGCAAAGAACCGCGCAAACAAACCTGATTGAAACTATGACATTAAATAATTTGTTAACGGGTCTAGAACCAAATCTAAGCAGAATAATACGTGCCAGTAACCCTCCTTCTATAATGAACGCGATTATTAGAATTCGTAGAGAGCTACAACTCTCTTATTTTGAACAGCAAAAATTCCCAAAAAATAGTCCAGTCAAAAATCCAGTAATTCAACAAAAGCGACCACAAGGTCCCAATTTGCAACAAAAGTTTTGTTCCTTCTGTAAACGGAATGGACATGTAATAAGCGAATGCCGCACAAGGCAACAGTCTCAAAACTTCCAGAGACCAAGTTTCCAAGGAAACCCAAACTCACAAAATTTTTCTCATCAAAACTTCGCACAACCGAGTAATAATCAATTTAGTCAGAGGACATTCCCTCAAAATAATCAGCCAAATCAATCACAGCAAAACAGACCCTCAGCCATAAGGCCGAACCCTAATTTTATGCAACAGCGACCATCAGCTATCCAACCTAACCCAAATTTTAATCGCTTTAACCAGCAAAAAGCTCATCATTTGAATTACGAACCCTATGACAATTATGATAATCAATGTAACTATAACCAATATAATGACTACTCACCCGATTATCAAAACGTAAGTGATAGTTATGAAAATTACGATTCAGGCAACGCTCAAAACTTTTCAGATAATTATACGGCTAATTCTCAATATTATGAGCAGTACGAGAATTATACTGTTAATTCTCAAACACTACAGGAGGATTATACTGCTAATCCTCAGGATTTTCGCTTAGATCCGGAGTACCCCGCGGATACTCCAACACAACAAATAGACCAATTCGACCAAATATCAAACCAAATACAAACAATGAATCTCAACGACAGTTTCGATCCAATGCTGAACTTCCCAGAACAAACGTTCATGTAAATACTCTTTCTCACACCTTACTAACTGTAAATTCAAAAAATCTTTATTACATCAAAGATGCAACCGGCAAATTTAAAATTCTTATTGATACAGGCGCAGGTATATCAATTTTTAAACCAAAAACAGCTGAAAATTATAGACGTAGATCCCCTGAAAATGTAATTATACAGGGTATTACTGATCAAAAAATTTATATCAACGAATCTGTTCTCATCCCCTTTTCAGATGAGTCACACAAGGTTTATATCTATAACCTAGATATAGATTTTGATGGACTACTGGGCGCAGACTTTTTAGAACATTACGAATGCCGAGTAGATTTCAAAAATAAACAACTAGTCACAAATTTTAAAACCGTACCACTATTTAAAGTCACGGAAGAAACTACAGTAAATTTACCTGTACAACCAACTGGTAACTCTAACATCAAAAACCAAAATCCAAATTTAGGCAACATCAAAAATTTAATTTCTATCGAACCTCGCATGGAAAAAATCTGTAAATTAAAATGTAATCTGCAAAATACCGAGGCTATACTGTTAGCCCAAGAAATTGAAAAAGTACGCCTACCAAATGCTCTCGTAAAAATCGACAGCAACGGAGAATTTTTAACTTCGATCGTGAACGCTAACGCAATACCGAAAACTATAAATTTCTCTAACCTTAAACTAGAACCAGTACAAAAATTCAAATCAATTTTTAATTTAAATACTCAAAATTCCGACAAACATCCACAGACAGACAGATCCTTCGAAATTAGGAACGAATTGCGCTTGGATCATCTAAACAAAGAAGAGGCCGAAATAGTAACGCAGCTTTGTTTAGACTTTCAAGATATATTCTATTTGGAAGGAGACAATTTAACTTTTACTAACGAAATTAAGCATTCTATTGACACCGAAAATTCCCGACCGATATTTACTAAATCGTATCGATATCCTCAAGTCCATAAAGAAGAAGTTAAGTCCCAAGTATCGAAAATGTTAAGTCAAGGTATTATTCAACCCTCAATCTCACCTTGGTCCTCTCCCGTCTGGGTAGTTCCCAAAAAACTGGACGCTTCTGGTAAACAGAAATGGCGCGTCGTAGTCGACTACCGCAAACTCAACGAGGTTACAATTGGTGACAAATATCCTCTGCCCAACATTTCCGATCTTTTAGACCAACTTGGCAAATGCCAATATTTCACAACCTTAGACTTGGCTTCTGGTTTCCACCAAATTGAAATTAATCCCGCAGATATTCAAAAAACTGCTTTCACAGTTGAGAACGGTCATTATGAATTCGTGCGAATGCCATTTGGACTCAAAAACGCTCCATCAACTTTTCAAAGAGTTATGGATAACATCCTGTTAGGTATTCAAAATGAACGATGTCTCGTCTACATGGACGATATCATTATTTACTCTCCTACAATTCACGAACACATTTCTCGTCTAACTGAAGTCTTTAAACGCCTTCAAAAAGCCAACCTCAAAATTCAACTAGACAAATGCGAGTTTCTCCGCAAGGAAGTCGCTTATTTAGGACATCTCATTACAAAAGACGGCGTAAAACCGAACCCTTCGAAAGTTGACGCTATTTTAAATTTTCCTCAACCGAAAAATCCAAAAGAAATTAAGTCATTTCTAGGCTTAGCCGGATATTACAGGCGCTTTATCCCAAATTTTTCCAAGATAACCAAGCCTTTAACAAAACTACTACAAAAAGACGTACCATTTCTCTTCAACAATGATTGTATAAATTCCTTTCAAAATTTGAAACAAACATTAACGACAACTCCGATATTAATCTACCCCAACTTTGATGAACCTTTCGTTCTAACCACTGATGCGAGCGCATTTGCCGTCGGCTCGGTGCTGAGCCAGGGGCCTATTGGCAAAGATTTACCCATTGCCTATGCTTCTAGAACCTTGTGCAGTGCAGAAACCAAATATTCAACGATTGAACGCGAGCTTTTATCGATAGTATGGAGTGTAAAGCACTTTAGACCATACCTGTACGGTAGAAAGTTCAAACTTGTCACCGACCACAGACCACTCACCTGGCTATTCTCTATAAAAGATCCAGGAAGTAGACTTGCTCGTTGGCGACTCAAATTAGAAGAGTACGATTACGAAATAATTTATAAACCCGGCAAAATCAATAAGAACGCGGATGCACTTTCCAGAATCAAAATTAATCATTTTTCTGAATGTTCCAAATTCTATTCAAAGGTTCTAGCCGCGAATGACGAAGAGTCAGACGACGACGAAAACCCAGACAATAACGAGATCACTGACGAACAAATTTCCCAAGAATTCGAAACTTTCGCCAACTTATATAAGACAACATCTTTAATTGACTATTCGAAAATCAAAGCCTCGAACAAACAACTTTTGTATCGAGAACACAAAGATATTATAACTTTCTTCCAACAAAATAACCTACAAGACCTCCATCATAAAATTATCGAAGACATATTCGAAGAAAACCCCGAATTTCATAACGATAAAATCAATATTGTATCGAGCAAAACAGTCAGACATAGGAGATATTTTATCATCCCTCTACCTTTTGATATCGAATCTGTAATTGAACATCTATTTTTGGTATTATTTAAAAATCAAGATGTTTTAGACCTTTCTAAGACATACTTTGTCGAAAATAACCTAGACCTCCCCATACTCGAAATTCTATCATTCATTTTTGCGGAAAAAGGCTTAAAAGTAGTAATTTGTCAAGATATCGTCAGAACTGCCGACGAAGATGAAATTCCAATTATATTGGAGCAAAATCATTTTGGTAAAAATAATCTACACCGCGGAATAAATGAAACGATTCGAAGAATTAGAGAAAAATACACTTGGCAAGGTCTAACTAAAGACGTTGAAAATTTTATAAAAAATTGCGAAACTTGCCAAAAGACTAAAGTATGCCGGAAAAAACTTAATAACCCTCTGGTAGTCACAGAAACCCCAAGAACACCATTCGAAAGAATCAATATTGATTTATTTGAATTCCCTACTCGAAATTACGCTTTAACCATTCGCGACGAATTAACTAAATTCACGCAAGCATATGCAGTCCCGGATAAATCCGCAAAATCTGTCGTAAACACCTTGTTGTTATATTTCCAACATTATGGTACCCCATTAAGAATCCATTGCGATTACGGTGGCGAATTTGACAACCGCTTGCTCAAAGATCTCTGCACCCTCTACGACATAAAATTAACTTATTCAAGCGTAGGACATCCCCAATCGAACGGATCCATAGAAAGATTTCATGCTACTTTAGCCGAAATGATAAGAATCCACAAAACTGAAAACCCAAACGAACATCCTTTCACAATTTTACCATATGCAGTAATATGCTATAACAATTCGGTAAATAAAACACACGGTTTTACCCCATATGAACTTATCTTTGGTCATACATCTAACAGACCACCCGAAACTTTGTACAACCAAAAAGAATTAATAACTAAATACGTTAGAGATTTAAACAATAGAATATCCCACTACTATAAAATAGCCCGTAGTCGAACACAATCTCAAAAAGAGAAAGCAAAAGTTCGCTTCGACAGAAATATTCCCCAAAAACGACCTGAATACAAAATAGGTGACTTAGTTTATGTAAAAGAATCACAAATTAAGAACAAACTACAAAACAAATTTAACGGTCCCTTTAAAATAAAAGAAATTTTTCAAAATTCTGCTACCCTATTAAATCTCGAAACAAAACAAGAGACTAAAGTAAATTTTGATAGAATGAAACCATATACTGAAAATTAAATTTATTTTCAGGTTTCTCCTGCTGTTCGGATCAGCACTCTGTCAATACAAAATTATCCCGATCAATAACACTGTTGGTGTATACTATCACCAAGACACGGACATCGTGGTGACAAATGACAAATGGACTCTACTAGTGCATAAAAATATTTCATCCCTCAAACTAGCTTTTGACAAGAATCAAAATAATTTAGACAGAATCTTGAACACCCTCGATGGTGCTGATCAAAAATCAATCCTGTTTAGAAGCGAAGTCAAAACAGAGTTTAACCTTTTAATGCAAATAGCTAGTTCGATAAAAACGAAATTTGACGAAGTCTTTTCAGACACAAAGAGATATAAACGCGGAATACTTAACGGTTTTGGAACAATATTCAAATCAATCACCGGAAACTTAGACGCCGAAGATGGCGAGTACTACACTAACTGTATAAATAAATTAAATAATGACGAACATCAATTAGAAAACTTAATCAAAAATCAAATCTCAGTTACAACTTCTGTTATCAAAAATTTCAACTCAACTATACAAAAATTACAAATTGATGAGGAAACATTTAACAAAGATATCAAAGAAATCGAGCACACAATTCAAACTATGACTCAAACGATCCAAGCTGCCGAAATAAAACTAAAATTTCTATACATTTCCGAACAACTAATGGCCAGCTATTTGTACATCGAAGACAATCTAAACGATATTTTAAATTCAATAACATTCGCCAGATTAGGAATTATTCATTCATCAATCATAACACCTGATCACTTAGTAACGGCGTTACAAGAGATTTCACAGAGTTTGCGAAGGAACAATTTACCTCTTCCAATTAAACTATCAGCAGTTGCTCAATATCTGGATATTATTGAACTAAAAGCTTTTCAACTAGATTCTAACTTAATATTTGTTTTAACAATACCTCTTATTGAACCTCAAAATTATAACACCTTTCGCCTATACCCCATACCTATACTTGATAACAGAACTGGTCTACATCACTTTTTATCTATTTCACAAAAGTTTATCGCGAGAGACGATGATTCTTTAATGTACATACCTATACAAAATTTGAAAGAATGCAAACCACTCTATTTTGGAACCAAACTATGTTCGAACCTGTTTGCATATCCTATCGACCAAAATGCCATTTGTGAGGCTAGAATATTAAAACCATTGCCGAAACTCCCAGAAAATTGTCAAACTTCCTTCATCATTAGTCAAGGATACAACGTCCAAGAACTTGAAGACAACACATGGCTAGTAATTAATTCCGAACCACTTCACATTACCATCAACTGCCCGAAGAGAGAATCCATAACAGAGCTAATTAACAAAAATTCCATCATAAAACTACAACCAGGATGTTACGCCTATGCAGGCATTACTCGAATACAAGCCAGTGCTAAAGACTTTTCCGAAATTAAGGACAATTCACATCCAATCCGAATTTGAATGCTGCAATCACATGCCCGACAAAATCGAAATCCCAAAATTAAAACCGCTTAAATTAAACAGTCTCGACGTAGAAGATTTAGATATTGCTAAAAACAAACTAGAGCAATATTCCAAAGACCTAGACGACCTCATAAACGAACCTTTTGTGACCAAACATGTATCTTGGTTCACATACTTCATAATCACTCTCATCATCCTATTAGTTCTACTTTACATAACTTGTAAATGCAGAAGAAGAAGATGTGGAGCATTGCGAATCCAACCCTCAACGGATAATCCTCCTTCACCTCCTTCAGAGCGAAGCAGAGTATTTACCAAATTTCCTAGACTGATCCCTCCAAGAAAGCGACCCGGTATTAGACCTCAAGAAGAAGAGGACATCGAGTTAACATAGACTTTCATGTGGAGTTTTACCCTTGTCTATTAATTTAGACTATTGTATTTTATCCTTATTACGTTATGTAATGTTTTATTATCGCTTACCAATTTTAACTTTTACATTATTTTATTATTTTGCTTTGTATTCATTCAACATTGTTTCAATTTATTTTTGCATTATATTCATTTAACGTTTTAACAATTTTCAAAAGTTGCTGCATAACATCAACTTTTTTATTAAGGGGGAAGTTGTTATATAATATTACACGCTATCTTATTGCGACTTAGCCATAATAAACCTTCACAGGTATATCGTATTTCACGATAACAGCTTCTCTTATTAATTGCTTATCTTCAAGATATCATATTACACCTTTGTTTCTCATAACTTGTGCAGACTGCAGAACTGCAATTCCTTTGTTATATATTTTGCTTACTCAGGTTCTGTATGTTATAAATATGACTAAACACGCTTTGTTGAATCAGTTATTAAACTCAGTTAGAATGCAACACTTCTAATTTATTATATTCCTTCTCCAAGAGCCAACGTTGGCTCCATTTAGTAAAATAAAAGTTTTTAAAAAGTCATTCATGTAAACCGTGATCTAACATACATACCTGGTATGTTTCTCTTACGTAATCTATTCAACATGTTATATCCAAGGATATTGGATGTATGGTAAATGTAAGGTACATGGACCTTAAAATTTCAGCCACAAAAAAAAGTTATAGCCATGTAATGGCAACATAACTTGTAACATACTCATATGTGGCAAATATATAACATACATGTAAAAGACATATATTGTATTTCAAAATATTTACCTTAAAATATGTTCTGATGTTACATGTGTGCTATATAACATGCAATTTCCGTGGTATATGCACAAGGGGGTAGCAAATAATATACAGAGTGTCCCCAAATGGGGTTACCTATACCACAAGTGGACCTAAATTTTAGTTTTTCGACAATCACTATAAAAAAATTTTGTTTCTTAAAGAAATACGATGTGTTAAGAAAATGTACTTTTTTATGCAGGGCGCTCAAAAATTTCAAAAATATGAATTTGACCCAAGAGCAAACTACCTTTAGTTTTCTCATTTTTAAGGAAAATGCAATTTGAAAAAATTGTTTATTAAATCTTGTTTAATACGTCTTTTTCCCCAATGCCTCACCTCAGTTTTCGTATTTTTCCGTAACGGATACTAAAAAATTTAGGATTATGAAAGAAAAGTATTTCAAATGGCTTTTTTATTAAAAATGAAAAATAAAGGTAGTTTACTCTTAGGCAAAATTCATATTTTTGGAATTTTTAAGCACCCCTCCTTCATAAAGGCTAATAAAAAAAAAAAAAAAAAAATTTAACATAAATCGTATTTTTTTAAAAATGCGGAAATTTTTATAGTGACTTTTTGTCCAAAAATTAAAATTTTGGTCATTTGTTGTATAGCTAATCCCATCCGGGGACACCTTGTACTACTGTTACAAGATGGCTTAAGTAGGGAAAAACTAGATGTAAAAAAAGGCCAATCTAAAATAAATAATTTTTATATTCATAAAATACATATATCATAATAATATATTAATCAAAGTCATACAAGAAGGATACGTTCATTTATATAATGAGTTAATCAAAAATAAACCAACTGCCAAATTAATAAAGGAACTAAATGCCAAATTGCATATTCTCTAAACTATATAGTTTGTTTATTACAAGCAAACTTTTGGTTAACAGAAAACATAGAAGATAAAATAGCTGAAGAAAAATAACATAAATAGAAAAAGTTAGCTGATTGCAAGCTATGTAATAAGGTAAAAAAAATAAAGAAAAGCCTGACAGTATACATGAATCATTTTCATTCCGCTATAAATTACGAAGAAATAAACATTAGCATGATTACTAGAGACAAGAAAAGTGTATAAGTTTTTGGTAAAACAGAACAGCTTTATCTTACATTAATAGAAGTTTCAGGGGAAAAGGTAGACATTAAAAGCTTAATGAAGTTTGTTTCAAATGATGCTCGGACTTTTACAACATTTAAAAACTGTGGATTTTGAGGATGACGTTGAAGGCTACAGTAACACTATTGATTTTGATATAGATGTAAACGAACAGTAGAAATGAAAATCGCAGACATATTAATGAGAAGTACGACACTTTGCATTTTCTAAGTGTCTATACACCTATATACACAAAATATACTATTTTTGACAGTCGAGTTATTATTATATTATCTATATATTAAACACAGGTAATTTTTAGTTTTATTACTTATTTACTCTAGTGACTGAATAAATGCTTTTTTGAACTATATATTTAACATCCGAATAAAGTTTGGTTTAATGTATGGTTATCCAAATTTAATTGTACCAAATATCAACTAAAATTCTGAACGAAAATAGTTAATGAAAAAACAAGAATTCTTCAATTATTCAAAAAGGAGCTTAAAAATGTATTAGAAACAATTAAAATTCAACAAACGTGACAATAATACTCAGATAATGACGAAAACAAATTTCCCATATAAAAAAAAATTTTACTTACAGACAAACCTGTCAGCATGAATTTGAAAGCAGACTAATACTTAAAACTTAATTATCTTAAAACTAGTTTTTGGCGCCTGGTTTCCTTTTTTTCATACATATCTCAATAAATTATGGTACAATAACTGCTCCAGCTTCTTGTTTTCTCTCTGTAGCCTTTGCTTTGACAGTCTGAACCACTCACTAGCGATGTTCTCAAATTCTTTTTCACAATGTGGGAACGTTTCGTTAGCAGCTAGAACAATAGTTTATGACAAAATTTTATAACTTTTTTGTGTATTATTTACTTAAAAGCAATTTCTAACTTTTTTAGAAATTCTTTGTCTTTACCTATAGGTATCAACAATATGTTACATCGTTGCCCAATGACTTTGTTTCCATTCATTACTTATATAAATGTGTAGTTTTAATGATTGTGATTATACAATTTAAGCTACAATAAAGCACCTATAATTTTTCTGTGGCTTGAGCTTAATTAAATTTCAATTTCAAGATTGGGAAATATGTCAATAAAACTCCAACAAATAAGTAGGTACCTAATAAGCGACTTAGCATTGCACCGAGGTGCTAATGATTTACACTTCTACGTACTTACCTACAATAGTTTTGATCTCTGAATTTGATTCCACACAAAAACAAAGACGATATTTTTAATATGTTAAAAACGCACGCTAGAAGTCACGTTGCACCTCCTTCAGGGTCACTTGTGTTAGGTTAGAATATTATGATTAGGTTATTTTGTTAGGTATAGTTAGGGATATTTGAGTTAATTTCGTATCCTTTTCTAGCACAAACTATGTAATACAGAGTGCGAAAGAGATGTCCTATAATAATTTTATAACCAGATTTACCGGGAAATTTAAAACATCACAATATTAAAATGTTATCCAACTGTATGAAGATACGGGATTATTAAACTAGTTTTTGATCGGCGAGTTTTATTTTTTGTTGTTAGATACATAAAAAAAATAAAACGGCCGGTAACACTAATCACTATTTTAATAAATTTATAGAGTATTTAAACGAATAAATCATCAAGTATGTATTATATAGGCACAATTACATTTTCACTACCATTTAATGGCAACTGAAGACATTTTTGTTTAATATCACAAGCGTTAATTGGTAAAAGAGCTTCTTATTTTCACTGGGCATGCTATTATTATGTTGATTAAACTACACTGGTCACTGATGTTATAACCTAACTATAGCAGCTACTACACCAAAACAATATACATAATATATATACTTGACCAAACTTTTTTTTGACATTCCATATGTAAGCTAGCTTGTTTCACGTTTGTAGTTTACCAAATTACATGATTAAATATATATATGTGTAATGTAATTGTAGAAAAACTTAAAATGTCCATGATGATCACAAAATATATAAATGTTATATCTGGTGTAAACATCTAAGATGGGTTGATGTGTAATATGTAGCAATTATCTAAATATCACATATTTTAATGTTATTATTTAACACACAAGCAATATAACTTTAAACGTACATACTGATTACAGAAATACATAAATGTTATATAGCTGATAAATACACATAATACTTGTTATTGTAATGTAGCAGTTACGTAAAAATCACATATTTTAATGTTATTATTTAACAAACAGGCAATATAACTTAAAATCTACATGATGATAACAGACATACATAAATATTATATGGCATGTAAATATACAAAATACTTGTTATTGTAATGCAGCAGTTATGTAAAAATCACATATTACAATGTTTGTATTTAACAAACAGGCATGTTTGTTAATAACTTAAATGTATATAACATTTGAAGATGGTTTATATAATAGAGATATATTTGGTAATATGGTGTGTGTTACCTTGACAATCTCTCTTTGGTACGTAACAGCCATATGTGGGGGGATACTCCCACACGGTTCGCGATATCGCGGGTGCTTAAAGTTGGATCCTCTTCTGCGAGTTCCAAAACTTGAACCTCCGCTTCAATTACCCTGTCTTCGCGTTGTGGACCTCTTTCTCCTCCATGTCCATCGAGACGACCTGTTTCCCGAAAACGCTGAGCAATCCTTACAAATGTACGTGCACAAGGATGACGTCGATTAGGGAATCTTAAACGATCATGCTGTTCCGCAGCTGCTGCATTTCCACGACATTCTCCATACATCAAGTGCATATCCGCGAGCTCTGGGTAAGTGTAATCTCCCATAGCGTTCAAAATCTGCGTTTTAAAATACCACACTAAACTATTAACTAACGTCGTCAATGAAGAAAATAAAAATAAAAACTTGGTCCAAAATCCAAAAAGTAACACAAAAAGAACGAATAAGTAGTGTCTGTACGTAATCAAGAACTTAACGACTTAAACGGTAAGTCAATAAAATAAATCTTAACTGTAAATACGTGGCCTAAAATTCAAAAAAAACGAAAACAACGAACGGGTTCGACGTGTGTACTTAACAAAGTGTCCACAGAAACTAAAATATTGCACAAGAGGGACTATAGTTTTCTTCAGATCTACTAAGCACTCAGAAAACGCCGACGTCTTTCACTTTTACCGCAACGCTAAAGACCTTGAGGGGTCTACAGAGAATCCAGCCAACTTTTACGAGTTCGCATGGCAATCTTCAAAGTGTACCAAGAATGTCGGTTGGTCGGTCTCTGCCGCTGGGTCGTGTGTAGATCCCTTTACCTTACCTACTTTTAAAAAGTGTGATTATCAACTTGTATCCTCGGCCGACGCGCGGTCTCTAATAAAGGAGCGCGATACTTTGAAAAAGCCGTATTAGCGTATTTGATGGTTAGAGGAGCCGACATACGCGAAAATAAAAGCCTATCCCAACATTCCAGCAGTTCTCAAACAATTTTACTGAAAATTTCCGAAATTTTTTTAATTTTTTTTTTTCTAAAACTACGGGTTTTAGACCCCATGTTATATAAAGTTTTTTTTTGTTCGTTTAGTCGTTCCCCACCACCAGTTTTTTTTAATGACATGAAAATGATTACACCCTGTATTTACTATTTTTATTTTCAATTTAAGGAGTTTAAAATATAAGTTACGGTTGTTTAGTTAAGCATAGGGTACTTATACTTTGAGAGTTGAGTTGGAATACGTGTTATGAATTATTGTAATATAGGATACAGTGCATATAGTTTTGATTTCTCGAATTATTAGTGTGTTGTTACTTTGTGATGGATTACCGTATCTAAGTACATTTGTGTTTAACATGAAATAATTGACTTGCCTGCTCCGTAGGCATTTATATTTAATTTGTGATAATGATTTATTTTGTAATTACGTTATTATAATCCATTGAAAGCTGTGTATAACTTGTTCCTAGTTTATATATTCCACACAGCCTTGGGAGTTATCAACTTATGTGGTGTGTTTATGTTATGTTTATATTATTATATTACTACGTACGTATATAATACAATAATACAATTTACAAGTTAACGTTAACAATAGGGTCATCCCGCACACCTAAATCGTGATATTCTAATATACAGAATCGGAAAGTGTGGGTTTTGGTATAGCAGTAATAGCAAGGGAGAGCGGCAAGCGAGAACGAAGCAAGCAATTCATGTACATGATTCTCTTGATGGGCGTGTCACTGTTTACCTCTGCTAGAGTACTGATAGACGCCTTTATTGTGGGCGGTCGGTTAAATCGTTGAAACTAGTGCATACCAAAACGGGGATGGCTTTAGAAAATGTGTTATCTCGTAAATATTTTCACGTATATATTATTATGACAAATCGATAGAAATAGCACAAGAAATTTTTTTCTGTGGAAATTGTGTGATGTTTCTCTTCCACTCTATATCATCCCATATCTCGTTTCTCGCTTCTGTAGGTTTTCGGGAACGCGAATTACTATTTTCTTGTCAAATTTAAAAAATCAAAATGGCGGCGCAAAGATGGCGGACCATTTCTTCATTCATAATACGATACGACTGAAAATCGACATCTGTGGGTTTTAGGACACGCAGATTACTATTTTCTTTTTCAGAATTGAAAAATTAAAATAGTGGCGCCAAGATGGCGGACCATATTTTCATTTATGATCTGATACGACTGAAAATCAAAAGTCATTAAGTATTAATATAAAATAAAATAACTAAGACGTAACTAAAAATGTAAAAATAAAATAAAATGTAAAAAAACTTTTTAAAAATACGCTTTCTTATTATTTAGATGTATTAAAACGAAAAAAATACAAGAAATAAAATTAATTGTCTTGAAAGCTTGTCGTATTTTTTTTTATTCACACTACAAGCATTTAAGACAATTAATTTTATTTATTTTTTGTTTTGTTTTAGTAATTGAAGCTTGTTTTTGAAAAGTCTTTTTTACATTTAATTTTATTTTGAAATTTTTAGTTACGTATTAATTATTTTATTTTATATTCATACTTAATGACTTTTGACCAAAAATTCGTAATCCGCGTCCCTGAACACATTTTGATTTTTCAATTTTGATTAAAAAAATAGTAATCTGTGTTCCCTAAAACCCACAGGTATCGATTTTCAGTCGTATCGGATTATGAGTGAAGAAATAGTTGCGCCACCATTTCGATTCTTCAATTTTGATAAGAAAATAGTAATCTGCGTTCCCGAAAACCCAGAGATATCAGTTTTCAGTTATATCGGATCATAAATGAAAAGATGGTCCGCCATCTTTGAGTCGCCATTTTGATTTTTAAATTTTCATAAAAGAATAGTAATCTGCGTTGCCGAAAACGCACAGATATTGATTTTCAGTCGTATCGGATCATAAATGAAAAAGATCCGCCATCTTTAAGCCGCCATTTTGATTTTTCAATTTTGATAAAAGGAAATAGTAATCTGCGTTCCCGAAAACCTACAGATATCGATTTTCTGTTATATCGGATCATAAATGAAAAAAACGGTCCGCCATCGTGGCGCTGCCATTTTCATTCTTCAATTTCTTTCAATAACATTGTAAAAGGACTTATACAAGTGTGCAAAATTTCAGCTTGATAGGATAATAGGAAGGCGATAAAATTCCATCACAAATTTTTAACCGAAAAGACAGTTACAAACATTGCAAGTTAAATAAAATCATGTAAAAGAGCGAATTTTTGGAGAATTACTTTTATCGCATTTCTGGAAAACTTTTGATTTCTTATTCCAAAACTAATTTTAATTATTATTTTACACGCGATGTGTATTATTATTGCTACGTACAAGCAAAAGCCGTCTCTGGAATTTATCGACCGAGTGCAGTTATAAGTAGTTGAGCAGACTACAGTTTCTAGGTTATCGGCGACAAAAGCGGATAAACTACGTCACGAGCAGCGCGGGAAAACTTTATTATTATTATACTCTTCGCAAAAATGAAGAGTATATTGTATTTGATCGGCACATTTCTAAATCAGTAAATATCGCTCGTAGAGAAAAAAATTTTATATAGTTATGTTGGTGAACGAATTCTGAACAACTTTCAAAAGGTCCGTCTGTCCGTCCGTCAACTTTCTTGTAAGCACGATAACTCAAGAAAGAAAAATCCGATTGTATTGAAATTTGGAGAGTAACTTAGTGTTAGCTAGAGGAAGAATCCTATTGTTTTTTAACAAAATAGATTGGTAAATAAAAAAGTTATTAGTAATTTAAAATTTAAAAAAATATTTTTTACATTTTTTTATGGTTTGTAGTAAATAGAAACCTTGCGAAATGTTATTTCCTATCACTATTTTTTTTTTAATACATTTTACTAATGTGTTTCCTAATAATCACAATAAATTTTCTAATGGTATATATTACACTCATTAACAATTTTAGTAATAAGAAATGGTGGTGTAGCGGCAAGAGTTTCGTCTCGCAATCCAAAGTTGAGATAGTTAATTCTGACGTCCGCATTAGAATCGAACAAGTTGTTTTAAAAAAGTGTTTAAAACCTCTCAGAGGACACAAGAGGCCTTTTGGGACGATAAGAAGCCCGTGCAAACGAAGGTAATACAAGGGGAGCCACCGGTGAGCCTTCCCAGTAAAAAATTCCAAAATTAGTGACAGTGACATTTCGATAAATTATTTTAGACAGTAAATAAACTGCAAAAACATTTTTTCTGAAATTAACCTCCAAATTAAAAAGTGACACCTACATCAAATTAATAAGTGAATTTATTTAGAGACCTTTTCCCCCGACCGGTTAAAACCGGTCGATGCCCAAATTTCAAAATTTCAATAACTTGTGAAATGGACTCCTGCCAGTCAATGACTGACCGTGACAGGATCCGAAAAGAGGTGATCGGCTGGCCAGAAGGGTGGCCGGCCCTTCCAGCCAAATTGATCTCCGGAAATGACTCCGACGTGTCCTGTGTCAGTCTTGACCGGAGGTCGGTCATAAGAACCCTTTAAACAAAAGAACAACCAGCACTAGACAGCGGCAGCGAAGGATCGCAAGAGAGCGTGAGAGCGGCGCCGATTCGGCCAAAGACTACCACTTCCACAACATCTAAAACCCCAGAACCGGGAAACCCAACAACGTCAGAAATGGGTACACTTTTCAAAGTACAGCCCAAGAAACGGAAGATCGCCGTTTCCAAATTCACCCACCCGGGGTCAACAAAAAAGGCGATGCCACCGCCGTCGGCACCGCCCATTAGGACGCAGAACCGACATGAAGGAAACGCAACAATAGATGAGGACATAGATGTGGTGCCGCCACAGCCAACCACGCAGCTGGAGTCAGAGATAGCTGCTCCACAGCCTCCAGGAAGAAAACCACCTCCCATCGTAATACATGATAAATTACAGTACAATCATACAGTGTCACCGATGCCAGCAATGGGGGCATGCCACCTCCAACTGCCGAGCAGCCCCCAAGTGCTTAAAATGCGCCGGTGATCACATCACCAAACAGTGCACCAAGAGCAGAGACCTACCTGCGACATGCATTAACTGCGGGGAGGCTCACCCCGCTAATAGTGTGACTTGCAGAGTGTACAGACGAAAAATAGAGGCAATAGAACAACGCACAACGAGAGTTCCACCTCCCCCTCAAACAAGGTACGTGGCGGCACCGGCACCAAAGGTTAACGTATGGACCGAAAGGATGAATAGCCAGCATCTCCGGCCCCAACAGCAGCAGCATCGAGATCAGCAGTCCCCAAACTACGAAAGGCCACCACCATCTTCACAGCAAGCGAACCAGCCGAACCAGCAACCATCCAACTCCATGAATTCAAGCATGGCTAAGCTCCGCCAAGTTCGCGAGCAGACGGAGAGGATGGCCTCTCTAGTAAATCTAGACCTACTTTTGGCTCGGATGAACGAGCTAAACGACGAGCTTGAGAGATGTTCCTCAGCCCTGGGTAAATTTCAGGTCGTTCTGTCTTTCTTCCAAGGTCTCCCCAGCGATGCCTTCTAGGCTTAAACTTTCTTCATGGAACGCCAATGGTATAGGTAATAAAATTCCCTTTCTAATAAATTATCTAACGAGGCACAAAATCGATATTATGCTTCTGAATGAGACAAAACTTAACCGACGGGACAAGTTACACGTCCGGGGGTACACGACTATACGAAAAGATAGGGCTGACATTAACAGTGGGTGACGGCGTGGCCGTGCTCATAAAGTCAGACGTTGCGCACATGCACCATACTCTGCGGAACACGTCTGTGGAGAACGTGTGTGTGACGCTGGATGGCAGCATGATCATTGTCGCCGCGTATAATCCGCCCTCGAATGGGTTCACGGCGGGTTGCCTTGAGAATTTGCTAAAGGCAAGCCCGAGCTGCTTGCTCATAGGCGTCCTTAACGCACGACATCGCGCATGGAACTGCCATCGCAACAATGCAAACGGCAACACTCTGTACGATTACGTCAATAATCGTAATGTCGTGTTGCAGTATCCGGACGATCCCACGCATTTTCCGGATAACGGTACAACACCTACCACCCTCGACATAGTGGTCAACAAGGGTGTGAGGAACTCCACACCGCCAGTGGCGTTGGAGGAACTCAAATCCGACCACAATCCCATCCTCTTAGAGTTGGAAAATATGTCGAGGGAAGACACGACACGCAAAATCACTTCCTATAGAGACGCCAACTGGCGTCTCTACAAGGCACATGTAAACACGAATTTAACACTTGCAAGCAATATCATCACAGCCGCCGAGCTGGAAAATGTGGTGGGCGAGTTCACAAGGGTGCTGCAGGATGCCAAACAGAGTGTTGCCACAACAATAACAATTGATCCGTATGGATACCGACTCGACGCAGCGGTCGTACAAGACATTCGGGAGAAAAATCGACTGAGACGGCTTTGGCAGCGAAATCGTGATGTCAACGCCAAGGTTGAGATGAGCAGGCTGCAACGGCAGATCAGGACCGGTATAATAACCGCAAAAAACTGGAAATGGCGGGATAGGCTGGAAGCGCTGAATCCTCAGGATAATTTGCTGTGGAAAATGTCGAAGGCAATGAAAAATACGCGGGAGGTCATACCCACCTTGACAAAACCAAACGGACGGACTGCTATGACAGACTCGCAGAAGGCGAATGACTTAGCTGACCAATTTCAAGACGTACATAACGTGAATATACCAAATAACATTGAGCATGACCGCATAGAAAACGACATAAGCGAATTAATTGGCCATGACGTCCAATTGACGAGACGTGAGTTCTTAAAAGTCATGGCCAAGCCCTCGGAAGTGGCTGGCATTGTCCGGACACTACCGAATAACAAAGCTCCGGGGAAAGACGGCATCGATTACAGACTACTCAAATATCTCCCGAGAAAAGGTATTGTGCAGTTAACGTATATCGTTAACGCGGTCCTGCGGCTGCAACACTGGCCTAGCCAATGGAAATGCGCCGTTGTCGTGCCAATCTTGAAGCCGAACAAAAACGCGAAGCTCGTCGACAGTTATCGACCAATTTCGTTGCTGTCGACGATCTCCAAGTTGGTGGAGAAGGTCATCCTGATCAGACTAGATGCTCTTCAGGATGAACTTCACATCGACGACGAGTGCCAATTCGCCTTCAGGCGGGGCAGGAGCACTGTGCAGCAGGTCGTTAGGATCGTGAATGATGTTGCTGTACAATACAATCTCGGGAAGAGCACCGCCATGGTGCTCCTCGATATTGAGAAGGCCTTTGATACCGTATGGATCCCGGGCCTACTTTACAAACTAAACACATTGGACTTCCCCACATACATAACCAAACTTATTCACTCTTTCCTAACAGGTAGATCGCTGCAGGTCAGGGTGAATAACAAACTATCAACACGGCGGGACATTCGCGCGGGTGTCCCCCAGGGGTCGTGCCTGTCACCAAAGCTGTACAACTTGTACGTCTCCGACTTCCCGGAGTTTCCGAATACGAAACTTGCCAAATACGCTGACGACACGGCCATGTACGCGCACTCACATAACGCGCAGGCAGCGAACATGCTGCTTAAAGCACACATGGTCCGTGCCGCAGCGTATTACGCCAAGTGGAAGATTCGGATCAACGCCGAGAAGTCTGAAGCGATCCTCTTCACGCACCGACTCACCGAAAATCGGATTTTAACGCCAATTTCGATCAGGGGTAGAGAAATTCCTATTAAACGGTGCGTGAGGTATCTGGAGGTTAATTTAGACAAACGACTGACGTTTGACACCCACATCAACGAGACAGTACGCAAGGTCTACTTCATGACGGGTCTGTACCCGCTCCTGGCCAGGGGTAGCGGACTTAACAGAAATAATAAAAAAACTGTTGTACACTATGGTGATCAGGCCGGCAATCACATACGCGGTGCCGGCATGGTGCAGCATACCGGCCACAACAATGCGCAAACTTAAAGTTCTAGAACACAAATTTTTGCGCCTCATTTCAGACTCTGATAGGTACACCTCCCTCAGAGATCTCTATGCACGCTGCCACGACATAACCCCACTAGCGGACTACGTCCAGGAAATCTCTCAAAAATTTTACACCACCAAACTGGGCGATAGTCCGCTAACCCGCAACATAACTCAAATCAGACAGCATAATGCAATATTATTCAATCTGAGACACCGCCTACCATACCAGGCGTTGCCTATTTTCTGGCAACTCCCTTAGCCAAATCTTCACCTACCATAACCTTTATAAAACCCTATCCTATCATCTTTCCTAAACATTATCTTTAATTCCCTCTTTCCTTTTCTATTTGTTCGTTTTTATGCTTCTGTTGTTTTTCTTTTTTGTTCTTTTTGTCATTATGTTCGTAAATTCTTTTTAGGCCGAGAAAATTCTTGAAAATTATAACATTTTAAACGATACTTTTTTACATTATCATATCTTCCTGGAGGCAGGGAGACCACCAGGCCGACAGTTCTCGTACGGGTTTCTTCGTTTAGCTTTTTACCCGAGTCAGCAACCCAAATTTTGTAAGTGCTTTCCCAAGTGTTGTGTTATTTTTAATTAGTTTTAGGTCTCTGCATAGACAGCAATTTTTAATATTATTATTAGTTTTTAAGTTTGTTTATAACAAACAGGAGAGCTAATCCCCCCCCCCCGTTAACCGTTTAGCCGAACCGGACCTGCCCCGTCTTACTTTACATTCACCACGGCACCACGTGCCGTGGTTGTTTGGTTGGCCCCGGGCCAGGATCCGGAAAGGCACATAGTTGTACTAAACTTAAGAATAAAATCTGTTTCCTTCTTTCTTCTTCTTCGTCTCGCAATCCAAGGGTCCCGGGTTCGTGATTTTTTTTTTTTTTCACAACAAAGTTGGTATCACAAAATTTAGAATGTCCAAAAACTAACATTATTTACAAGAAAAATGCGAAGAGTATCCTATAGAATGTGTAACAATTATATAAAAAGCTTAGTAAATCGGCGAAGAGTATAATGCTTCCACTAGTTTTTTTTTATATCTAGCGATGTAATATGAAAAAATAAAAAATACGGGTGCATTATTTTTTAACGAACTTTAATAATTTAAAATAAAAAAAATATGTGGGATGACCTCAGTAGCAATAATAAGCTAGAGAAGAGATTTATAGATAAAATTTAAAAGCACGAGTGGTCCTATTTGTGGAAAATATTTTACGAAACAAAACGTTAAAATATTACCGCGATATTTGTCGACGCGTCGATACAAAAAATTAGAACGATAATTTTTTTATGTTGGTACACAACATTTATTTGGATCATACTGTATATTATCTCGGCCGAACGTATATAATTTTTGTAGGAGATAAATATCTAGTTTTATTTTAGCTCGCAGTCGCTTAAATTCCTCATGATCAAAAAGATCACTTTTCGACAAGGAGAGTTAGTGAAAATATTGATTCATATTAAAAAAAGACCCTAATTCCTTTTGCTATTTCAGTATTTATCACACATGGGTGGAGGAGACTTTAATATTCCGTGCTGAAGATATGTCAACGTAGTCTTAATAAAATTATTTTCCATCATTTGCGTGAAATTTAAAGTGAAACATTATTATCGACAAACCCAGTTAAAACAGTTAATTTACCCGTGTCCATGAAGTTGGCCGCCTCAAACGAGATATTTTTATGTTTTCCCCTTACCATCATTTAGTAACTAATTAGTACCTTATTTGCAACTATTTGTAACTTATTAACCGAAATTTATAACTCACCCCCTCAGTAGATTATAAAAAAAATATTTTTGGTGTAAACTTCCCGGGAGCCTAACAAATATAATTTTTCTTTTAGTTTACACCTGACCATAATTTAGTAACTATTTTGTAACTATTTGTAACTTATATACCGAAATTTATAACTCATCCCATCAGGAGAAATAAAAAATTATATTTTTGGTGTAAGCTGCACTAAATGATAGTCAGGTGTAAACTAAAGGTATTAATAGTTGTACGGCTCCCGGGAAGTTTACACCAAAAATATTTTTTTAATTATCTTCTGATGGGGTGAGTTACAAATTTCGGTATATAAATTTCAAAATAGTTACTAAATGATGGTCAGGTGTAAACTAAAAAAAAATAATATTTGTGCGGCTCCGGGAAGTTTACATCAAAAATATTTTTTATCATCTACTCAAGGGGTGAGTTACAAATTTCGGTATATAAGTTACAAATAATTGCAAAATAGTTACTAAATGATGGTCAGGTGTAAACTAAAAAAAAAATAATATTTGTGCGGCTCCCGGGACGTTTACACCAAAAATATTTTTTATTTTTTATTTTTTACAGTTACAAATTTCGTTATATAAGTTACAAATATTTACAAATAAGGTACTAAATGATGGTAAGGATAGAACATAAAAAATCTCATTTGAGACGGACAACTTCACGGATATAATTTACCTGCCCATATTTGCCAAAATTAGCAATTTTGCGACTTCTTACCAGATAGCATTCGACGTCTTATGGACATACATTTTAGATCCTAAGTACAAAATACATCCCGTACCTGAAATGGATGTCCATAGAGTATACATTAGTGTATGTCTAATGGAGAGATATGAACTTTTTTCCCCATACTGCTTACAATCTCATGATTTTCATGTGTATATTAAAATAATATATACCGTTGTTGATTTGAACTTCGAATGTATGTGATATGTAAATGGAAAGATGTTGAACATATGAAGGCCCCTGTATATCCATATGAATGTTGCAACAAAGTTCAAACTGCAAAACTTACGTCGCTGATAGCGTTGTATTCCCACCTTTTTGATACAGGCGGGATTGGTACAGGCGGGAATTTTAAATGATTTTCAATCAAATTGCTTAGGCCATCATTAGACTATAAAAGTTCTTTGACAAAGATCTTTTATAAAAAATATTTTATGAGATAAAATATCTATCAAATTACTTATAAAATATCTTTTATAAAAGATGTTTGTCAAAGAACTTTTATAGTCCCCAGACAGCACAGGATATCCATACGGCATCCATTTCTTGTCCATATCATGTCCGCATGTCCAAGGACATAGTATGGATATCCTATGGACGTCTGTTTTATGTTCGTACATGGATATCCGTACATTATCCATGGGGGGATATCCAGTAGATGTCCATTTATTATCCATTTACTAATATTCCTATTCATCGTCCATTAAGGGATATATATATATTGGATGCCTGTTTCTGATTCTTTTACTACTATCTGTATATAGTCCATGGAGAGACATCCAGTGGATATCCGTTCTTATCCATCAACGAATATCCATACATTGTCCATTAAGGGATATACATCGGATGCTCGTTTCTGATCCATCTACAAATATCCGTACATTGTCCATCTAAAGATATCCACTGTATATCCGTTTTTATCCATCAACGAATATCCGTACATTGTCCATTAAGGGATATACACTGGATGCTCGTTTCTAATCCATCAACAAATATCCGTACTTTGTCCATCGAGAAATATCTACTGGATATCCGTTTTTATCCATCAACATATATCCGTAAATTGTCAATTCCAGACAGCACATGACACCCATTGGATGTCCATATTAAGTCCATATGAAGTCCTGGAAGTCCGTGTACCACAAACGGATATCCACTGGATGTCCACTTGTGGATTAATTTTGATATTTTTCTTTGGACATCCACTGGACATACAATGGATATCCACCAAAAGGTCATACCTACTTAAACAAGTTATATAGCAACTTGGACCTTATAATTGAAGAAACATTATGTTTTATTAATTTTTTTAAAATACAGTCAAATTTCAATTTTATTAATTTGTTTCATTGTCTATCTGGATTGCAAGAATTGGTATAAATTTAAATATTACCACATATTACACTAACTATTCTTCACGCGGCCAAAATGGCCAAACTGTTTACCGTTGATTGGAATATTTCAATCAAGGCTATTTATTAGCTTCTTACCATATTTATGTATTTGTATAACTCACGTATGTTTAAAAACCGCGCTCTTTGTACTTTGAAATTATAATTTAATTGGCTCAAGTTGGTCAACTGAATCACAACTGAACCAATGAACAGCGACTTCTCTCCCGTTAGTTCCGTGTCCCGTTCCAGATTGCAAATGGCGGCTTCCAGTTCTTAGTGTTTGTTTAGCTCTGTTCTACATAATATAGGAATATCTGGTGACTTAAACGACAATAATAATAGTGATGTACAAAGACCACGTACAGGGCTTTTATCTCTACATTAAAAGTGCAAACTGCTGGTGAAATACCAAGAGTTCATCTGAAAATTTGGCTTCAACAAATAGAAGCAGCTTTGATTTCAATTTATCTAGTTTAAAACCTGAATCTACTGGTGGTAAGTTGAATTTGTTATTCCCATTTATCTATGAAAATGTGTTTATATTTACCTATGTTACCTTCCAACCTGTTTATATTTATATAAAATTATATTTGACATTTATATATCACCGGCTTAAAGTGTTTACCTGCTAACCCCACTTTTTAAGCAAAATCACATTTATGCACCGTTGGAAAGGTTACTGTTATCCTCAGCACCCCTTTTCGATCCCCGGTCCCGTAACTTTCTCATTTTTTTTTTCGCTTAATTGTATAATTTTTGTTTTTCGTAAATGTGCTCTATTTATCATATTTATACTATTTATTACTTTTTAGAAAATTTGCAAAATCCGAGATACATAAACTTTATCAGACCCCCCAACAGCAAATACATACAGTTAACTATAATGCGAATTAGCTCGCTTTCTTCCAAAAAGTAATTAGTTACCAGCCTAATTTTTTTTGTTTTTAAATTTTTTTAGATTGTGATGTTAATGTTTAATTGAGCGTTAATTATTTTTAGATTAAGGACTTAATACAGCCGGGCAGAAGAACAACTTACGATTCGAATACATCGATGCTTGCAGCAAACAATAATTCAAATTCAATTTTATTATGTAAGTATTAGGAGTTACCTTTCATGAATTGTTTCTTTCAGTTATGAGTACAGTTCATCTCAAACTTATAGCAACATGAGGCCCAGTGTTTCAATGCAAAGTTAAGCACTTTATCCTACAAATAAATTAGCTAGAAGGTTAGAATATGAAGTTGCAATATTAAAGTGTTAAATAAAAGCATATTCTAAGCTTCTAGGTAATTTATTTGTAGGATAAAGTGCTTATCTTTGCATTGAAACACTGGGCCTCATGTTGCTATAAGTTTGAGATGAACTGTATGAACCTCTGAAAAATCACCCTCCATTAGATGCACCCCCCCCCCCCCCCCTCAAAAATTGTTTTAAATAAAAATTAAGCAGAATAAAAATCTCCAAAAAAGTTCATATGACACACTTAAATGTTGCAGAAAATACATTTTAGATTTTAGAAATCATACTTGTTTATATAATTTTGAAACTGCCATCCCCACGTTTAGGCAGGTAATGGGTTGCCATGCCATGATTGAATCTGGTGATACATTTGGCATGAGTGCTCTTGAATTGCAATGATTTTTTAGGGATTTAGATGAGTAGCTTATTGATAACTTTGACATTCCTGTACAGGGTGGACCAAATTAGATGGGATTTGGGGTTTTCTCTAAAACTATATGGCAAATAGACAGATAAACAAACAATGGCGCAAACTGCGATCGTCTATCTTTTTCGACTACCGAACTACAGAGCGTTTTTGAAAAATTGGTATTTTTGGATGACTTCTAAATCTCAATTACCAAGTGTCGAATCAAAAATCGAGTAACACATTCTTAGTGCGCTTTTTTGAGTAGAATTCGTTACTGATAAGAAGAAAATTATGCTTGCCTCAATTTTCGAGGTTATACACATAACTTGTGTTTTTTTAATAATTTTGTTCCATTTAAAAAACACAAGTTATGTCTAATTCTCGAAAACTGAGGCAAGCATAATTTTCTTATCAGCAACGGATTCTACTCAAAAAAGTGCCTTAAGAATGTGTTACTCGATTTTCTATTCGACACTTGGTAATTGAGATAAAGGTCATCCAAAAATGCCAATTTTCCAAAAACGCTCTGTAACTCGGTAGTCGAAAAAGATAGACGATCGCGGTTTGCGCCATTGTTTGTTTCTCGAAAATCGAGCTCAGGACATCTATATTGGTTTTTGTCTATCTGCCATAGTTTTAGAGAAAACCCCAGATCCCTTCTAATTTGGTTCACCCTGTATATGTAAAAAAATATAGGTAAATTTAACTTAAAAATGGAAAATTGATATTATTTGAAAAACATATCTAGCTTTGTCTATGAGTATAATCAGGCAAAAATTAAGCAGATTTTCCTACATAATTTACAATTTTTAGGTGCGGCAGAAATACATCGTAACGCTGGCACTGTGGATGGAATAAAAAATTGATTAAGTTGAGCCAAGGAGAGACGAAACATGAGGAAAGTTAGAATAGGATAGAATATATATGATAACATAATGGAACTGATGTATAAATATTTTAATTCTAGATTAAAAAGTTCTTTTTTACATTTTAACATACATATATCAATATATAACATCTAATCAACAGTCAAAAGTATTGCAGTTATTTGAATTGATTGTTTTTATAAATACATAAAATTTATTAAATCTATTTATCCACCTATTTATTTTTATATGATTTGAAAGTAGTAGTTGCAACGGATTTAAAGCCAATTTGAAATAAGTTATAAGCAACGTTGGCATAGGTATGTTGCATATGGTAAGCATAAGTTCTCCTTTAGCACCATGTACGAAATATTGCTTTTGCTATTTGATATTTAAATAATGAAATTAGTGCACAATTGTGGGATATATCCATTAAATGTAGAGGTCAACCAAAAGGGCGTTGCTGATGAGTCTGTTTATTTAGTCAGCATTGGCTTTAACGATTAATTTATTTAGCAAAGAATATTTGACTATATACTTGGTGCAAAAGGCAAAAAGTATATAAATTAATTGTTAAGGCTGATGTTGACTAAATAAATAAATTCTGATCAACAGAACTATTTTGAGTGGCCTGCAGTTAATGGACATCCACGGTATGGCCAGTGGATGTCCACAAGCGGACACAAAATGTGTTACCTATGGACGTCCCAATTTGTGACAAACGTATGGTCTATGGACATACAATGGATATCCTTAAGGATTTACGATGGATATCTTATGGACGTCCAAAGTTGTGACAAAAGAATATCCACTGGATATCCCATGTGGTCCATATGTGGTCCATAAGGATATCCGCTTTATGTCCATTTACTGTATAACAAATACGTCCTATGTATGTCCAGTGGATATCCCTAAGGATTTACGATGGATATCTTATGGACGTCCAAAGTTGTGACAAAAGAATATCCACTGGATATCCCATGTGGTCCATATGTGATCCATAAGGATATCCGCTTTATGTCCATTTACTGTATAACAAATACGTCCTATGTATGTCCAGTGGATATCCCAAAGGATTTACGATGGATATCTTATGGACGTCCAAAGTTGTGACAAAAGAATATCCCATAGGATATCCTATGTAATCCATATGTGATCCTTAAGGATATCCGCTTTAGGTCCTTCATGTCCAATGCGGATATCCATAGGACGTACATAGGATATACTTGTGCTGTCTGGGTCTAATGGTGGCGGTGGCCTTAAATTTTAAAAAGTCATTCCGAAACTAGAAATTGATCATTTATTAATTTAACGGAAAATCATTACAATAAATACAATAAAATTTAAAAATATATTTAAAAAGTAACTAACGTAAGTAAAATTATTACAAAAGTATTAAGATGTTGAAACTGCATTGAAATAAGTAAAGTGTTAAAGTAACTAATGTATCAAAATACCTGTAATGCAATTAAATGACGTACATTTTCACGTCCTTATTAGAATTTTTAGAAGTAACAGTACAGAACAGAACAGTCGTTTTTTGGCAATTTCTTTACAAATTAATAATATGCATTTTCACGTCCTTGTTAGAACAACAACACAACACTTAAAACCCATTACAATTTTTAATATTCAACAGAACAGCGTCGTTTCTAGTCAATTTCATTGGAAACCCACTTTATTTACAAATAAGCAAACGGTCGCCTGCACTATCGATTTAATAATTATTAGCTTAATGTCCAGCACACAAAGACAAAGCACATATATGTAAACAATAATGGCGTGACAACTGACTGTAGTGACCTTCGAGCATATAGGGGGAAATAGAGTTCGCTAAACGGCTGTTTGTTTGTTTAGCTCACAACTGTAAACAAGCAAATTATTATTAATCCCCGATTCTCTTGGCTGGTACAAAATAATGTGTTCGGTAGGGAATGCTCTCTAATATGGCATTTCGCATAATTTGCGTATTGTTTACTGTCATGTTCTATTGTGTTTTGTTTGTGTTTACTAGCCTCTTGCGTCCCTTGCCCATATGTGTTGACAACATACATTGTAAAATTGAAAAGGCACCTCTATTTTTCCTTATAAGCTCGAAGGTAGTGACAGTCGGGCAAGATGCAGATTTGCGCAGCCGTCGTATGATTCAAGTACAAGTAGCACATGAGCGGCGTGATGGCCAACTAAACACAATGATATTGTAAAACAATAGGAGTGCGCAGGGCCTGGTGATCGGTGAGGCGCTACCATCTGGGCCAGGCGTTTCCCACATTATACTGAGGTTGGGTATTACTCTGACTTATGTGATTATTCTCCTAATTGGGATAACGCTCGCTCGCATAATTAATATGTACACGGGAATCGCGGGACATTTAAAAGAAACATCCATAACAATGCAAAATTTCTTAATTATTATTTTGTGTAATTTATAATTGGATGCAGTTGCAATCCATATTAGGCCAGTCGGAATAGATTGAAAAAGGATCATTTTGCGAAATGTCGTTTACCCGCAATTTTTTTTTCTTAAAGTATAGTTTGGGATTTAGAGAAACATATGCCAACTATCCGCACGCGTGACAGGTGAGGCAACACACTTTAAAATTCAAAAATCGTCCATTTTCTGCCGTGTTCCGCTTTATTTGCAATATAGGTACCTCGTATATGAAGCATTTTTTGAAAATATATCAAGAGAAAAATGTTGAGAAAACCGATTTTGAATATTTTATTATTCTTGACGTTTTCCCGGAAAATTCATTGTTTAAGAGCTACAGACGAAAGAAAAATGTTAGCTTTTTATTTTTTGATTTTTTTTTTAGTGATTATAATAAATATTAATACGAAATATATCATCGGTATAATGTGAATTATGTTTATATGTCCAATTTACAGTTTAAATAAAATATATTTACAGAATTATTTATAATTTACATGTTAAACAGAACAAAATAATAATAAAACTTTTCAGGTATTGACCAAGTGAACACGGACACATACCTGGTATGTTTCTCTTACGTAATCTATTCAACATGTTATATCCAAGGATATTGGATGTATGGTAAATGTAAGGTACATGGACCTTAAAATTTCAGCCACAAAAAAGTTATAGCCATGTAATGGCAACATAACTTGTAACATACTCATATGTGGTAAATATATAACATACATGTAAAAGACATATATTGTATTTCAAAATATTTACCTTAAAATATGTTCTGATGTTACATGTGTGCTATATAACATGCAATTTCCGTGGTATATGCACAAGGGGGTAGCAAATAATATACAGGGTGTCCCAAAATGGGGTTACCTATACCACAAGTGGACCTAAATTTTAGTTTTTCGATAGTCACTATAAAAAATTTTGCTTCTTAAAGAAATACGATGTGTTAAGAAAATGTACTTTTTTATGCAGGGCGCTCAAAAATTACAAAAATATGAATTTTACCCAAGAACAAACTACCTTTATTTTTCTCAATTTTAAGGAAAATGCAATTTGAAAAAATTGTTTATTATTAAATCTTGTTTAATACGTCTTTTTCCCCAATGCCTCACATCAGTTTTCGTATTTTTCCGTAACGGATACTAAAAAATTTAGGATTATGAAAGAAAAGTATTTCAAATGGCTTTTTTATTAAAAATTAAAAATAAAGGTAGTTTACTCTTAGGCAAAATTCATATTTTTGGAATTTTTAAGCGCCCTGCTCCTTCATAAAAAAAATAATTTTTTTAACATAAATCGTATTTTTTTAAAAATGCGGAAATTTTTATAGTGACTTTTTGTCCAAAAATTAAAATTTAGGTCATTTGTTGTATAGCTAATCCCATCCTGGGACACCTTGTACTACTGTTACAATATGGCTCAAGTAAGGAAAAACTAGATGTAAAAAAAGGCCAATCTAAAATAAATAATTTTTATATTCATAAATTACATATCATGATAATACATTAATCAAAGTCATACAAGAAGGTTACCTGCATTTATATAATGAGTTAATCAAAAATAAACCAACTGCCAAATTAATAAAGGAAATAAATGCCAAATTGCACATTCTCTAAACTATATAGTTTGGTTTATTACAAGCAAACTTTTGGTTAACAGAAAACAGAAGATAAAATAGCTGAAGAAAAATAACATATACAGAAAAAGTTAGCTGATTGCAAGCTATGTAATAAGGCAAAAAAAAAATAAAGAAAAGCCTGGCAGTTTACATGAATCATTTTCATTCCGCTGTAAATTACGAAGAAATAAACATTAGCATGATTACTATAGAGACAAGAAAAGTGTATAAGTTTTTGGTAAAACAGAGCAGCTTTATCTTACATTAAAAGAAGTTTCAGGGAAAAAGATAGACATTAAAAGCTTAATGAAGTTTGTTCTAAATGATGCTCGGGCTTTTACAACATTTAAAAACTGTGGATTTTGAGGGTGACGTTGAAGGCTACAGTAACACTAATGATTTTGATATAGACATAAACGAACAGTAGAAACGAAAATCGCAGGCATATTAATGAGAAGTACGACACTTTGCATTTTCTAAGTGTCTATACACCTACATACACAAAATATACTATTTTTGACAGTCGAGTGATTATTATATTATCTATATATTAAACACAGGTAATTTTTAGTTTTATTACTTATTTACTCTAGTGACTGAATAAATGCTTTTTTGAACTATATATTGAACATCCGAATAAAGTTTGGTTTAATGTATGGTTATCCAAGTTTAATTGTACCAAATATCAACTAAAATTCTGAACGAAAATAGTTAATGAAAAAACAAGAATTCTTCAATTATTCAAAAAGGAGCTAAAAATTTATTAGAAACAAGAAAAATTCAACAAACGTGACAATAATACTCAGACAATGACGAAAACAAATTTTCTATATAAAAAAAATTTAGTTACAGACAAACCTGTCAGCATGAATTTGCAAGCAGACTAATACTTAAAACTTAATTGTCTTAAAACTAGTTTTTGGCGCCTGGTTTTCTTTTTTCATACATATCTCAATAAATTAGGGTACAATAACTGCTCCAGCTTCTTGTTTTCTCTCTGAGCCTTTCCTTTGACAGTCTGAACCACTCACTAGCGATGTTCTCAAATTCTTTTTCACAATGTGGGAACGTTTCGTTAACAGCAGCTAAAACAATAGTTTATGACAAAATTTTATAACTTTTTTGTGTATTATTTACTTAAAAGCAATTTCTAACTTTTTTAGAAATTCTTTGTCTTTACAAGATTAAACTTCTATACGAGATATTATTTTTAATTAGTAATTACACAAAATTAGACATAGACATCTATGATGACATAAATAGGTTAAATCCCTATAGCAGCAGCAGTTTGTAGCAAGAGTGATAAAATAGGACCAGTTTTTCAATATTTATATTAAGTTTAATGCTGCTTATAAAACATTTGTATAAGTATATACCTACAATATGTTACATCGTTGCCCAAGGACTTTGTTTCCATTCATTACTTATATAAATGTGTAATTTTAATGATTGTGATTATACAATTTAAGCTACAATAAAGCACCTATAATTTTTCTGTGGCTTGAGCTTAGTTAAATTTCATTAAATTTCAATCTCAAGATTGGGAAACATGTCAATAAAACTCCAACAAATAAGTAGGTACCTAATAAGCGACTTAATACTGCACCGAGGTGCTAATGATTTACACTTCTACGTACTTACCTACAATAGTTTTGATCTCTGAACTTGATTCCACACAAAAACAAAGACGATATTTAACATGTTAAAACGCACGCTAGAAGTCACGTTGCACCTTCTTCAAGGTAACTTGTGTTAGGTTAGAATATTAGGATTAGGTTATTTTGTTAGGTATAGTTAGGGATATTTGAGTTAATTTCGTATCCTTTTCTAGCACGAACTATGAAATACAGAGTGCGAAAGAGATGTCCTATAAAAATTTTATAACCAGATTTACCGGGAAATTTAAAACATCACAATATTATAACGTTATATGAAGATACGGGATTATCAAACTAGTTTTTGATTGGCGAGTTTTATTTTTTGTTATTAGATACACAAAAAAAATAAAACGGCCGGTAACACTAATCACTATTTTAATAAATGTATAGAGTATTTAAACGAATAAGTCATCAAGTATTATATAGGCACAATTACATTTTTATTACCACTTAATGGCAATTGAAGACATTTTTGTATAATATCGCGTTAATTGGTAAAAGAGCTTCTTATTTTCATTGGGCATGCTATTATTATGTTGATTAAACTACACTGGTCACTGATGTTATAACCTAACTATAGCCGCACGTTCACTACTACACCAAAACAATATACATAATATATATACTTAACCAAACTTTTTTGACATTCCATATGTAAGCTAGCTTGTTACACGTTTGTAGTTTACCAAATTACATGATTAAATATATATGTGTAATGTAATTGTAGAAAAACTTAAAATGTCCATGATGATCACAAAATATATAAATGTTATATCTGATGTAAACATATAAGATGGGTTGATGTGTAATATGTAGCAATTATCTAAATATCACATATTTTAATGTTATTATTTAACACACAAGCAATATAACTTTAAACGCACATACTGATTACAGAAATACATAAATGTTATATAGCTGATAAATACACATAATACTTGTTACTGTAATGTAGCAGTTACGTAAAAATCACATATTTTAATGTTATTATTTAACAAACAGGCAATATAAATTAAAATCTACATGATGATAACAGACATACATAAATATTATATGGCATGTAAATATACAAAATACTTGTTATTGTAATGCAGCAGTTATGTAAAAATCACATATTATAATGTTTGTATTTAACAAACAGGCATGTTTGTTAATAACTTAAATGTATATAGCATTTGAAGATGGTTTATATAATGGAGATATATTTGGTAATATGGTGTGTGTTACCTTGACAATCTCTCTTTGGTATGTAACAGCCATATGTGTGTTCACTGGGGAGGTATTAAAATGATGGGAAAATAAAAAAACAAATATATATTTTCACAAACAGACTATTTATTTTATGCATAGTACAGTGTACATGCGTTTTATGTATAACTTAATAGAATATAATAGAATAGAATAAGTTTATTTAAGAAATTGATCTACTACAATGTAATTGGTAAAAACTGAAACATTATGATAAATAAACTAAACCCCCACATTAAGTGCTATTTAGAGCACTTGAGGGTTGGACACACAAAAAATAAATATAATACATATATACATATATAATACACATATACACAACACATATATAACATAATAATACCTTAACAACACTAAAATTTCTAAAATGGTACATTACATACATTATAAAAAAGAAAATAAATATAACATTAAGTACTTTAACAATGATATACAATATAAAAAACCGCTGCCCAAGGAATCACTACTTCCACATCCAGATTTTCTATCCAAGTCACTCACAACGAAAAAAATTTATATGTGGAAATAATTGTTTATGGAACGTTAATAATATAATATTTGAAATCCTCTACCCCAAAAACCTATAAAACGATACCCCACATCGGTAGTGGGGTGGGGGTGGTGATGGGGGGTGGTAGTGGGGGTGGATGAAGTAAAAAAATATTTGGAGGTTTCTGGTTCTTGTACACACACTAAATCACATTTTTTTTCATCCCCTTTAATAATGGGGTGGGGGTGGTAATGGGGGTGGCTAATGCCAAAATTATTTTTGAGACCTTAGCTTCTCTTTAATATACTAAATACCAATTTTCTGGACTCCTACCTGCTTAATTTACCTATTTACCCCAAATTTACCCCAATTTACCCCCAACCCTTCAATGGAACAAGATGAAAATATAACCTAGTTCCAGATCACGTTAAAATACATACGTGTACCAAATTTCAAGTCAATATCTTAAACGGTTTCAGAGTAAACGTGCGCACAAAAAAAAGTTACAGACCGACAGACAGAAATTTTTTTTTCGCTCAAACTTAAAATCTCGACGTTTCATAACATTCTAAGCCTATTTGAACAATAAAAATTTTTTTGTCGTTACTATACTTCCACTGGATGTGGAAGTAACATAAGATAAGCATATACTGCTAAATTTCAGGTGATTAAAATGATCATCTACTGTGAATTAATTATTTTTTAAATCATTATTTTTTTTTCTTTCAGTTCTCATTACTAATTGTTTGGTGGAAACTATTTTAAATTTATGAACTGATTTTATGTTTTTAATTTCAGTGGGTAAAAAATTATATACTTTCGGAGCAAGGAAGTTTTGGCTTCTCTGGCGATGGTTTTTGATATTCTTTTACAAAAAACATCATTTTTATATCTGGTTTGGTGTTTGTGATTTACCAAGTTCTTTTCTTCATAGTATGTTTTTACTACTAAGGAGTGAAAGTATAATAGGCGGATATCCATTATTCTGGCATATTTGTAGAACATCTGATGGTTAAATTATTGTTTTTTTTTATATATATTTAGATTTTTTTTCTAGACTACTAAGGTTAGTTTTTAATAACCCTTCCTACCCTATTATGCCATATCGCAATTGAGATTCAATTGAAGCAAGATAAGTTGTTTTTAGTTGATCAATATTTAATATATCTCGAAGATTATTAAAGAGGTACAGCGTACTTCTTAATTTACTAACCAATTTATTTATATGAATATCCCACTTGAAATGAGAATCTATATAAATTATTATCATTATTATTTTATTCTATTACATTCTATTAAGTTATACATGAAACGCATGTGCGCTGTACTGTGCATAAAATAAATAGTCTATTTGTGAAAATATATATTTGTTTATTTATTTTCCCATCATTTTAACACCTCAATACCTGAAAAGTTTTATTATTATTTTTTTCTGTTTAACATGTAAATTATAAATAATTCTGTGAATATATTTTATTTAAACTGTAAATTGGACATTTAATAATTTACCTACGAATAATTTACCTACGAATAATTTACCTACGACCTACGACATCAAAACCCCCAGGTTATCGCTTCCAAAACATAATTGGAGACGCAACCTTACCCCAGGTAGCGAACTACGGCTACCCAAAAACACCTTACTGGAAACTCCCTGCACCAAAAGTGGATATTCAAACGAAGACAGCCAACAAGAGGGACCTTGCCAACACTGTAATTAGAGCGATATTCTACGAACAGGTAAACAAATACCCACAACATCTGAAATTATTCACGGATGGCTCGAAAACAGTATACGGTGTTGGGAGCTCGCTAGTCACACCAAACGATACCTTTTCGTGGTCATTACATCCCGATGCCTCAATTTTCACAGCAGAACTGTACGCCATCTACGAAGCATTAAAGTATTCCCAATCCGCCAACGACCATCGCTTCCTCATATGCTCCGACTCCGAAAGTAGCCTTATCGCTATTAAAAATAAGCTCACCTCGGACCCGCTTGTCTCCCTTATATTATGTCTTTTGTATGATATAGAAGCAACCGGCAAAACCATAACGTTTTTGTGGACCCCAAGTCACGTTGGAATACAAGGAAATGAAGAAGCAGACCAAGCAGCACGTCAGGCCACCGAGAAAGATTGGTCCCGAGACATTAAAATTCGCCCAGAAGATCTGACAAATACTTGGAAAAAGCGAGAACTGAATGAATGGCAAATCATGTGGCAAAGAGAGGAGACAGCACTTAGACAAATACAACCGTCAGTCCTTCCTTGGACACAGCCACAAAATCTTGATAGACGATCACAAGTAGTTATCGAAAGATTACGAATCGGACATACAAACCTGACCTCAATGCATCTTTTAAGAGGAGAACAACAACCAAGGTGCACAGACTGCAATGTTCCTCTAACAGTAACACATCTCCTGGTCGAGTGTCCCAGTTATTTTATCCACAGAAACCGCTTAAACTTAAAAAATACAATAAAAGATGTTTTAAATGACCAAAACACCGATAAACTAATAACTTACCTGAAGGCTTGTGACCTTTACTACAAAATATGACCATTATGAAACAACAGGTAGGACCGAAATGATGGCGGCTAATGACCCAAGCAGTCGATGCCGTAAAAAAAAAAAAAAAAAAAAAAAAAAAAAAAAAAAAAAAAAAAAAAAAATAATTTACATTATACCGATGATATATTTCGTATTAATATTTATTATAATCACTTAGAAAGAAAAAAATCAAAAAACAGAAAAATAGCATTTTTCTTTCGTCTGTAGCTCTTAAACGAAGAATTTTCTGGGAAAATGTCAAGAGTAATAAAATATTCAAATCGATTTTCTCAACAATTCTATCTCTTGATAAATTTTCAAAAAATGCTTCATATACGAGGTATATGGCAAATAAAGCGAAAAATGGCAAAAAATTTACGATTTTTGAATTTTAAAGTATGTTGCCCCACCTGTCACGCATGCGGATAGTTGGCATATGTTTCTCTACATCCCAAACTATATTTCAAGAAAAAAGAATTGCGGGTAAACGACATTTCGCACAAAAAAGCTATTCCGACTGGCCTATATTCATGTATATGAGTACATACATAATTGATCCAAATTGAATACCATAATTATCTACCAATGGCCTATGATATTCATACATACGAATAGGTACTTAGAGAATATAGATTGAGGGTAGGTAAATGTTAATCCACCAGTAATGTAGTTCGTATAATTGATAACACCACAATTGCAATAATGATCCTCTTTATTTGCTATTCATTAACAGTTTTTAAAATAAGACGCACATAAACCGCCATTGCCTTTTACATACATTTATCTATTACCTCATAAAGAAAAAGGAAAGCATAAACTATCTAATTTTACATTGGTTATGCAACTAAACAAACATCGTGTTTACTCTGAAAAAGCCTAACCTAAATAAGGGGTTTTAATTTTAATGACAAAAAAACAATCAACACATTTTGACATATTTTAAAAATTAAACTAAAACTTCACTTTACCTATTTTCCTATTTTCACATTTACTTGTCTAATCCAATTTTCCCAAACCAATCTTTTGTTTACATTTCTTCAAGACTGTGTTTGTCACCGCTTTTGTTAAGAAATCAGCTGCGTTGTCTTTACTTTCAACGTACCTATCTCAAATTTATTTTATGTCTTTCAATTTCATCTCTCATCTCAAAAAAGTATTTTCTCTGAATATGTTTCATTGCCGAATGATATGTACTGTTGCTTGATAATTTTATTGCTGCTTCATTATCTGAGAATATTGTTAGGTTACCAAGGTTTTCTTCCACTTTAAAGTCAATAAACACCTTTTCATCTAAACATCCATCAATTCCTTAATAGGCCAACACGCTGTCACTTTGCTTTGTTTGTACTACAGCAACCATCCTTTGTTGGTAAGTTAGGGTTTTCGACAGGCCTAAAGGGCACCATACACGTTCAGTAATCTCATTACCTGAATTTTCGCGTTTTTTCAATCAGACTTAATTCAATAATTATAGCTAGATATGCTTTTACTTCCACGTCCAGTGGAAGTATAGTAACGACAAAAAAATTTTTAAAAATTTTTATTGTCCAAATAGGCTTAAAATGTCATGAAACTTCGAGATTTTAAGTTTGAGCGAAAACAAATATTCTGTCTGTCTGTCGGTCTGTCGGTCTGTCTGTAACTTTTTTTTGTGCGCACGTTTACTCTGGAACCGTTTAAGATATTGACTTGAAATTTGGTACACATATGTACTTTAACGAGATCTAGAACTAGATTATATTTTCATCATGTTCCGTCGAAGGGTTGGGGGGTAAATTGGGGTAAATTGGGTAAATCAAGCCAGTAAGAGTCCATGAAATTGGTATTTAGTATATACAAGAGAAGCTAAGGTCTCAAAAAAATTTTTGGCATTAGCCACCCCCATTACCACCCCCACCTCCTTATTAAAGGGGATGAAAAAAAAAATGTGATTTAGTTTATGTACAGGAACCAGAAACCTCAAAATATTTTTTTACTTCATCCACCCCCACTACCACCCCCCTATCACCACCCCCACCCCACTACCGATGTGGGGTATCGTTTTATGGGTTTTTGGGGTAGAGGATTTCAAATATTATATTATTAAAGTTCCACAAACAATTATTTTCACATACAAAGTTTTTTCGTTGTGAGTGACTTGGATAGAGAATCTGGATGTGGAAGTAGTGATTCCTTGGGCAGCGGTTTTTTCTTTAATAATGGACGTGTAAGGTGTGAAAAATAATGACAGGGAATGACGGGAAAATTCTTAGAAATGATGTTTCTGTAATGATCTGCTGGAATGACATTATTGCTGAACGTGTATGGTGCCCTTTAGGCCTGACAAAAACCCTAACTTACCAACAAAAGATGGCTGCTGTAGTACAAACAAAGCAAAGTGACAGCGTGTTGGACAGGCCTATTGTCTCTGTTAGTGTCATAAATTCACTTTTACAGATGCTTAGTGCGACAACTTCTTGTTTTGTGCATTGCCAACTAATCGCTCCGTTTGCTAATTTGCATATATAGCCTGAAAATCCTTTTCCATTCAAATTATTGTTCCAACTAGCGTCACTGTATAATTCTAGCACTGTTCCATCCTTTTTGTAAGTTATACCTTCTGTCATGGTCCTTTTTAGGTAACGTAATACATGTTTTGCTTGAATCCAGTTCTCTCTTGTGTACGTTATTAAATTGTCTTAAATACGTAGTGACATAAGCATTAGGTCTAGTTCCCTGTGAGAGATAAATTAAGCTCCCTATTAATTCTTGATATGGGATATTCTCCGTTATTACTTCCTTAATATTTTCCATTACTTTCTTGTTTTCTGGTTGCATCGGAATACTTGACTCTTTACACTCGCTCATGTTAAACCTTTGCAAGATCCTTTTTATGTACTTTTCCTGTTTTAAGTGTAAAATTCCTTCATTTTTATTTCGCTCTATTTCCCAGCCGAGTAAATACTTTGCTTCTCCAATGAATTTTATATCAAATCTGTCATTAAGTCTGTTCATTTCCTCAAATGCAATTTCCTTTGAGTTTGTAGCCCACAAAATGTCGTCTACATACAGGCATATAATCATATAAACATGATTTTTATCATAAAGAAACACGCATGGCAAAGAATCTATTATTTTAAATTCTAGCTTCTCTAGTTCTTTCTTGATAGTTTCATACCAAATTCTAGCGCTTTGCATAAAACCGTAAAGTCCCTTTTTAAGTTTGTGCACTTCCTCAGTTTTGTTTTCTTTCAGTCCAGAGGGTATTTCTATATACATTTCTTCTTGTAATGAACCATTTAAATAGGCTGTAGTCACGTCCATCTGATAAAGGTCACGATCACGTTCTGTAGCTATGGCAAAAACTATTGTTAATGTAGTTAACCTTATCACAGGTGCAAAAACTTCATCGTAACTCTCTCTCTTCACTTGATTAAAGCCTCGAGCCAATAATCTTGCTTTAAATTTATTGATCGTACAGTCTGCGTTTTATTTTACTATAAAAACCCATTTCGAGTCTATAATTTGTTTTTTTATTGGCTTTTTTACTATGTCCCAAGTTTTATTCAACCAATGTAACATTAACTCTTCGTCTATTGCTTTCTTCCATTCATTTTTGTTGCTTGAATGCATGGCTTCTTCGTAGTCTTTCGGTATATGGATATTATCAGTCATTAAATTTATTATATTTTTATCGCCAGATTGTATTCTTTCAGATCGCCTGAAAATTTCAACTTGTTGTTGATAATCTGGGACGTCTCCAGTCGTATTTTTAGCTCCGTCGTCCAATTCAGATTCGTCCGAGTTATAGCTAACCTCACTTTCTTCCTCAATTTGATTATTATTTTCGTATAAGTTTTCTTCTCTCAATAATTTCTTTTCGATTATCTGCTCTTCTTCGTTTGTTCGTGTATTTCGCTTTGTCCTTCTACTACCTCACTTTCGTCAGGACTATATTTTATTTCAATGTATTTATAGTTTTCATCTTTATTTTTTAATACTTCACTTCCCTTTTTGTCATCTATAATTTGTGCATCTCGCACCGTTATAATTGTGTCTCTCTCTTTACAAAACACTCTGTAATGCTTCGTTAGGTGATTGTATCCTAATATAGCTTCATTTGAAATACGGTCTAATTTTCTCCTGTTTTGTTTATTACTAGGTAATAGGTTAAGCTTCAAAAAATTTTAAGGTGCTTAACATCGGGTTTCTGGCCAGTAAACTTTTCTTCCGGAGTCATGCCAACTTTTCTCGCAAATGTTCTATTTTTAAGGTAAACAGCATAATATGCGGCCTCTGCCCAAAAATGTATAGGCATTCGCATCATTTAACATACATCTCACCATCTGCATAACTGTTCGGTTATTGCGCTCCGCTATACCATTTTCTTGTGGTGTAGGTATACGGCGCGGTTTCTTCGTGAATTATTCCATGTTTTTGTAAAAATTCTTTAAACGCTCGGCTCGTAAATTCACTACAGTTGTCACTTCTAATTCGTTTTATTTTCTTATTTGTTTGATTTTCAATTTCGTCTTTGAAAATTTTAACCTTTGAAAAAACGTCATCTTTACTTTTTAGAAAATACACGAATAGTCTTCTTGAATAATCACCCACAAGTAAAGACATATACTTTGATCCGGCTAATGACCGTTCTTGGATTGGCCCGCACAAGTCCATGTGTATTAGTTCTAGAACATCTTTTGTTTTTATTTCCCGGTGATTAACAAATAACTCCTTTACTACTTTACCGATTATACAATTTTCGCACTTTGGCATATTTTTGGTTGTGAATTTAAGTCCATCTACTAGTTTTTCATCGTTCATTTTATTTAATGTCACTAATTTTGGTGTCCGAACCTCCTATGCCATAGTTCTGCATTTAAATTCACTTGTTCTTGAAACGTTTGATCAGTATAGCTCTCTCAACTTCTGCTTCATACAAATTATTAATTCTTTTTCCAGTCATCATTAAAACTCCATCATTTCCTGTTATTTCACAAATTCCATTTAGTACAGTGAATGAAGGTAAAAATCAACTATTACCTCCGATTTCGGTGAACCTCCATCGATTTGCATGAAAATTTGGGATTGAGTATATTTTACCCTCAACTTCAAAAGTGACATATGCTCGACTTGCGCTTTTTGCATTTTAGGGGTGGATTTCACTCCTTTTGTTAAAAATGGGAAAAAATGCAGATTTAAGCATTCTGGCGTAAGTAATCTCATTTAATTAGATAAAATAAATATTTTTCAACACTTATATGAATGATTTATGATTTTAATTAATTTTTCAACCCTTTTAGCCCTTTTAGCAACCACCCCTTAACTAAACTTAAATCGAAAATCATGAAACAATCATTTTTGGTATTTCTGAAATATGAAATCGCATATTAACATTACACAAACGGTTTGTTTAATGTTTATGATATAATTTTTGGTTGACTGTGAAATTTCAACCCTTAAAAACCACCCCCTTAATGCAGAATCATTGAAAAAATTGGTTTCAAGAAACTTTAATCATTTGAATAATACATTACTGAATTGAAATCTCATTTACTGAGTATTAAAGTAATTATTTATTTATTGCGAAATTTTCCACCCTTAAAAACTACCACTTGTCAAAAAAATAATGGAATTTTTTTTTTATCAGCTTTAATAGCTTTAATTATTTAGAATCTTTTTTATTACTTATGATAAACTTTATTAATATATTTCAAACTTTATTAATATTATTCTTTTCCCCAAACTACCCTTCGTGCACAAATTGATGAAAAAGCATAATTTAACATTGAAAACAATTTTTTCAGTGCTTATGTGACTTAAATTTAATTTATTAATTAAGAGGAAAATGTATTAAAATAAATATTAAAATATATGAAAAGTTTATTCATTTTTTATTTAAATAATGTTTCATAAATTAATCAAATATTAATAGTACATTAAATTTAATTTTTCACTCTTCATCAGAGCTCTCTTCACCAACTTCTCCTTCTTCATTAATTGGAGGGCTATTTTGGCAATTGTCCCCACTGCATGATCCGCAGGTTGCATTGCAAAATAACCCTACTCTTCGACACCCGCAAGAAGCGCCGCACCCTTTTTTGCAGTTGCAAAAAATCATTTTTAACACGACACGACACGTCTACTTCTTACTATCTATCTTTTTTCCTATATATGCATACAAAATCTCTGCTCAAAAAATTTTTCCAAGAAAATGTTATTGGTTTTTTTACAATAACTCCGTTAATTTTTATGATATCAGGTTCATCCAAAAACCATTTGAAAGGTAATTTCAAGAGCTATAAGATCGTATTAAATTTAATCTTTTAAAACCGTTATTTTTTAAAAGATAAAAGGTTAAAGGGCCCCGGTTACATGGTTCTCGCTGTAAAATTTAGGCTATAAACGTTTCTATCTCGGTTATTTTTTATCCTACAAAAATTAAAAAAAAACTAAAATTTTTGTTAAAAAAAAAACTCAAATTTCGTTCTCTATTATTTTTTACGTATATCGAGTATTTTTGGAGTTATTATCAAAAGAAAATGAAATTTATGAAAATTTGAAAAATTCTGATTTTTTTAAATCATATTTTTTTTCAAAAATATGCGTTCTAAACCGGTCAAAATTTTTAAAGTCATTACTTATGCTAAAATAAAGAAAGTCTTATAGGGATTACTATAAATTTTAATTTTTGTGGAAATGGCGTAGGTTTTATTTTTCACTTTTTCCTAAAAAATTCGAAAGGGTCCTCTTATTTTCATCATAACTTGCTTAATTTTGATGCTATCAACTTCTTCTACAGCTCATTTGATAGGTATTTCTGAGTACTTTGAAAAGTGTTCAGTAAGTATATTTTATAAAATGCTTCGTTTTCCCGTTATTTAAGCTTGAATACTTAGATTTGAGTACTCGCCGAAAAAAAATATACATTCAATTACCTATAGCTCACTTTGAATTAATATTAAAAGGTTTTTTAAGGAAGGAATTTATTCGTTTTTTTATTAGCTTCAATTTTGGTAATGACAACTTTTTTGAGTTATTTATGAAAAACCGCTTTAAAACATGCATTTATTTCACGAAAAATCAAAATCTTTGATCTTTAATAACTCAAAAAGTATTGATTTATTTTAATAACTTTATATAGCAAATTTTGATTAGAATTGGTCCCTCTATCGATTCCTGGGGTTATCTTTCATAAAATAATTTCCACCCCCGAGAAGGGGTAGCATCCACCCCCAGGGTAAAAGCGCAAGTTGGCACTATGTCACTTTTGTTTCTTGAGGTATCCTCTAACTATTCACAAATTTTCATGAAAATCGATGGAGGTTCAACGAAATCGGAGGTGAAAACCTTCAGTGACTGTACTAATTCCTGAATTCCACTTTAAACCTCTTTTTCTCAAAAGCACTTATTGAAAACAAGTTTTCTGTTTTTATTTTTACTCGTATAGTACCAACTCCGTTTACTTTGATGATATTACCATCTGCCATCTTCACCTCAGTGTTTTCGACATCTTTTATCTGTGCGTGAATGCAGATTTATTATACGTCATGTGGCTTGTTGCCCCAGAGTCTAAATACCACTTTACAGAATGCACTTTTTCATTTTCAGTCACATTCATTGCACTTTCATAATTTATCGCATTTTCCTTAGCAGTGTTTACGTTCTCACTATTCTTTTCCTGTCTTCTGTCTGCTTTTTCACCTCTTTCTTGCTTTCTGTCTACTCTTTCACCTTTTCTTGCTTTCTGTCTGTTCTATGGTAGCAGTCTCTTGCATAATGTCCCCTTTTGTTGCACACCCAACAAGTAACATTCGATGCTGGTTTTTGTTTCTTGTGAAACTTTCCACTTTCCTTCGATACGCATGCAGCTTCCAGTTTTGTTTCTACCTCTGCAAGTTTTAATTCATCTTCTTCAGCTTTTAAACCACACCGAAATTCTTCCAAAGTTATATTTTCTAGGCCGTTTGCTTTCATTTGTACTCTTATTCCTTTATAAGTAATTGGTAATCCATTTAACACTAAACACTGTATTCCTCAGTTGTTATTGGCGAATTATATTGTTCTAATTAATCTCTTAGATATTGTGGCCTCGCTAAGTATTTTTTCTATGTTCTCGGTGTCGTTCATTTTTATTCTACTCAGTTCTAATCTCAAATCTACTTGTCTTGATGCTACTTTTCCTTCATGTATTTGTTGTAGCTTTTCCCATATGTCTTTGCCCTCGTCTAAATTTAATACTTGCTGTGCCTGGCCTGGTTCCAATGATGATAGTATTATCGAAGCGGCTAATGCACTTTTCTCCTCAAAAGTCTCTACTTCTTTGACATTTGTAAGTTCTGGTTTGCTCTTCTCGATCGTGCACCATGCCTTTTTAACTTTTAATAGCAATTTTACTTGGTGTTTCCACAACTGGTAATTTTCATTGTTTAATTTGATAACCGGTGCTGATCCCGCGACATCTATTTTTGTTTTAACAGATTTTCTATTCACTTCAGCTCGATCACGGCTCACGAAATGTACCTTCACGAAAAACTATCCTTGTTATACCTTCACTATTGCTTTGATGCTTTTCCTCGTACACTCGTACAGCTCCGTGTTTAAAATAAGACGCACATAAACCGCCATTACATTTTACATACATTTATCTACTATCTCATAAAGAAAAAGGAAAGCATAAACTATCTAATTTTACATTGGTTATGCAACTAAACAAACATCATGTTTACTCTGAAAAAGCCAACCTAAATAAGGGTTTTAATTTTAATGACAAAATAACAATCAACAAGTAATACGATGTAAGTAGAGTATACATCCATTTGATATACCATATTATTATCTACATACGTTTTCTATCCATAGATGAATATGGACATACCATGTACGTACATTGTATATCCATGTGGACCTACATTGTACCTTCAATGTACCTCCCCTGTGTTCACACGTATACTTACAATGTACGTACAGACACATGAAAAATACAAAAATTTGCACCTCCCATAGACATCCATAATCCGATATTATACATACAACGTACGTACATTGTACGTAATTTTACAATGTAGGTTAATCCCCTCCTGCGGGGTAGCAAATGAACCATAATTTCTACCACCTTGATATTCATATTCACAGGGCCCTACTTAATAAATAGGGCCCATTGGTATTAAATACACTCAAAATACCTGTCACTGGCTCTCCGACTATAAAGGAACTCTTTTGTCAATGGGCACGTAGAACCGAATCTGAAATTAACATTATTTCATAATTAATCAATTCCAAATAACAGCATTATAAATTAAATTGATAAAAAACAACTAATGATAACGATAAGTAGCAATAGGACTTAAGATAATAATAGTATTTAAATATCCGTAGTTGATTGGTAACGTTAAATATTACTCGTATCAAAATTGTGTTCCCTCGAAAATTTATCAATTAATTTTGATTTTCTCACCAAGAAATAAGTAAGTATATTTTAAATTTTTATTTATAATTCAATTGTGTGACATAAAACTGTGACAAAAAATGTATTAAACATCCAATGAATTATTCTGGTCACGACTTGTATGTTAAACGTTATAAATCTTATCTATCATGCCATGGAGCCCCCCCCCCCCTCCATCGACAGATAGCAATGGTGGCCAGCCACATTAAGGATAAGTGCTGGTATACTTTGGAGCTCTTATGAACAATACCGATACTGCGACTATGAGATTCGGCGAATAATACAGAATAGATGTCAAATCGGCAACTTGCGAGTTGACCAAAACTTGACGTGGCACAAATATCACGAGACGTACGAAGATCAGACTTGCATTACTTTCCTCTATCTTTCTTCATTCCTCAGAGATATGGATCGTTAAGGAAGCAGACAGAAGGCGAATTGATGCTTTCGAGATGTGGGTCTGGAGACGTTTGTTACGAATTTCCTGAACAACCCCACACTAATCCTTCAAGTCTCCAAGAAATACGTCCCCAAAATCGACTCTCTAGCATCGTATTCCCTCGAATTATCTCATTTTTTGGCCACATCAATCGGAGAGAGGACATATAAAACAGTTAATACTCCAAAATGTTGTGCTGATGTCACCAAAAAGCTGACGAAAAAGCTTTAATGAGGCTGTGCGCCTAACAGGCAACCGCGACAGATGCCGCCAGACGTGCTATACAGCAAGTAATTTTCGTGAATCATAAAATGATTGACAAGACTTTGTGAATAAGAAGAGAAGAAGAAATTTTCTGTTTTTTTTTTTTGGTTTTTCTAACGGTTTTTATCTCGAAATCTATCAATCCTATGGAAACCGAGAAATAAGAGAAATGTCCGATATATTTGTACAAAATGTACATAAACTAGAATTCATTCCGACTGATATTATCATTAAAGAAAATGAAATATCGCAATATTAGACAGTTTTAAACAAATTATTGCTCTTTCTGAAATAATCGATAAAAAAAAAATAAACTTGTAGCTTTCGTGTAATATTTAAAATCAAAACGTCCATTAAAAAGGCAAGAAAAAGCAATTGGGCGGAAAATAAACTCTTCCGCCAAAAGCCCTCACGCCTTTTCGAACCGCCTCCGCGTGTTGCAGAAAATCCGCCGACTGTAGATCAGGTGGAAAACTTCTGGAAAACGCCTTACGAGGAGAAGCTTCCACTCAACCGAGACTCTCTAGCCCTTGCACAATTTGAAACCTTTTGTCAAAGGTTTCAACAACCACAGGAAGTGTGCCAACCAATAACCCCAGAAGAGGTTCGAAGAGCTCTAGAGGGCTCTAAGAACTTTGCTGCTCCAGGTCCCGATGGGATAAATAACTTTTGGTGGAAAAAGTTATCGTGCACCCACCACCATTTGGCCAGAATTTTTAATGCCTGGCTAAATGGGGAGCAGCAAATTCCTTCTTGGGTGGTTGAAGAGCGGACAGTGCTGATCCCCAAGAACGGAGATTTGTCCGACCCAAAGAACTACCGACCGATAACCTGTTTAAACGCATGTTACAAGGTGTTTACGCGCATCTTGTACATGCGAGTGCTCCACGCAGTTGAACCGGTTTACGAACGGATATATGAGCAACGAGGGTAGAAAAGAGGTGTCGCTGGCTGCACGGAGAACCTGTTGATTGACAGATGTGTCACGCAGGACTCCGTGCAGTATAAGCGGAACCTCTCTATGGCCTGGATCAACTACCGCAAGGCATTTGATATGACATCGCATGAGCTTATTGTTCACTTGCTCCGATGTCTTGCAGTACCCGGTTCCGTAGTGAGATGCATCGTAGAACTGATGCCGCTCTGGAGGACACGCTTTACCATTACATAGGGTAACAATAGAGTCCAGACGAAGTCGGTAACATTCAGAAGGGGAGTATTTCAGGGAGACTCCCTCAGCCCCCTTCTGTTTTGCATCTCACTACTGCCATTATCCGTTTCGCTCCGGAAAACCCGTGGATACAACTGTGGTACCCCTGGCGATAGGAGGCATAAGGTCTATTTTACATGGATGACCTTAAACTTTATGCCTCCGGAGAGAGGGACCTACACCAGTCCCTCAGGGTGGTACAGGAGTACACGCAGGCTGTCGGTATGGAGTTCGGGTTGGACAAATGTGCACTGGTCCATCTCAAGAGAGGACGATGCGGCAACTACGGAGAGGACGCGCAGCTCGTCGACGGAAGCATCTTACATCATCTAGATGCCGGAGAGTCGTACACTTACTTGGGTGTCGAGCAACGCTCCACACAAGAAGTGAGTGTAGTGAAAAACGCTCTCCGCGGCAAGTATCAGCACCGACTCCGACAGATCTGGTCTTCAGAACTGTCGGGGAAGAACAAGGTGTCTGCTACCAACATGCTTGCCGTTCCGATCCTACTCTACTCCTTTGGATTAGTGAAATGGACTCGAGAGGAGTTGCGTCAACTCGACGTAGGAACCCGTAAGAAGATGCATCTCAATAGGAGTTTGCATCCCAAATCGTCCGTTCCACGGCTATACCTCCCACGACATCGGGGAGGCCGTGGACTCTTGAGTTTGGAGAGTCTCCATAATAGGATGGTTCTGGATGGAGCCTGTAAGGCCATCAGGAGTTCGAATCCCCTCCTCTGCATGGTCCGGGACCATCAAAAAGCAGGGGAAGGAGCCTTTTTGTTTAAGGCAGCACAGAGAGCAGCCGATGAACTTGGTCTCTCCTTCGACGTCGAGCGGGTAAATCGCGACTCTGTCACCGAGTTGGAACCTGCTCGACGAAAAGCCCAAATTAAAGCTGCAGAACACAACATCTTTCTGCAGCTTCACACGGATAAGCCAATGCATGGAGTTTTCTATAAAAATTTAGAAAACCTTGGCTTATCCGAAAGGCTGATCCTTGCCTTCTTAAGGTCAGCCGGGCTGAAGTCTGAGACCGAGGGATTCATAATGGCTTGCCAGGATGGTGTATTCAACACCCTCGTCTATCGTAGTCGTGTCATGGGTATAGAGGTCCCTGATGTCAGCTGCGGGGCCTGCCGCAGGGCGTTAGAGACTCTTATGCACTTGCTGTCGGCTTGCCCGACATATGCAGTCTCGGCCTATATCCAAAGGCACGACGGAGCATAACGAGTGCTTTATTACCATTTAAGGCACTCGTATGGAATAGACGAAACACCAGTGCTGCCTTACGATCCGGAGGATATTGAGTCCGTTGTGGGAAATGAGAAGTGTCTAATTTATTGGAACTACTCTTTTCCCACAGTCAGGCAAATACAAGCCAACAAGCCTGACGTAGTCCTCCTCGACCACCAACTCAAGACAATGTTTGTCGTGGAGTTCTCGGCTCCCGCGGAGAACAATATTGTCTTGAAGGAGGAGGAAAAACGGACAAAATATAAATATTTGCTCTTCGAACTCCGCAGACTGTATCCAGACCATACTGTTAAGATAGTGGTACTGATTATAGGAGCCCTCGGTGGAACGAGACACACACTGCTTTCAGAACTTAAGATCATACCGGCATGCCGAAATTCGGCAGAGGTCTTAGCCGGCAGAATGCAGAAGGCCGTCATTCTCGGTTCATTACGTCTGCTCAGGGCACACGATTCCCGGACCCAGTAGTCACTTACCACACGGGTGTGGGGAGTGGCTGCCGGTATTACCAGCTCCCCTCTGTGAGGGTCGGAGCCACAGAGAAGGGTGACTGGTTTTTAGCATAAAATAATAATAATAATAATAATAATAAATAAGCAGGAGGGGCTTTCTTACGTCTCACTAGCCTTTGGTGAGTAGCGACACCACTTACTCCAGCCGCGGGTGCAAAACCCAGACCGACAGCGCTAGCGCACCCGGGAGGGGAAAGAGACTTCCCCTCTGGTGTCGGCAGTGGGCTTGTTAGGCTAACCACCTAACAGGCCGAAATCTTCTGGTTCCAGGCAACAGAAGACAGGGCCCCCACAATCGACCCCATTGGGATGGGGGTCACAGGCAAGGTGGTGGGGCCTAACCGGACGGATTGCCTGGCAATGACGACCACGAGCTACATGGACGCTTCGAGTGGACCGATGAGCTGAGGAATAATCTTCTGCTATGCTACGAAAGCAGTGAGCTCGCGCGAAGGGGATACATGGCGCGAATGCACGCTCTGTGGTGTGCAAGACACCCAGAGCACAGCGCCTTTACGCCGCAAAATCTGCGTGACTATGTATCCCACCTTCGCAGCAGGGGCTACGTGAGAGCTGTTCCTCAGCCGGTAAATGAGGCGGTCGAAGAGCCGCTGAATGAACCGGTTGTGGAGGCAGTTCTAGACGTTCCACCAAGACCAGAGGGCCTCAACACTAGATGGGGGTTGCACTACATCAGCCCCCCAGATCAGAAGACCTAGCCAGAGTGGATGCTGAACTTCGCCAAGCGATACCAGAAGGGGCTGACATCTGGCACATAAATTGTGCCGTATACGCTGCTGCCCAGCTCTTAACTCCGGGTGAGAGGCGGAATATTGCCTCCCCACAGGAGAGAGCGAAGCGGCGTATACAAAAGATGGAAGCCAAGATCCGGTCGGCGAGGCAACACGCATCCCGTATCCAATGTGTGATGGACTATATGGCGACCAATAGGACATTCACGCCTAAAGTTAGGCGCATAGCCGCCAATTTAAGACGCGTCCATCACACACTGAATGGGGCAGTGCTGCGAATCACCAAACAGCACTGCCTTGATCGGATACGGATGCTAGTGACTTGTAAAAAATCACTAGTGAGGCGGGCGAGGGGGCTGGCGGAAAACAATCTATTCCGCAAAAAGCCCTCGCGCCTTTTCGAACCGCCTCAGCGTGTTGTAGAGAATCCGCCGACTATAGATCAGGTGGAAAACTTCTGGAAACCGCTCTACGGACAGAAGCTCCAACTCAACCGAGACACTCCAGCCCTGGCACACTTTGAAGCCTTTTGCCAAAGGTTTCAACAACCAAACGAGGTGTGCCAACCGATAACCCCAGAAGAGGTTCGAAGAGCTCTTGAGGGCTCTAAGAACTTTGCTGCTCCAGGTCCCGATGGGATAAATAACTTTTGGTGGAAAAAGTTTTCCAGTACCCACCACCATTTGGCCAGAATTTTTAATTCATGGCTAAATGGGGAGCAGCAAATTCCTCCTCGAGTTGTCGAGGGGCGGACAGTGCTGATCCCGAAGAACGGAGATTTATCTAACCCAAAAATTACCGGCCGATAACGTGCTTAAACGCATGCTACAAGTTGTTTACACGCATCTTGTACATCCGGGTGCTCCAAGCACTTGAACGGGTTTACGAACGGGTATATGAGCAACGAGGGTCAAAGAGAGGTGTCGCTGGCTGCAAGGAGAACCTGCTGATCGACAGATGTATCACGCAGGACTCCGTGCAGTATAAGCGTAACCTCTCTATGGCCTGAATCGACTACCGCAAGGCATTTGATATGACATCCCATGAGCTTATTGTCTACTTGCTCAGATGTCTTGCGGTGCCCGGTCTTGTAGTGAGATGTATCGAAGAACTCATGCCGCTCTGGAGGATTCGCTTTACCATAACATCGGGTAATAGCAGAGTCCAGACAGAGCCGGTATTGTTCAGAAGGGCAGTATTTCAGGGAGATTCCCTAAGCCCCCTTCTGTTTTGCATCTCACTACTACCATTATCCGTTTCGCTTCGACATACCCGTGGATACAACTGCGGTACCCCCGGCGACAGGAGGCATAAGGTCACCCATCTGTTTTACATGGATGACCTTAAACTTTATGCCTCCGGAGAGAGAGATTTACGTCAGTCCCTCAGGGTGGTACAGGAGTACACGCAGGCTGTCGGTATGGAATTTGGGTTGGACAAGTGTGCACTAGTCCACCTAAAGAGAGGACGATGCGGTGACTACGGAGAGGATGCGCAGCTTGTGGACGGAAGCATCTTACATCATCTAGATGCCGGAGAGTCGTACACTTACTTGGGTGTCGAGCAACGCTCCACCCAAGAAGTGATTGTAGTAAAAAACGCTCTCCGCGGCAAGTATCAGCACCGACTCCGACAGATCTGTTCTTCACAACTGTCGGGGAAGAACAAGGTGTCTGCTACCAATATGCTTGCCGTTCCGATCCTCCTCTACTCCTTTGGAGTAATTAAATGGAATCAAGAGGAGCTGCGACAACTCGATGTAGGAACCCGGAAAAAGATGCATCTCTATAGGAGTTTGCACCCTAAATCGTCCGTTCCACGGTTATATCTCCCACGACATCGGAGAGGCCGTGGACTCTTGAGTTTGGAGAGTCTCCATAACAGGATGGTTCTGGATGGAGATTGTAATATCATAAGGAGTTCGGATCCCCTCCTCTGCATGGTCCGAGACCATGAAAGTGCAGGAGTAGGAGCCTTTTTGTTTAAGGCAGCACGCAGAGCCGCCGAGGAACTCGGTCTGGTTTTCGACGCTGAGCGGGTTAATCACGACTCTGTCACCGAGTTGGAACCTGCTCGGCAAAAAGCCCAAGTCGAAGCTGCTGAAATTGATTTATTTCTGCAGCTACACTCGGATAAGCCATTGCACGGAGTCTTCTATAAAAATATAGAAGACCGCGGCTTATCCGAAAAGCTGACCTTTGCTTTCTTAAGGTCAGCCGGGCTGAAGTCTGAGACCGAGGGATTCATAATGGCGTGCCAGGATGGTGTATTCAACACACTCGTCTATCGAAGTCGTGTCATGGGTACAGAGGTCCCTGATGTCAGCTGCAGAACCTGCCACAGGGCGCCGGAGACATTAATGCATTTGCTGTCGGCTTGTCCAGTATATGCAGTCTCGGCCTATATCTAGAAGCACGACGCAGCATTACGAGTGCTTTATTATCACCTAAAGCACTCGTATGGGATAGACGAGACACCAGTGCTGCCTTACGCTCCGGGGGATATTGAGTCCGTTGTGGGGAATGAGAAGTGTCTAATTTATTGGAACTACTCGTTTCCCACCGTCAGGCAAATACAAGCTAATAAGCCTGACATGGTCCTCCTCGACCACCAACTCAAGACAATGTTTGTCATGGAGTTCTCGGCTCCCGCGGGGAATAACATTGTCTTGAAGGAGGAGGAAAAACGGGCGAAATATCGAGATTTGCTCTTCGAGCTCCGCAGGCTTTACCCTGGCCATACTGTTAAGCTAGTGGTCCTGATCATAGGAGCCCTCGGTGGAACGGGACACACACTGCTTTCAGAACTAAAGATCATACCGGCATGCCGAAATTCGGCAGAGATCTTACCCGGTAGGATGCAGAAGGCCATTATCCTCGGCTCATTACGTCTACTCAGGGCACACGACTCTCGAACCCAGTAGTCACTCACCCCACGGACGTGGGGAGTGGCTGCCGGTATTACCAGCTCCCCTCTGTGAGTGTCGGAGCCACAGAGTATAAAGGGTGACTGGCTTTTATACGTAAAATAATAATAATAATAATAATAATAATGGGCTTGCTGAGCTAACCACCCACAAGCTCAATCTTCCGGTTCCTGTTGGCCGAAGACAGGGTCCCCACGATCAACGCCGTGCGGATAGGGGTCAAGGGCAAGGTGGTGGGGCCCAATAAGATCGACAGCCCATTGTTGACGACCGCGATGAACAAGGACGCTTTGAGTGGACAGATGAACTGAGAGACTACCTTATGCAGTGCTACGAAAGCAGTGAGCTCGCGCGAAGGGGATACATGGGGCGAACGCATGTTCTGTTGTGTGCAAGGCACCCAGAGTACACGCGCAAAGCCTTCACGCCACAAAATCTACGTGATTATGTATCCCACCTTCGTCGCAGGGGCTACGTGAGAGTTGCTCCTCAGCCGGTGAATAAGATGGCCGAAGGTCCACCGAATGGACCGGTTGAGGATGCAGTCCCTGCCGTTCCACCAATACCAGAGGGCCTCAGTACCAGACGGGGGCTACACCACATAAAAGCCCCTAGGCCACAAGATCTGGCCAGAGTGGATGAAGAACTTCGTGAAGCGCTACCAGAACGGGCTGACATCTGGCACATAAACTGTGCCGTGTATGCCACTGCTCAACGCTTTTCTCGGTTGGAGAGGCGTAATACTGCCTCCCCACAGGAGAGGGCGGAGCGGCGCATACAAAAGATGGAAGCCAAGATCCGGTCGGCGAGGCAACACGCATCCCGTATCCAATGTGTGATGGGCTATATGGCGGCCAATAGGCCGTTCACGCCTAAAGTGCGTCGAATAGCCGCCAACTTAAGACGCGTCCATCACGCACTCAATGAGGCAGTGCTGCGAAACACCAAACAGCATTGTCTCGACAGGATACGGATGCTAGTGGTTTGTAAAAAATCACTAGTTCGGCGGGCGAGGGGGCTGCCGGAAAATAAACTTCCGCCAAAAGCCCTCGCGCGTTTTCGAACCGCCTCCGCGTGTTGCAAAGAATCCGCCGACTGTAGATCAGGTGGAAAATTTCTGGAAAATGCTTTACGACGAGAAGCTTTCACTCAACCGAGACTCTCCAGACCTGGCACACTTTGAAGCCTTCTGTCAAAGGCTTCAACAACCAAACGAGGTGTGCTAATCGATAACTCCAGAAGAGGTTCCAGGTCCCGACGGGATCAATAACTTTTGGTGGAAAAAGTTATCCGGTACCCACCACCATTTGGCCAAAATTTTCAATTCATGGCTAAATGGGGAGCAGCAAATTCCTTCTTGGGTTGTCAAGGGGCGGACAGTGCTGATCCCGAAGAACGGAGATTTGTCTAACCCAAAGAATTACCGGCCGATAACCTGCTTAAACGCATGCTACAAGGTGTTTACACGCATTTTGTACATGCGGGTGCTCCACGCAGTTGAACCGGTTTACGAGCGGATATATGAGCAACGAGGGTCAAAGAGAGGTGTCGCTGGCTGCAAGGAGAACCTGCTTATTGACAGGTGTGTCACGCAGGACTCCGTGCAGTATAAGCGGAACCTCTCCATGGCCTGGATCTACTACCGCAAGGCATTTGACATGACATCTCATGAGCTTATTTTACACTTGCTCCAATGTCTTGCGGTGCCCGGCATTATGTACGTGACTTAGTGGCACACAATTATAAAGTTACTAAGTCAGCACTTCCCGGCTGACTTGATAACCACGTTTATCGTTTATTATAATATTCATTTTCTATTCAGTTGTATCATAACTGTTGTACACTACACATGTATGAAGCCATTTTATGTGTAGTGAATTAATAAATCCTGTTCAAAAAGTTAATTTTACTTTTTTAAAAAGTAGTTTCTCCTCCTAAGAACTATTATTGGCGCAGTCGTACAGATTAAGTCCGTCGGTTCGTGCATCGTGCAGAAATCGACGTGAAATTTCGATTTCTTTAGACTTAAAAGAACTTTACGTGTCGGACAGTGCATTGTGCAAATTTTCCATCAAGGAAAAACGACATAAAGACCTATTGCAAGTTGAATTGAGTAGATTTGCAAGGAGTGAAAGTGCGAAAGGATTATTAGCGAACCCCACAGCAGCGATCAACTCCAAAGGATAAGACGAAACCCACTATCAAAGTAAGTCGAGTTTATTCCTTTGTTTCCTACTCCTCAAATTTGTATTATACAGATCTGAGTCGAAACTAGTTGTAAGAAAGTTAATTTTGTTTTAATAATTTTAAATTGCCTATTGCACTACCATACAGAATACGTATATTTTTAATAATTTCGTAATAACATTTTGATTTATATTTGCGCTTTGCTAATAGAGAAAATCAGATTCCAACCGCACCACGTTAGAATATAAAGTGCTATATTGCCTATAATATTTTGTCGTATTTAACTAGTAGGTTGCAAAATACTTATAATTAAAAAACTTCAAAAATTATTATAATTATCTAATTTTATGAGCGACATCGACGAACTAAATAATTCATTTAACTCATTAAGTGTAAATAATTTAAATACTGCTCAAACAACAACAATGCCAGAAATAAATCCTAGCATTTTCAAATTATATGCCGATTCCATTCAAACATATGATGGATCCGAAATCGAACTAGAGCCTTTTATTAATGCTGTAGACGAGTTCTACGAACTTTACCATACCAATGATGTCGCCCTAAATAAAGTTGTCGAACGAGTTATTTTCGGAAAACTTAAGGACCGCGCTCGTATGATGCTAGGTTCCAGAGTAGAGCTAAATACATGGCCGTTAATTAAACCATTTTTGAGACAAAGCTTTGGAGATAATAGGTCAATAGACGTTCTTGAACAACAACTTTTTACTATGGCTCTAATGAAAAATGAAAATCCGTTAGAATTTTCTAGACGAATACAAACTGCTCGCAGTAAATTATGTTTTAAACTAAATTCAATACCAATTACAGAAATCACGGAAGAACAAAAGAAAATTTATGTTAAACAATACGAGTCACAAAGTTTAAAAGTTTTTCTTAGAAACTTAACCATTAGAGACTGTGATTTCATTAGATCGAGAAATCCAACGAAGCTAGAAGAGGCCATTAATCTTTTTATAGAAAACGAGAATTTTACGCAGTCACAACATCAAGCCCAAAACGTGTCAAAAAGTATTGCACCACAACCAGGACCAAGTTTTAATCCGTCATTTAACTTTAACGCAAATAAATCTTTCAATAAAATACCACCCTTTTTCCAAAAACAGAACCATCAACCACAAAATGTGTTTGTGCCTCAATACCAAAGCCAAAATTATTTCCAAAAACCGAATTTTCCAAGTCAACCAATACCCGTTCAACCCCGAGTAATAAAACAACATTTTCCAACAAATGCACAAACATTCGGACAACAGCGAAATGTAAATGTGTTTAAACCAAACCCTCAAAGACAAAATTTTAGCCAACCACAACCAATGTCCATTCAGACTAGACAATCATTTACGAATAATAATCAAAATTTCGCGCAACCTAGGCTTACCCCAAATCAAGTGAGACAACAGTTCCCTTGGGTTAAACAAACCCCTGTACCAAAGTACGCTGTACAGGAACTGAATGCCATAAGCGACGAACCGGAAGTTGTTTATGATGAATCGCAAAACTATCAGCTAACTGACGAAACATCTTTTAACCCTGAAAATAATATGATAAATCCCTTAGAACACGAATATTACGTAGAGCAGCAGGCGAATTACCAACAAGACATTGAAAATGAAAATTTTCAACAGGACGACCAGACAGACAGTCAGAGATAACATTTAACGCCTACATAAACGCGCTTCCCTACATTCAAACTTCAAATCCCAATCTAAAATTATTAATTGACACTGGATGCAACGTTTCGATGCTAAGACCTATAGTCGCTGAAAATTATTTCCCAAATTTCATTTATAAAGCTCCATCGCTATTACAATCAATCGGCCAAGCGCGTGAAGCAACCTATAAAGCCCGTATACCAGCTTTCAAAGAACTACAAACAAAGCAAGAGATAGAATTTACCCTTTACCCATTCTCAGACTATTTCGATGGTATTATCGGACTTGATGAACTTAGAAAATTAAAACTTCAGATGGACTTTGAAAACCAAATTCTATATAATGAGAAAATCCAAATTCCTTTTCTATACCGTGAACACCATACACAAAACCACATTACGGTGGAAATACCACCTCATCAATCAATAAATCGGTTGTTTTATGTATCACATCGGCATGGAGATATTATCGTGCCAGAGCAAAAAATATTTGACTTGTTTATACCAGAAACCTTAACTACCGCTAACAATTTTAAGGCTAGATTTGAAATTCAAAATAATACGGATGAGACACAATGCATTACAATTACCGAACCTTTTAAAGTAACACCATATGAGAGCGATGACTTTGAGACATATAATATAGAAAACATTTTACCTGAATTTCACTCTCAAATTACGGAACCACACTCGAGTCCCACGAAAACTCTTAAAGATCTTATTAGAACTGACCACATGAATCCCGAAGAAAGACAAGCAATTTTAAAATTAATTGATAACTTTTCCGATATATTTCACCTAGAAAACCAGCAACTTTCATTCACGAATAAAATAAAGCATACAATAAAAACTACGGACGAAATACCAGTACATGTAAAATCTTATAGGTTTCCTCACTGTCACAAGGAGGAAGTTCGAAATCAAATAAATAAAATGCTAGATGATGGGATAATTAGGCCTAGTCAATCACCCTGGTCAAGTCCCATATGGGTCGTTCCAAAAAAGGCAGACGCCTCGGGCAAACGTAAGTGGCGTATTGTAGTCGACTACCGCAGGTTAAACGACAAAACAGTTGATGATAGGTATCCAATACCTAATATCGATGACATATTGGACAAATTAGGTAAATGTAACTATTTTACTACACTCGATCTAACCAGCGGTTTCCACCAAATCGAGATGTCGGAAGAAAGCATACAAAAAACAGCTTTTAATGTAGAGAACGGGCACTTTGAATACCTAAGAATGCCTTTTGGTTTGAAAAACGCGCCGGCGACCTTTCAGAGGGTCATGGATTTCGTACTGAGAGACATTCAAAATAAAATATGTTTGGTCTATATGGACGACATAATTATTTTTAGTACTTCACTGCAAGAGCATATTGCGAACTTACGACAAGTCTTTCTTAAATTACGCGAAGCAAAATTAAAAATTCAATTGGACAAATCCGAGTTTCTGAGACAGAACGTAGAATTTTTAGGCCACATAATTACTCCCAATGGCATAAAGCCGAACCCAAACAAGATCCGAGCGATACAACAATTCCCGATACCAAGAACCGCGAAGGAAATCAAATCATTCCTCGGACTGTTAGGGTTTTATCGAAAATTCATTAAAGATTTCGCGAAAATAACGAAACCTTTAACCAAATGTCTGAAAAAGAATGAGAAAATAACGCATGACACGGAATTTTTAAAATCTTTTAACTTATGTAAGGACATCCTGACAAATCAACCCTTACTACAATTCCCGGACTTTAGCAAGCCATTTATTTTAACAACTGACGCTAGCAACTTTGCTATAGGCGCCGTATTATCGCAGGGCCCTATTGGCAACGATAAACCAGTAGCGTACGCATCTCGCACCCTAAATTCTGCAGAGATAAACTATAGTACAATAGAAAAAGAGCTCCTTAGCGCAGTAAATTTTACAAAGTATTTCAGACCATACCTTTTCGGCCGTAAGTTCACCATAATTACCGATCACAAACCGCTGGAGTGGTTACAAAATTTAAAGGAACCTAATAGTCGCCTTATGCGCTGGAGACTCAAATTAATGGAGTATGACTATAATATCGTTTACCGTAAAGGCAAAGAAAATAAAGTGGCTGACGCCCTTTCCCGCGTCGAAATTCACCCTATCGATAATGAGAATCAATCGGTTATAGGCAACATAGATAAAACCGATGGCGACAAGATTCAAACCGATTTTCCTGAATTAACCCTTGACGACCTTATTACATTAGACGCTACATCCGACACAGAAGTGTCACCTAATGACCTAATCCAACCACCAATTCCAAAAGTTACACCCCTGGAACCCAAAATCATTATACGTACGAATACCCAAATACGTGCACCGAATATCCCTAGCAGTAACGAAACCGTTCATTCAGCCCGCGAAAACCCGATATTTGAGATTCCCATCTCAGAAGACCCTATAAATAAATTCCAAAATCAAATAATAATGGCGGTAAGCACCAATACCACACGCACACATGTAAGAAACTCAAAACCATTCAATAAAAAAAATCGATACGAGGTAACTTTACCCTACCGAGACCCAGAACAATTTGAAAAGGAAGTAGTAGAATTCTTTAAAAATTATATCAAACCCCGAACTACACATGGGATAATAATAGAACCTCAATATATTCAAAAGATTATTAGCATTTTGCAAAAACACTTCCAACATGCTAGCTATCTACTCGTACAAACTAATAATTACGTACTAGACGAAAAAAATAAAGAGAAACAAATTTCGTACATAAAATACCATCACGAAAATAAAACAGTTCACCGAGGAATTTCAGAAACAATAAAAGCCTTACGACAAAACTATTTTTGGCCGCGTTTAAACGAAGACGTTAGGGATTACATAAACGTCTGCGTAATATGCCAAAAATCCAAATATGAGCGCAGGCCTGATCACTTAAAATTTCAACCTACACCCATCGGCCATAAGCCCTTTGAACATCTCTATATAGACACATTTCAAATAAATAATATCAAATTTCTCACTATAATCGATAGTTTTAGCCGTTATGGACAAGCTTATGAAATCACCCTAGCAGCTAATCATATTTGTGACAATCTATTGAAATATATGACGCATTTCGGAATCCCCAATAAAATAACAAGTGACCAAGGATCCGAATTTAAAAATAGCCTATTCGAGGAATTTTGTAAAGTTCACAACATTTCCTTACACTATATAACAGTAAAAAACCCCAATAGCAACTCTCCCACCGAACGATTTCATTCCACTCTCCTGGAAGAAATGAGAATATTAAAAGACAAATTTAAAAAGGACGAACCCCTCGACAAATTAATGAGCTATGCTATTCTCGGTTACAACAATACTATACATAGTACCACCGGCTTTACGCCCTTCCAAATAATAAAATCCAACCCAGACATTAGAACGCCACTCGAACTTACAGACAGACTAATCATTAATCAATATTTATACAAACATAAAGAAAACGCCCATGTTATTAACGAACTAGTTAAAATACAAAACGAACGAGCAAAAGACTTGACGAATATAAATCAAACTCGTTCTGAACCAGCCACTAAACAACCCGGTGAAAAAGTATACTTTAAACTCGCCCCTCGTAGTAAACTTGCACCTCGATATAGAGAATTAGCAGTAGAACTGGACGCCAAAGAAAAAATAGAAACAAATAAAGGGACATACCACAAACATGGGTTAAAACCACAACGAAAAATAACTCAAACAAATCCATCTGTTTCAGATGACGCTGACATCATTAATCTGGATAATTATCCTGATGAACCTGGGGACAGCTCAGATAAAACTGGAAAAACTAAGTAACCCCATACTTCCATTCTCCTTGGGCAACGCCCGGGTAACAATGCAAAAACATTCCTTTATCAAATACTTAAACTTAGACCATTTCATTAACCCCATAAAAAATTTAGAAATCAATTCAGAACTAATCATTCCATTGATAAATAAAAAAGACGAATTATACCCTCAGTTGCATAACGTCCATTCCCACCTAAAATACTTATTAAAGCAAACCAAAACAAAATTCGAGAATATTAGACCCCTGAGTAATTCACGTCAAAAACGCGGACTCGCAAATATCGTAGGGAAAGCATCTAAATGGGCATTCGGTACACTAGACTCCGAAGACGCCGAACGCTACGATGACGCCATATCAACTCTTGAATCGAACCAACAAGACATTTACCACGATCTCGAAAATTACCTAACTATTACCAAACAATTTATGAATGAAACGGTAGATACTTTGAAAAAAATAATAAATAATCAAAATGAGCTATATCATAGGGTAAAAGCTATTGAGCAGAATCTAAACAAATTTACACTGTTTATCAAAATTCAGAACATTTTAGACATAATGATTATAGATTGCATGTCGCTGATAAATATACTAGATAATATTCAAAATAGCATTTTGTTTGCACAATTAGAATCCGTTCATACAAGTTCATTACCAATCAATGAATTAAAAGATCTAATAAACCGTATGAAGGAACTATACCCCAGTGGTCTATATAACTTCACAAACATACAAAGTTTTTACGCACTTATTAAAGCTGAGATTTACTACAGCAATCAATTGATCTGTTTTGTCTTTCACTTTCCGGTACTCAGAGAAAGTATTTACAACTATTATCACCTTTACCCTATACCAATCCATAACCAAACTATCATCCCCCTGAAACCCTACATAATAACGAACTCGACATATCATCACTACGAGGATGCAGCATGCCTAAGAGTGGAGGGACTCTGTATCTACCACATAGAACAGCAAATATCTAAACAAGACTGCATACCAGACGCACTCTTGGGATCAACCCCAATGTCATGCAGCACGTTAACCGTCAACCTAGAAAAAGATATAGTGGAACAAATTAACAACGGCTATCTAGTAGCGATACCGGTGAGAAATATTACCATAGAAAAAAAATGTAACGAACATGGATTCATTACCATACAAGAACCCCATCTCGTCTACATACCCAAGAAATGCAGCGTAACAATCCACGGGTACACGTATAGGAACTCTATCGGCTTTACACCGGAGACACCTCTCGAGATACTACCTATCCATATGATCAACCCCGACTTGGACAGCGTCGAAGCAACCCCTTTACAACATATCAACATTGACAAGCTTTCGAGCCTACAACAAGTAGCTGAACGGACACACCTACATCAATTAAAAACATTTAACACGAAAAGTGACAATGACAATTTAATTCTTTATATTTGCTTAGGTATAGTAGTTATATTTGTATTGATATTTCTTTGCAAAAGTTTGTATGTCAATAAGCAAAAAATATACTCTTCCCTTGCTTTTAGAAATAAAAACAGTAAACATGTAAAAGCAAAAACGGATGTGCACCTAAGTGACCTATCTGATGACGCCGAAAAAACTTCATCCCCTGTTTTTTCGTCTTAGGAGGGAGGCATTATGTACGTGACTTAGTGGCACACAATTATAAAGTTACTAAGTCAGCACTTCCCGGCTGACTTGATAACCACGTTTATCGTTTATTATAATATTCATTTTCTATTCAGTTGTATCATAACTGTTGTACACTACACATGTATGAAGCCATTTTATGTGTAGTGAATTAATAAATCCTGTTCAAAAAGTTAATTTTACTTTTTTAAAAAGTAGTTTCTCCTCCTAAGAACTATTATTCCGGTCCCGTAGTGAGATGTATTGAAGAACTGATGCCGCTCTGGAGGACTCGCTTTACCATAACATCGGGTAACGATAGAGTTCAGACGGAGCCGGTATCGTTCAGAAGGGGAGTATTTCAGGGAGACTCCCTCAGCCCCCTTCTGTTTTGCATCTCACTACTGCCATTATCCGTTTCGCTCCGGAAAACCCGTGGCTACAACTGAGGTACCCTTGGCGATAGGAGGCATAAGGTCACCCATCTGTTTTATATGGATGACCTTAAACTGTATGCCTCCGGAGAGAGGGACCTACACCAGTCCCTCAGGGTGGTACAGGAGTACACGCAGGCTGTCGGTATGGAGTTCGGGTTAGACAAATGTGCACTGGTCCATCTCAAGAGAGGACGATGCGGGGACTACGGAGAGGACGAGCAGCTCGTAAACGGAAGCATCTTACGTCATCTAGATACCGGAGAGTCGTACACTTACTTTGGTGTCGAGCAAAGCTCCACCCAAGAAGTGAGTGTAGTGAAAAACGCTCTCCGCGGCAAGTATCAGCACCGACTCCGACAGATCTGGTCTTCAGAAATGTCGGGGAAGAACAAGGTGTCTGCTACCAATATGCTTGCCGTTTCGATCCTTCTCTACTCCTTTGGGGTAGTGAAATGGAGCCGAGAAGAGTTGCGTCAACTCGACGTAGGAACCTGCAAGAAGATGCATCTCAATAGGAGTTTGCATCCTGAATCGTCCGTTCCACGGCTATACCTCCCGCGACATCGGGGAGGCCGTGGGCTCTTGAGCTTGGAAAGTCTCCATAATAGGGTGGTTCTGGATGGAGCCTGTAATGTCATCAGGAGTTCGGATCCCCTCCTCTGCATAGTCCGGGACCATGAAAATGCAGGGGTAGGAGCCTTTCTGTTTAAGGCAGCACAGAGAGCAGCCGATGAACTTGGTCTCTCCTTCGACGTCGAGCGATTAAATCGCGACTCTGTCACCGAGTTGGAACCTGCTCGGCGAAAAGCCCAAATTAAAACTGCAGAACACAACATCTTTCTGCAGCTTCACACGGATAAGCCAATGCATGGAGTTTTCTATAAAAATATAGAAAACCTTGGCTTATCCGAAAGACTGACCTTTGCCTTGTTAAGGTCAGCCGGGCTGAAGTCTGAGACCGAGGGATTCATAATGTCTTGCCAGGATGGTGTATTTAATACTATCGTCTATCGTAGTCGTGTTATGGGTATAGAGGTCCCTGATGTCAGCTGCAGGGCCTGCCGCAGGGCGCCAGAGACTCTGATGCACTTGTTGTCGGCGTGTCCGACATATGCAGTCTCGGCCTATATCCAGAGGCATGACGGAGCATTACGAGTGCTTTATTATCACCTAAGGCACTCGTATGGGATAGACGAGACACCAGTGCTGCTTTACACTCCGGGGGATATTGAGTCCGTTGTGGGAAATGAGAAGTGTCTAATTTATTGGAACTACTCTTTTCCCACAGTCAGGCAAATACAAGCCAACAAGCCTGACGTAGTACTCCTCGACCATCAACTCAAGACAATGTTCGTCGTGGAGTCCTCGGCACCCGCGGAAAACAACATTGTCTTGAAGGAGGAGGAAAAACGGACAAAATATCGAGATTTGCTCTTCGAATTCCGCAGACTCTATCCAGATCATACTGTTAAGATAGTGGTACTGATTATAGGAGCCCTCGGTGGAACGAGATACACACTGCTTTCGGAACTGAAGATCATACCGGCACGCCGAAATTCGGCAGAGGTCTTAGCCGGCAGAATGCAGAAGGCCGTCATCCTCGCTTCATTACGTCTGCTCAGGGCACACGATTCTCGGACCCAGTAGTCACTTACCCCACGGGCGTGGAGAGTGGCTACCGGTACTACCGGCTCCCCTCTGTGAGGATCGTAGCCGCAGAGAAGGGTGACTGGCTTTTAGCTAGCTAAAAAAAAATAATAAAAAAAAAAATAATAATAAAGAGAGGACGAAGCGGGATATTCCTTGAAGACGCGCAGCTCGCAGGCGGAAGCATCCTACGACATCTGGATGCCGGAGAGACCTACACGTACCTGGGTGTGGAACAATATCACATCCAGGACGTGAAACAAATTAAGGATACTCTCCGCGGCAAATACAGGCACCGGCTCCGAAAGATTTGGTCTTCCGAACTTTCGGGGAAGACTAATGTGCTTGCCGTTCCGATTCTGCTCTACTCCTTCGGAGTAGTTAAGTGGACACTAGATGAGCTGCGCCAATTGGATAGGGATAACCGCAAGATGATCTATGTTCACAGGAGCATCCATCCTAGGTCGTCCGTTCCTCGAGTGTACCTCCCACGCCAACGGGGGGGGCGAGGACTCTTGAGTCTGGAGTGTGCGCATGGCAGAGTAGCACTGGGTGTGGCATGCAACGTCCTTAGGAGCTCGGACCCACTCCTGCGTTTTGTGAGAGATCATGAAACTGCAGGAGTTGGCGCATTTTTATTTAAGGCAGCACGTAAGGCCCTAGATGATCTCGATCTCATATTCGACTTCAGGCGAGGAGGCCGGCGAGGTGCTGAGCTAGAATCAGTAACTGAGCTTGCGCCAAATCACCTGACAGCCCAAATTAAAGCTGCCGAGCAGAGAAATCTGTTCAGGCAGCACGTCGATAAGCCCATGCACGGTGTATTCTATAACAACATAGAGACGATGGGTTTATCGACAAAGCTGACCTTCGCTTTCTTACGGTCAGCAGGGCTAAAGTTGGAGACTGAGGGATTCATTGTGGACTGACAAGACGGTGTTATTAACAGCTTAGTCTACCGCAGTCGCGTTATGGGCGTGGAGGTCCCTGACATTACTTGTAGGACCTGCCGTCAGGCGCCGGAGTCGCTCATGCACTTAATATCTGCATGTCAGGTATATGCGACTTCGGCCTACATCCATGGGCACAACGCGGCTCTATGAGTGCTGTACTACCATCTTCGGCACTCGTATGAATTAGACCAATCACCAGTGCTGCCTTACGTCCCCGGAGAGATCGAGTCCGTTGTCGAGAACGAGAAGTGCCGAATATATTGAAATTACTCGTTTCCGATGGTCAGGCAGATACAAGCAAACAAGCCTGACATAGTCCTCCTCGACCATCAAACGAAGGTGATGTATGTCATGGAATTCTCGGCACCTGCCGAAACAAACATCATCTCGAAGGAGGGGGAAAAACGGGCTAAATACCGAGATCTCCGGTATGAGCTCCGAGCGCTATACCCAGACTACTCGGTCAAGATGGTCGTCCTGATAATCGGTGTACTCGGTGGAATAGGGCCTACGCTGCTCTCGGAATTAAAGGCCATACCAGCCTGCCAAAAGTCAGCCGAATGGTTGACAGGCCAAATGCAGAAGGCACTTATCCTGGGGTTCCTCCGTTTGCTTAGGGCAACATCCTGTTAAGATAGTGGTACTGATTATAGGAGCCCTCGGTGGAACGAGACACACACTGCTTTCGGAACTTAAGATCATACCGGCATGCCGAAATTCGGCAGAGGTCTTAGCCGGCAGAGTGCAGAAGGCCGTCATTCTCGGTTCATTACGTCTGCTCAAGGCACACGATTCCCGGACCCAGTAGTCACTCACCCCACGGGCGTGGGGAATGGCTACCGGTACTACCAGCTCCCCTCTGTGAGGGTCGGAGCCACAGAGAAGGGTGACTGGTTTTTAGCTAGCTAAAAAATAATAATAATAATAGTTATTATAAATAATAATAATAACCTTTATTTCCCAATCACAAGTACAATTAATAACCATGCAAGTAACTCAGGAGTGCGTCAAGACGAAATTAGCTAATTATCGACTTCTTGAAATAATTTGTGACTTACTAGCTGGTCTCTTTTACTTGTTTGCTGGTTGGGTTTCCATTTGCATACGCAGTGGCGGCTTTTAGGGGGGAGGGCGTTTGGAAAATGTTTTAATTTTTTTAAAACAAATTCGACAAAAAAAAAATCGGAAATTTTCTCCTGTTAAGCACATTTTCTCATTTTCATTAATAAATTCGGCTAAATCGTAGTTCTTTAAATGGATTTCAAATACAAAAGTATAGTACAATTTGCAATTTTAGTACATATTTTGCGTTTTTAATCCCGAATTCGCCCCCCACCCCTCAGGAAAGAGTCAAATCGGCCCCTGTGCATACGCCACTTGACCTTTTTTTTAATGATTGTAAATTAATATTGGGTGGTTTTCATAAATGTTATGTGTGAAAAAATAGAGAAATATCAATATTAATTTTTTCTTGAACATGTCACTATATAATTTGCAAACTCTCCAGGGTAAATTTCTGATATGTCATCTTGGAAGCGACCAGAGAGTGTACCTTATCCATCAATTTGGAGAACTTTTAAGGGTAAGAAGGAAATTAATGGCGTCAAACCGAAATATTGGGTTCAAGATTTAACACCAGAGTATAAAGATGAATTCATTCATATGATGTTAACTGGATTTTTAAAAGATGAAATTATAAGTAAATGTTCGAGTAAGTTAACATATTTTTATTACTAAAATAAATTATACAAAAATATTCTGCGTAAAAAATCCTGGTAATTGCTATATTTGCAGTTTTAGTCACCTCCCGACGATGTCATCTTGACTGGCGAAGCGATTGTCAATATACTAGTATTATTGAGTATTTTATCAAAGGTTCTCATCTATAATATTTGTGTTAAAATGTTTCATAATTTTTATATTTTTACTGATCGCTCTTCTTCAAAAACAATAGGGTTCTTCTCCTAGCCACATAAGCACTAACTCACTGTTCAATATACTTATATCCGTCGTTTTCGTATTTGCGAAGAGTTTAATAATAGAAAAAATATTTTCTTCATACTACAACTATTTTGTAAAATATGATGTATATAAAAATTTTTGTACCTAAAATACGTCTGATGATATAAATATATTTAAATAAAATTTGCTATGTAGTCTAAGTACGCTAACTAAATCCAAATAAAGACGAGTCCACAGATGACGCGGGTAATTTTTTTTCAGATTTTTAATTACATTTTAAATAACCGAGAAAAGTCATAAAGTAACTATCAAAAAATGAAGGAAAACAACCGGTTCGGAATCTCATTTTTCAGACTTTGGCAGCCGGTACAAATTTAACTATCACTGTACGTACCGTTTTTTTTTTGTATAAACAGAATTTTATGCTCTAGCAAAAGAGTACGTATCTTTCACCATATCTCACTTATTTTTTAGTGTATTTACGAAAAAGTATTAAAAAAAATTTGAAACGAAATTGAACCGCCTTCATAAAACATCGCTAAAAACCGCTGCAAGGAATCACTAACTTCCACATCCAGATTTTCTATCCAAGTTACTCACAACGAAAAAATTTTGTATGTGGAAATAATTGTTTATGGAACTTTAGTAATATAATATTTTAGATCCTCTACCCCAAAAACCCATAAAACAATATCCCACATCGGTAGTGCTGGGGGTGATGATAGGGGGGGGGGTGGATGAAGTTACAAAATATTTTGAGGTTTCTGGTTCTTGTACACAAAGTAAATCACAATTTTTTTCAACCCCTTTAATAATGGGGTGGGGGTGGTAATGGGGGTGGCTAATGCCAAAAATTTTTTTTGAGACCTTAGCTTCTCTTGTATATACTAAATACCAATTTTACTCTTACCTGCTTGATTTATCTATTTACCCCAAATTTACCACAATTTACCCCCAAACTCTGCGACGGAACAAAATGAAAATATAATCTAGTTCCAGATCACGCTAAAGTACATATGTGTACCAAATTTCAAGTCAATATCTTAAACGGTTCCATAGTAAACGTGCGCACAGAAAAAAGATAGAGACAGACAGACAGAAATTTTTTTTCGCTCAAACTTAAAACCTCGACGTTTCATGACAATTTTTTTTTGTCGTTACTATACTTCCACTGGATGTGGAAGTAAAAAATTGTGAAATAAGATTCCACTGTCGCGGGTCGCACAGTTAATTGAACATTATTACCTAATATTGATACTGAAGTCGATTAAAAATACGTTTTAATTCGTTATTTGTTGATTTTTACAGCGACCTCGTTATATTAGGATGGTAAAATTTTATTTCAGAATTTTTAGCGATCTTTTTTGAAAACTGTTTTTTTTTTAATTTTTCCCTCTCTTCTTTATTTAGCTTCTACATAGTAAACTAACATATACCTCACTTTGAATTTTTAAGCTTTAACGTCGGGCTCTTTAACGTTATCAGAGAATCCTGAAATCTTCATGTAACAAATTTCATGTAAACTGTAATAATGCAACCGTATTGGATTCGTCGTTTTGAGTTTTTAATTTTTGAAATTAAACTCGAAATGAGCTACTCTTAAAATAACTACTAGCTAGGTACCAATTTTAATGCAATTCCGATGAAAGTTGCGCGGCGCCTTTACCAATATTGCAAAATTTTCAGGTAAAAGAATCTTGTTCCAATTTTTGCTCACCTTGCACTAGACATAGCTTGATGAAATTAATACAGTACAACCATACCTTACAAGAAAAAAACATAGGGTCGAATTGAGAACCTTCTCCTTTTGAACATTTTTTGAAGTAGGTAGGTTAAAAATATAGTCATTTTATTGTAATAATTGTTAATAACTTTTGAGTCTGGAGAAGAGGTGGTATCAAAATAAATATGGTACTGTAAGACAATTCAATTTTGTATTATGGCGACCAATATCCCATGGATTTAGTCAATGTGTTAGGACTAGAATAAAAAAAAAACTAAATTTCTCAACAAAAATTTTTTAACACTTGGCTCTCACTCTGGGGTTCACGGTTCGATTCCTAGTCGTGGCATCATAGAGTATTCGGATACAGGGTGTATGTCCTTGTCTTCAAATATGTAACCTGGTCCCGTACAAGGTTACTTCAAGCCTTTTATCTGTGGCATGGTAAGTTGTTGGAAGAAATCCATGCATTGAAAGCGTTTATTAAAATCTAAAATATTCATTTTTCAAAAGTCAAAAAAAAAGATAGTCAGAAACTCTTGTTGAGTCTGATATTTTTGGGATAGCTTGGAAGATGAAGTAGCGTGAAAGGACCGACAAGAAATTTCATATTAATTCGGTAATATAATTTTGTACCGAATGTGAAAAAAAATTAAACCCTTTCAAAAAAGGTCGCTAAAAATTATTAATAAAATTTCACCGTCGCGTCGTGTCGTTCATGTAATTGAACCTTATTACCTAATATCGATATTGAAGTCAGTATTCGTCATTTTATACCGACTCAATAGGTAATGAGGTTCAATGAACCGGACCACTGTGAAATTTTATTTGATAATATTTGGAACTGAGGAAGGTTTAATTTTTTTTTTTCAAATTTTTTTTCAGACTTTTTTTTTAGATATTCTATTGTGTAAAATAGTAAGTTAAATAGAGATTTAGCTTCTACAGAATAAAATATTCGTCGTTTTGACTTTTTAAACTTTAACATTAGACTCGTTTCAAAGAATCTTGAAATCATTATGTATCAAATTTCATATAAATCTGGGAAAATATTGCAATTATCACAGCCATATTGGATTCGCATTGTTGAATCCTTAGATTTTGATATCAGATTCGTTATCAGCTACTCCCAAGACACCTAACTACCAATTTTAATGCGCATCCAACGGAATTTTAATTTTTTATTACAAAATTAAATTTTATGAAATTAAATATCACTAGCGCGACAAATTCTCGATTAAAAATCTTTTTTCCATTTTTTGCTCACCTTTTACTAGACGTAGCTTGATGAAATTAATATGGGATCACCGACGAGCCAGGGAGCCGAGAAGAATTGCATAGAAATCTCGTAGGCCAATCCCGAGCAATGATTGAACAAACATAAAAAAACATACATACGGGTCGAATCGAGAACCTCCTCCTTTTTTAAATTTTATTAAGTTGGTTAAAAATTCTAAAATATGAATTAAAGAAATTGAACGTAGGTCACCATTATTAAATCGATTTAATAAATTTTAGATATGACTGATGACGAACAGTCATTGCAGGAATTTGAGAAAATGTGGAGCGATCTAGCAGACGAGAAATTGGCACTTATTTGCCTAACAAAAAATTCCAAGGGTCAGGAACAATTAGTAGGCGGCAATATGACCGGTATAGCGTACAAAGGTCAGCAGTCAGATATAAGTTCAGTAAGTATTTTACAAAATTAAACTTTCCCAAATTTTACTCACAATAAAGTACTTAATCATTTTTTCAGGCCCTCCACAAGGGGCGCCAGTAGGTACCGTGGTACCGGGGCCCGACCACTTTAGAGACCCGATTAGACTAGAAAACGAAATCCTCGCTCATTAATTATGAAACCTGGACAAATTTTTTTTTACATTTCTTAACTCCCACTCCCCGCTCATCAATCATTAAGTGCGGGGGCCCGACAGAGACCTTGACAAATTTTTTCCTTCTTCCAGCCACCAAGGCTGAATGCCCAGCCTTGATATAGTAGTAGTATATGGTAAGGAGTTTCCTCATCCTCACCACGCATCCTACATTCTGAATTGTCCCTCACACCCATGTTGGTTAGACATCAATTCAGCGTGCAGTGTCGTGTTAGGATGCCTAGTGCACATTTTAGCTGTTTTCTGCTTAGAATTAGCAATTCGTTGGTCTTTGTCTTGAATGATCCGCCAGTGATGAACATACGCGACTGTCTCATTTCTGGCGCCTAATTCTATTAGTCCAAGACAAGTTGCGTTTCTGACTTAATAGTTCCTTTACCATTCTTCTTGTGGTATTATATGATATCCAACAGGTTGGCTCGGATCCCATCAAGGCTGCTTTTGCGCCTTCTTTAGCCAACTTTTCTGCTTTTTCATTACCTTCATTTCCTAATGCCCTCGCGTCCACTCCAGTTGTATATACTGTTGTGTTCCACCAGTTTCGCCAGGGAATTAATCAGTCTTTCACCATTTTAGAACATATCTCTACTGCAACTAGAGCTTTGAGAGCTACTTGGGTGTTGGTGATAATAAGGATTCCTTTTTCAGTATATAACCTCCGTATCATTTCTTCATTTTTGGTTGTAGTCCACAGTTTTAGCCTGCCATTCTTCTGCTGGCCCATAGGGTCCGCCTAGCTTTGGTAGCCACTCTATCTAGATGCATTAAAGCTTAACTTGGTGTCTACAATCAGTCCCAAATATTTGACTTCGTTGCTCACCTGCAGTTCATTTCCCCGGAGATATAATTTTCCCAGGTATAGTTCCCTCCTTTTTGTCGACCACAGTGGTCTTCCCTGGGCTCACGGAAAGACCTGTATTGCAAACGCACGAGATTTTCCTATTTGGTAGGTATATTGGTTTCGATGTAGAGACTTTGTACTCATTTTATCGTCCTAGTCCAATTAAATAAGTCGGCAAATCAAAATTTTGAGGTAAATACTTGAATTTTTGATATAACTTACTTTGATGTATTACAACACGATTAATGAAAGAAATTTTTTTCTGAACCCCCGGGAAGGGGTGAAAAAAAATAAAATAAAGTGTTTTTTCAAAATTACTCAAAATGTGTAAAAGCTAGTAAAAAAAGTTTCAAACAAAAATTGTAAAGCATGAAATTTTATATAAAAATGATCTTTAGACTTTTTTTGGTATTACTAAAATTAACGGAGTTAGGCTGGTTAGAAATTAAAAGATGATATGTACAATTTTAAAAAATCATAGCGTGCTGAAAAGTTAATGAATTAAAAATTTTTTTTTTCTATTTACTCAGAAAAATATAAACATTCGTTTCAGAGAAATGGATTTTTTTAAAAATTATTAATAAAAAAGTTATAAAAATTTTAATTTTTTTATTTTCAATTAAAACCACTTTGAACGGCGAAACGAATTTTTACACCATTCTGTTCATCATTTAATATAGTGAACATTTGCTTTTGAAATTTTTTTTTACCTTTCATTTTCAAGAAGGTATGAATTTATTTACTTGCTTAGTTTTTTTACAAACGTAAGACACTGCTCTTGTGACATCATGATAACTGAAAAGAAATAAAGAATGCATACGACAAAGATAAAAATGTTTCGTAGCTGCTGCGTTGTCTACAAGACGCGCATGCGTCACATCCATAGGGCATCTGCACGTGACGTCACAGCTAACCTCAAAAATATGTGTTTCTTAAGATTTAAGAGTATTACGCAGCTATTATTAAAATTTCTGCCTGGGTCCCGTATTTTCAACTAAAATCTAGTTCAGTGTAATGTTTATGAAGTCACTTTGTCCTAATAAAATAGGCCTCTTTTTGTAGGTTGGAAATCTAACCTGTAATTAGCAGTCTATTTCTATTAATCAAGAATGTTGAAAAATTATTTACGTGAATTTTTAAATATTTGCTTAGAGCCAGTACCGGCTCCAAGCTAAAAATGCGTACACAAACATTAAAAATGAGAATAAACTTGAAAAACTTAAAATTTGAGGTTATGTTAGGTACATGATGCAGATGCAGACTAGTGTACAAGTTCAAGGCCGTGTTAATGCTTGATAAAGCTCGTAAAAATATTAGTGAGGGTTCATTGAATTCAGTATGACGTCTAGAAATAGTTTAAAAGTTTCACACCCGCACATAAACAGTTGCAAAAGTTATAAACAAATGAAGATTGAAAATTTAACGAGTTTCGCCTTTTGCAAATAACTCGAAAACTATTAATATTTAAGAAAAAGAGGAATGAATTTTCAATAAAAAAGCCGAACTCTCGAAACTCTATCTCCCAGCGCTCTGCGCGGCGAACACTAAACCGTTACGATGCTCTGAAATCGGCCGTAATAAGTAAAAATATTTTTTTATGTTATTAAATATTAATTTAAAAATTTTTAAAAATTATGGTATTATTTAGACACTTAACGGATTTTTCATAAAATGAGCCTGTTGTTAATTAACAATTTTTTTTAGAGTTTACGTTTATATTTCAAGTCGGATAATTGTTAAACAAAAGCCACTAAAATTATTTCGCTTCATGGAGACCTTATAAAAATTTTTTTGCCATTTTATTATAAAATATTGTGATTAAAAATTAAAAAATGTTCTTAAATTTTTTTTTAAATTGTTTATAATAATGTTTTTCTTTTTTTCATTATTTAAACAAATTATTAAGAAACAATGTATTCTTAAAATTTATTATTTGCAATTCTCTACAAGACGAAAAACAGAAAAAAATTTGTTGTTAATTTATTTCTTTATTTAATAAACAATTTGTTATTAACAATCGCCGATTGTTTTTAGATAGAAAAGAAAAAACAAAAACAACCGTATACATAAACATGTAAAAAGAAAAATTTTAACATGTTTATGTATACGGTTGTTTTTGTTATTTTTTTTTCTATCTAAAAAGAATATAAACACATTCTGCGATTGTTAATAACAAATTGTTTATTAAATAAACAAATAAATTAACAACATTTTTTTTTTCTTTTTTCCATCTTGTAGAGAATTGCAAATAATAAAGTTTAAGATTTTTTTTTCTTAATAATTTGTTTAAATAATGAAACAATGGAACAAAATAAACAATTAAAAAAAAATTTTTAAAGAAAATTTTTTAATTTTTAATCACAATATTTTTAGGCTATTGTCTATGTCCAAAAAAAGAGGGTTGAAAGGAACTAAAACGTTAAAGGGTTTTTATTGTTTCTTATGTTCAATTGACCCCAAAATATGAGAAAACCGCTGAGTGCTACCATTTAAAGTGGTGCGTTTTTGAGAAGTAAAAAAAGTCCACTTTTCACATTTTTGAGTTTTACTGGAAAACTATGCATTTTTCCTATAAACACTCAATAGAAAAGTTGTAGAGAACTAAATTTCCAATCGAAATAGTACCTTCAGAAGTCAATTTTTTTTTTACAAAAATACACCCAGAAAACAAAAAAAAAGAAACGGAAAAATGCATTTTTTTTTATTTAAGCCTGTAACCTTTTTTCGGGTACATTTAGGCATGGATATTCTGCATAAAAAGCTGACGTTTTACCCGTTAATTCATTTTAACGCCAGCTTTTCTTTATGCAGCAATGTCTATGCCTAAATGTACCCGAAAAAAGTTACAGACTAAAATTAAAAAAAAAATTGCATTTTTTCTTTTTTTTGTTTTGTTTTCTGGGCGTATTTTTGTAAAAAAAAAAATTGACTTCTGAAGTTGCCATTTCGATTGGAAATTTAATTCTCAACAACTTTTCTATTGACGTGTTTATAGGAAAAATGCATAATTTTCGAGCAAAACTCAAAATAGGCTCATTTTATGAAAAATCGATGAAACAATTTTTTTCCAACGGGATATTGTTCCTTTAAGTGTCTAAATAATACCATAATTTTTAAAAATTTTTAAATTAATATTTAATAACAAAAAAAATATTTTTACTTATTACGGCCTATTTCAGAGCATCGTAACAGCTTAGTGTTCGCCGCGCAGAGCTCCATTTTCAACATTAAATTTAAATTAATAATAATAGACATAGAGTTTCGGGATTTCTGACTTTTTTATTTGAAATTCATTCCTCTTTAAAAATCTTCCTTTAAATTTTCTTAAATATTAATAGTTTTCGAGTTATTTGCAAAAAACGAAACTCGTTATTTTTTCAATCTTCATTTGTTTATAACTTTTGCAATTGTTTATATGCGGGTTTGAAACTTTTGCACATTTTTCTAGGTGTCATTCCGAATCCAATGAGCCCCCACTCATATTTTCACGAGCTTTATTAAGCATTAACACGGCTTTGAACTTGTGAACTAGTCTATATATCTCAATGCAGCGATGGTGTATGTTTTGGTGAACAAATGCTCCTAAAAATTGTTAACAAATTTGTTTTTAATAATTCTTACTTTAACTTTTCATGAGATTAATTTAATATAGAATGGATCATACATTTTGTTTTAAGAATAAATTATTTTCTTCTAATTGTTATTATCCATCCATCCAAAAAATGGTTCAATTATTTATTACTTAATTTATCCAATTTTATTTTTTAAACTGTTTATTTTTATTTAGATTAGGAATAGAATAATATCAATGATCTATTTTAATGGAAATGTATCGATCATTTTTTTTAAACGTCATTTTGTTTTCATTCAAAATTGAAATTAATGATCCAAAAAAAAATTTGTTGATTAATATATTTCTGTGTACACAATTTTTAAAATATGTATACAATTATAATAATTTTTATAATAATTTCTTATGGTTTTAAAAAATAATATATTAAAATAATTGAAATTTTGTAATTTAAAAAAATAAGTAATGTAAATATTTGTAATTGTCAATTTTTTTGAAATTAAGAAGAAAAATTATTTCAATTGTTAATGTGAAAAAAAAAATAATTTTCACTATTGCAAATATTCATTTTTGCAAATAATTTTTAATTCTACATTACGGATTTGTTTATTAATTTAATCGAAAATGCATAAAAAAGCCATTTTTTTGCAACCTTGGTTAAAATACGCGGATTTCGACTAATTTAAAACGATGTTTCAAACAATTATTTCCAATACTCCAATAATTCGTCTGCAAAATTTTCTTGCAAAAAAAATTATATTGTGTACTTTATTTTTAGTTTATATCAATAATGTCTAAATTCTAAATTTAGTAGAAATCAGCAAGTATTGATAGTAATAATAATTTCTTTCCCCCTCAGGGGCTTACTAGTATAACCAGTAAGTACGGGTTTGGCGAACCAAAGGTACCCGAGCACGTCTGTCCCAACGCACAGGGACCGTCTCCTCGACGTTAATGAGGCGTAACCCAAGGTGTCAATCGAACCGTGCCGATGGGTGTATGGCTCCACGAAACCGAGTCTTAAACGGAGTACATCGGATAACAGGCCTTCTCCGATGTCAGTTACGGCCTTGGCATGGTAAGGGCGCACTGCCATGCTCGACCTTCCTTTCGTTCCAGCTCGTGAGAACTGTATGAGTTCAATAAATAAAAAAAACCCATTAGGTGGTAGTGGGGAAAGCAGCACTACCTCTCTAAATACCACTGCTAAGACGATGAACCAGGAGACGGCGGATAATCCCCGGTTTCTGGTCATCAAAAGGACGGATAGAACTGACTTCTCCAAAGTCAGCCCATTCTTGATACATAAAGCTGTGTATGGATTAATTGGCGAGGCAAAATTTCTGAAAAAGATAAATGACAGATTATTAGTAGAAACAACATCTAGTGCCCAGTCTAAAAGACTGCTTAAAGTTGAGCGAATTGCTGAATTCCCGGTCGTTGTCAGCCCTCATGTTTCATTAAATACAAGTAAGGGAGTTATTTACTGTCGAGACCTCTTAAATTGTTCGGTTACAGAAATAGAAGAGAACCTGAAAGAGAAAGGCATAATTAACGTAAAGAGAATTCAAATTAAAAGAGACGGTGCTTTAGTTGATACACCGAACTTAATAATAACATTTAATACACCTAAACTGCCTAAATACATTAATGTTGCAATGTACAGGCTGGAAGTTAGACCGTATATTCCAAACCCAATGAGATGTTTTAGATGTCAACAGTTTGGCCACACCTCCGCAAGATGCAGTAACAAAGAAGAAATTTGTATTTGTGGTAAACCAAAACATGATGATTCAACATGTGAATCTCCAGTATGCGTAAACTGCAACGGAAATCATTTTGCACAAGACAAAAAAATGCCCTAAATACAAAGAGGAAGCTGCTATACAAAGAATAAAGATTATAGAAAATATTGATTATAGAGAAGCAAAGAAGAGAATAGCTATTAACACCCCCACTCCTGGGGTATCCTTCGCTCAGTCGGTACAGTCAACGCTGAAAGAAAATTTAAAAGGTGTAATTGATGAATTAATACCTGAAATAGTCAAAATATGTACATCACTTCTTAAAGAGGAAAAGCAAACTAAACCTGATTTACCAATCAGGAAAGCAACTAGTGGTAGTTTAAGCAAAGCTACACTATCTAAAAATAAATTATCGGGTCCAAGTACTAGAAATCAGGACAAAAGAAAGGCAGAAGACACCGACGAGTCAGAAGATATTCAATCTTCGTCGTCGCAATTAAGCCAGAAAGTAAAACGGAAACCAGGAAGACCTCCTAGGATAAGAACTCAGCCTCAAGGGACCAGAATGGAATCTGAGGCAGAGTCCATAGAGCTTAGTCAAGCGATAGGTCAACAGAGACCTATCACCTAGTCAGTAGTATATCTAGTCATATTTTACCTAGTTTTATTCGTGTATTTATTTAATTTATATTCTTTGTTTGTTTGTTTGTCGATATGTACACATTCTTTTGTTTATTTATCTATTGTTTGTCTCTTATGTTCAGCTGTCGCATATACAATCAAGTTTTTGGTTTCTTTCTTTCACATAATTTATGGAGAAGTTGCAAAATATACTCCAATGGAATTGTAATGAATTGAAAAATCGTTATCCAGAAATAAAGACAGCAATCACTAAGAATTTACCCTTTTGCATATGTCTACAAGAATCACACTTAAAACCAAACGAAAATTTCCAATTTAGAGGATACAATAGTTTTAGGTACGATGTAATACCAGATAGAAGAGCGAGAGGAGGCGTAATAACCTTCATCAAGGACAACATTGCTTCACAGTTAATAAAACCGCAAACAAATTTGCAAGCTGTTGCAGTTAAAATTGCATACCCGTTCAACTTAATCATTTGCAATGTTTACTTACCTGATTTCTTCTGGGATATAGATGATCTTATATTGATAGTACAACAACTTCCCAGTCCCGTCTTAATAATGGGGGATTTTAATGCTCACAATCCTCTAAAAGAATACTAGATTATTATAAGTTTATGGTCTTTAAAATTAAAAATTTTGGGGATCCGCTAAAAAAGATGTAAGAGGGAGAGTTATAGAACAGTGGATGGACGAGTCTAACTTAATCCTATTAAATAATGGAAAAAACACTTACATTAACTCGAGATCTAACAGTTTTTCTGCGATCGATCTTACTTTCTGCTCTCCATCGCTTGGGCATATCCTTCGATGGAACACTGCGGAAGATAACTGCTCCACAGACCAGATTCCTATCCTCATAGGGTTCGCTGACCATTATCAGACCAATACTCAACCACAAAAATGGCGTCTGAGTTGTGCCAATTGGGCTCGGTACCGAGATGAAATTCAACAGCTGCAAACTACGGATTTAGATATCGATGAGGCAGTAGAGTATGTGTCCAACCATATAATTCAGGCGGTCGAATACTCTATTCCGCAAACATCTAGTAAAAGAAAACAAAAGGTAGTACCATGGTGGAATCAGGAAGTTGCCAAAGCTATAGCAGAAAAGAAACGAGCATTCAATTCATTCAAACGTAATTCCACACAAGCCAATCTCATAAATTTCAAAAGACTTCGTGCAAAAGCGAGGGTAACTATCCTAAAAAGCAAAAGGGAATCCCGGGAAACATACGTATCAACTATAACCAGAACAACATCAGAAGTGTGGCAAAAGATTAGATGTATTTCGGGAAAAAGATTTCCCCAGGCATCACTTACCCTAAACACTAATGGAACAACTGTAGCTACACCTATTGAAGTTGCAAATGAATTAGCTAGTCATTTTTATACAATAAGTTCTACAGAAAACTACAGCGCAACCTTCAAAGAAACAAAAAATGCTAGCGAGGAGGAGTTGGATTTCAGTACAGATGAAAACCTTACGTATAATACAAATTTCAGTATGAGAGAACTTAGTGACGCACTAGAGACAACCAATAATTCAGCTCCTGGACCAGATCAAATTATGTATGAATTTATCAAACAGATGCCAGAAAACCAGAAAAGTGCTCTCTTAGACTTATACAATAGAATATGGCAAGAGAGTGTATTTCCTAGTAAATGGCGAGAAGCTATAATTATAGCTTTGCCGAAACTAGGTAAGGATATAACACTCCCATCGAGTTATCGCCCAATATCATTAACAAACTGTCTGAGTAAACTGTTGGAAAAAATGGTAAGTAATCGCCTAATTTGGTACTTAGAAACAAACAACCTTTTAAGTGACTCACAAATGGGATTTCGTAAATGGAGATCCACTAAAGACCAACTTGTATACCTAGAGCACTACATTCAAAATAGTTTCGCGAACAGACAACATACAGTGGCAGTATTCTTTGATCTAGAAAAAGCGTATGATACTACATGGCGATACTCGATTATGAAAACATTTTATAACTGGGGACTACGAGGCAACTTACCCAAATTTATTAAAGGCTTTCTTGCAGACCGCAACTTTAAAGTCAGAGTAGGAAATGATTTATCAGAAACCCAACAACTAGAAAATGGTAATCCCACAAGGATCAACATTAAGTGCAGTCCTTTTTATCATTGCCGTAAACTGTATGGCAGATATAGTAGATAATGAGGTAAAAAAAAGTTTCTATGTGGATGATATGGGTATTTTTCTTGTCGGGAGAACGCATGGAAGATATTCAAAACGTTCTTCAAAGAAATATTAATAACATTGTAGAAGCTGCAGAGAAAAGGGGCTTTCGCTTCTCGACAAGCAAAACAACAGCCATACATTTTTGTCGACTACGGAGAATACATGAAGATCCCATTCTGAAAATAAAGGAGACAACAATAAAGGTAGAACAAACAGCAAAATTCCTAGGACTGATCCTTGACTCGAAGCTGATATGGAATAGACACATACAAAGCCTAGTGACGAAATTTAAGGCGGCTATTAACATCATGCGCTGTATGGCGAGTATCACCTGGGGTTCTCATAGAGATATACTCATCAATATATACAATAGCCTTATACTTAGTAAAATAGACTACGGGTCAATAATCTATGGATCCGCTAGAAAATCCCATCTAAAAGGATTGGACTCTATTCAAAGAACTGCACTTAACCTTGCATTGGGTACATTTCGAACAAGTCCTTATTCTGCAATATGTATTGAAGCCAATATCCCTCCCTTAACTCTCAGAAGAGATCGATTACTCCTCAATTATGGGACTAAACTGTGGGCCCAACAGACTCAGCCAAACTATAAACTTTTCTTTGAAGAGGATTTTGAAATATACGACGACCGGTTTACAATAACAAAGCCCGCAGGATACCGCTTCCAACAAATTGTCAGAGATGCCGAACTACCTGAAATTGTGCAATATAATGTTTCAAGAGTACCTCCATGGAGATTACCACAACCAATAATTGATACATACTTGAAATGCTTTAGAAAGGGAGATATTGGAAATGACGTTCTAAGAACCGCGTTCAAAGAACATCTAAGCAAATACGAACAATATGAGAAATTGTATACGGACGATTCAAAAACGGAAAACGGAGTGGGAAGTGCACTAATTACAACAAACGGAAGACAATCACGGTCTCTACACCCAGACGCATCTGTGTTTACAGCCGAATTACAAGCAATTTATGAAGCTTTGAGATATTGTTAGTCTTCTAATAACCTTCGTTTTGTAATATGTTCAGACTCAGAAAGCAGTATAAAATCAATAGGAAATAGACTCATAGCAGATCCTTTAATTTTAAAAATACTTACCTTGTTGCACGAGTTAGCAACGACCAATAAAACAGTTATTTTCATGTGGATACCGAGTCATGTCGGTATTAACGGAAATGAAGCAGCAGATCGGGAAGCACGACAAGCAACAGAGAGGGAATGGTCACGTCAGATAAAAATCCGTTCAGAGGACTTAACGAATGCTTGGAAAAAAAGGCAAAGCCTCGAATGGCAGAATATTTGGGACCGGGAACGAACAGCTTTAAAACTAATCCAACCTTTAATATCACCTTGAAAAGTACCCAAGAATCTAGAAAGACGCGAACAAGTAGTTATCGAAAGAATAAGAATAGGGCATACTAACCTAACATCCATGCATCTTTTAAGAGGGGAATCACCTCCTAATTGTGGGGAATGCAACGAGCCTCTTACGGTAGAGCACTTTCTCTTAGTCTGTCCTACATACAACATTGTTCGCGGCAGAACAAAACTAAAAAACACAATGGAAGAGATATTACGCGAAAAAGAAACATATAACTTACTTACCTCAAGACTTGCAATCTGTGTTATAAAATTTAAAATGAACCATCACAATTAGTATGAAACAAAATATCGGACGATAAAATAAACACGGCTAATGACCATAGCAGTCGATGCCGAGAGTGAAGAAAAAAAAAAAATTTCTTTCATTACAATTCAAAAATTAACTTTAAAAATATTTAGATCACGTAAACAAAATTCCACGTGTCTAATACCTATAACCAAAATGTACATAAAACGAAGCGTGTATAAGTATGTAGATTTCGCAAAACACTCTTATTATACTTGACCACAATTAAAAATTTTGTTAACAATTTGTAGGAGCATTTATTCACCAAAACATTCACAACCGCTGCATTGAGATATCGGGCATCTGCATCATGTAACCAACATAACCTTAAATTTTAAGTTTTTCAAGTTTATTCTCATTTTTAATGTTTGTATACGCATTTTTATCTTGGAGCCGGTACTGGCTCTAAGCAAATATTTAAAAATTCGCGTAAATAATTTTTCAATATTGTTGATAATAGAAATAGACTGCTAATTACAGGTTCGATTTCCAACCTACAAAAAGAGTCTTATTTTATTGGGACAAAGTATTTAGAACTTCATAAACATTACACTGAACTAGATTTTAGTTGAAAATACGGGAACTAGGCAGAAATTTTAATAATAGTTGCGTAATACTCTTAAATCTTAAGAAACACATATTTTTGAGGTTAGTTGTGACGTCACGCGCGGATGCCCTTACTGCCATCATAAGATGAAAAGCAGCATCTAGATATTTGTCATAAATGAGATTCTAATAATATATGAGCACCCAAGAGTTCTACAGTTAAAAATATTATTAAAAAATTATAAAGTACAAAAACATAAGTGGATAAAAAGCAGCTACATGATTTTCTTAATTAATATTTACTAGTTGGGAAAAAAACAAACGCCTTTGTTACTTTCCTCGCCAACCGACAATTTACAGATGGGCTATTCTCCTTATGACTTATGACGGCAGTATAGATGTGACGTATACGCGTCTTGTAGGCAACGCAGCAGCTACGAAACCATTTTATCTTTGTCTTATGCATTCTTTATTTCTTTTCAGTTATCGTGACCTCACAAGAGCAGTATCTTACGTTTGGAAAAAAACTAAGCAAGTAAATAAATTCATACCTTATTGAAAATGAAGGGTAAAACAAATTTCAAAAGCAAATGTTCAATATACAGTTCATCTCAAACTTATAGCAACATGAAGCACAGTGTTTCAACGCAAAGTTAAGCACTTTATCCTACAAATAAATTAGGTAGAAGTTTAGAATATGCTTTTATTAAACACTTTAATATTGCAACTTCATATTCTAAACTTCTAGCTAATTTATTTGTAGGATAAAGTGCGTAACTTTGCATTGAAACACTGGGCCTCATGTTGCTATAAGTTTGAGATGAACTGTATTAAATAATGAACAGAATGGTATATAAAAAATTCGTTTCACCGTTTAAAGTGGTTTTAATTGAAAATAAAAAAATTAAAATTTTTATAACTTTTTTATTAACAATTAAAAAAAAATCCATTTGTCTGAAACGAATGTTTATATTTTTCTGAGTAAATAGAAAAAAAAATTTTAAATTCATTAACTTTTCTGCACGCTATGATTTTTTAAAGTTGTACATATCAGCCCTTAATTTCTAACCAGCCTAACTCCGTTAATTTTAGTAATACCAAAAAAAGTCTAGAGATCATTTTTATATAAAATTTCATGCTTTACAATTTTTGTTTGAAACTTTTTTTACTAGCTTTTACACATTTTGAGTAATTTTGAAAAAACACTTTATTTTTTTTTTTTTCACCCCTTTCCGGGGGTTCAGAAAAAAATTTCTTTGATTAATCGTGTTCTAATACATCAAAGTAACTTATATCAAAAATTCAAGTATTTACCTCAAAATTTTTATTTGTCGACTTATTTAATTGGACTATCCGTGATATGCCTATCAACCACTTTCTCCAAGGTTTTTAGAAGAAATGAATAATGACTAATAGGTTCGGAAGATTTGGCCTGGGCGTAGGTATCACGCCTTAGTTTTGGTATAAATACCACCTTTATCTTCCGCCAAGCAGTTGGCACATAACCCAGGGGATAGTGTCTATTCCCTGTTGAAATAGTGCTAGAAAATATTCCATCCAGCTCTAGTGACTTCTAGGTTTCAAATGAGTTGATTGCCCATACAAGTCTTGTTCTGTTAACAATACTCTTTGTAATTTTCTAGTCCTCTTTTGATGCCCTTTTCATCGGTATGTCTTCGGGTGGATCGCTTCTGTATTATTGTGGGATGGTTACACTGCCTGGGAAGGTTGTCTCTAGAAGTAAATCTAGAGTCTCCTTATCAGTGTTTGTGTAGTCTCCTTGTTGCCTTTGCAGTCATCCTCTTTTTCCTTGATTGTCTCTCTGCAATATTTTCTGGAGTCTAGCAGCTTCGGGAGTATTTTCTATCTCCTCGCATTGCTTCCTCCATGATTTAGTTTTTGGTTCTCTAATGGCGTAGACGTATTTCAGACGGTTGCTTTTGTATTCGTCCCACCTGCTAGTCCTTTTGGCCTGGTTTGGGCCTCTGCCCTTCTGGAGGAGAGCTCGCTGTCCACCAGGGAGTTTCGCTTTTAGCTCTCCTCTCTTTCAGAGGATAGTTAGCTCGAAGACTATTATTACTGCTGAGGTTATGAGGTCACTCAGCAGTTCTACTTCGTCGGTGCTTGTGGTCTTGACGGACAATTCCTGAGTCTCTGCTCTAGGTTCTCGTTGAAGAATTTCCACTCGCAGATTCTTGGGTTTCTGCTCATATTCCCTTCTTCCGGTGAGGTTTCTATTTTGAATTTTACGTATCTGTGGTTCGATAGTGATCGTTCCTGGGATACATACCATTCACTTATCACTCGTTCCACGCATTGTGTGTTGATGGTAATATCAATAACTTTTCTTCTTGTTGTTGTAACGAAAGTCTGTTCGTTCCCGCGGTTTACTACTTCTAACTTATTACTAATAATAAATTCTAGGAGTGACTCACATTCTTTATTGTTGTCTGTGTTTCCCCAGACGATGTGGTGTGCGTTGGCATCACAGCATAATATGAGCTCTAGATGGTTCGTTTCGCAAAGTAATGATAGATGAATGATTCAAATTGTCCAGAATCTTTTCAAATTATCGATTTTGAATTTTGTTTGGACACTTTTTTAAAACTTACATATAATTAAAATATACCTAGATTTTATGACTATTGTTGTTCTAATCGGAAACATTAATTTACAGGTTTGATAAAGACAACAAAAAAGCAACACTTTAAAATACTTTATCTGAGATTTAATCAAAACAACTACTATTCCAGCAACCGCTAAAAGGCATTGAATTGCAAGAAAGAGCTCACCATTATTTATAATTGGTGATAACTTGCATAGTAGTCGTATTGTTGTTGTATAACAAAATTAAAAAAAAAAGAATAACAAAAATGAAACATTTAAAGTATTTCTTGAATAAGTCAATATCATATTTATCAAGTAATTATATTAAACCTTGAAAAGGTTTATCGAACGCAAAATTCTATCGATTTTCGATATCACTTTTGATAACGAATTAAATAGTCCAGTCACTGTCACAACGCAAAAATGGGTATAAATATAAAAAAAAAATTCAAAATATAAAACGTGACTTAAAATTTGTTAAATCACCATAATTACTATCTTACAATGAAAAGCCATTTTAATGGCAGCCAAATTGATAAAAATATTTATTTCAAGTTTAAAGTGCGTAATAAAGAGTCAAATATAGAATAAAATATTTAATAACAATATAATATATACCATCCTTCGGAGGGGATGTAAAGCAGGCGGTCCCTTGTCTATTAAATGTTAGGCAAGTAAAAGATCCCTACTCTTCTTGGCCCTGGTAGCGGAAATAGGCCGACGTTAAATATGTAGTTAAAAAAAAAAATATATATATATATATATATATATATATATATATATATATATATATATATATATATATATATATATATATATATATATATATATAAATAATAAATTTTACTTATACAGGGTGTTTCACGAGGAAACGGACATGCTTTAATGGGATAGAGGACACCGATGGTAATCAGAATCATCCATAGAAAAGCTAGTTGGGCCCTTGTTGCTGCATTACTAGTCTTTAATAAATGAGAGGAATTAAATAGATTCTTGATTCGGTGTCCTCTAACAATTATTTCTTTATTGATTTTACAACATAAAAATTGGTAGGTAATTAAAACGTAATAGTTATTGCTGGAAAAAGTAAATGCCTAATTTAATTATGAATGCATTTTTTGCGAGTATCATTCATCGATATTTTTTCAAGTCCCATATTGCATTATTTAGTGGAATTTATTTCGGATGAGGCAAGAGTGTGACAAAAATAGTTATTTATATCACTAGATGCGAAAGTTTACTTTTAGGTGAGAGGTGATTTTTGAATGGTCGAGGCGAAGCCGAGACCTTTAAAAAAATACCAAGCACCTAAAAGGGCTTTCGCATCGTGTAATGTATCGTCGAAAAGTTTTCCGATAAAATAGTCAAAGCCGAAAAAGCAACCAACAAAGGCAGCCGCTACACTCCTCATTTTTTTCCTCTACTACATTGTAGTTGGCATAGTGTACCACGGATAATTTTCTACAAATAGCCCAGCAATTGCCAAAAAGCATAAGATTTTCGTGTTTATGTTAAATTCACTGATTATTATGAAATCATTCGTGCATATTCAAAGAAACGTATCCATGCATGCAACGTGGATAGACCATAATATGTCAGTTTTTTGTGATCAACCTTTTGTCGTAATATTAAATTTATATGAAATAATGTAGGGTAGCGCCACAAATGTAACATTTTTCATCAATTCTAGTGAACATAAAATGTGCTTAATATTATTATCACTTTTTTTCATTTTAACTAAAGATAGATTCAATTGATTAATTTTTACGTAGTTTTTTTTTTTCGAATTGTAATATCATTTGTTTAATAAACAAACTGGAGCCTAATAGGGCAGCTAAACCTAACTGAAGGGGATTTATCTGGTCAGCAGGATGAAGCTTCCCATATTATGTGCCTCCAGTCCGCTTTATTCTTGGATGATACATACATTTCTTGGTCGATGAATGGCAGAAGTTGTCTCATGGTACAATTAGCCAGATTACGTGACACTATTCCCCTTTTTGTTTAAGCATTGAAAACATAAGTTATATACCACTAAACCAGAACTATTAAAATAATTGTGAAGAGATAACTGTAAATAATATAATAAAATATTGCTGACATTGGTTACCATCTTCTTGAAATAGATCATGGATCCAACACAAAATTTTTCGATCTAAATTACGGTGCCAAAACGCATATACATGTGTGACACCCTGTAATACATTTTAAAATATATGACTAAATCTAGACGTATTAACTCATAATATATTTTTTTATAGTTCAGAGGTGAACCGGGTAAGAAAATATTAACATTTTTGGATCATGTAACTCATATAAAAGATGTGTTTAGTGAATTGGGTGTAAACGAATATCTAACCGCAATGGGATTATACATTTTACCGGAATATAGAGGGCAAGGGATAGCTACTGAAATTTTGAGAGCCAGGTAGGTAATCGTATGTAAAATTAATAACTTTGCATTATAATATGAAAACTGTAAGAGTACCTATTTCCAGAAATATGAAAAATGTACAATTTATATTACAATAAAATGATTTTTTTTGCTAAGGGGCCAACCATAAATGACGTCACGCTCTAGGGGGTTCGTAATTACGTGACTAAGTGTGATAAGGGGGAGGGAGGGGGGGGGCTGACTCAGTGTGACGTAACGACTGGTGAACGAATCAAGAAAAGAAAAATATTGTACTTTTTTTTTCGGTTTTTCACTAACACCCTCCCCCCCATGAGGCGCTTTTTTTTTGGATTTCTACTATCACTCCCCCCCCCTTGAGGCGAAAAATATCGTGAATAATAAATAACGGAATCGAAAAAAACATAAGGGGGTGTCTAACTCAGCGTGACAAAACGTGACAATGGGAGGGGAGGGGGTCTAAAATCTCAAAAATTGGCGTGACATCATTTATGGATGGCCCCTAAAGCCAATACCGTACCCAGTGGACAAGAGCGTGTTGTGTGGTGAAAATGTTTGGTCACGCGGTTATCGTGTAATGAGTTCGATCTACAGCTTCAACACTGTAGTCGGGAATCAGAACTTTCATATCGATCATATGGTGTGCACTCAAAGATATAGTTTTGAAAAAATACGTACATCATTTGCCCGCGATTGCAAAAAAAGCGTAAATAAAATTGTTACGAACATTTTTATACTACTGAAAATTGATCAATTTTCATTTACACTGAATTCCTTAATGATTTACAAACCACTGGAAAGCTTATTTTTACTCACATGTTGCTAAATTATTTTGGAAATTGTTAAAAAATGCTACAGAAGTAGTTTAAACAGAGCGTACCTGAAAAGCAGTGTTTTCAGCATCGAGAAATGTTTAAAACAGTTACGAATAGAAATGATATGAAATTTGCAGAAAAGAAGCAAAAGGAGTAAGTTCTTGCGAAAGAAATCTGCGTATCAGCGTATCTGCACCCGAACACCCCATTACGAACCTTTTATTTCTTAATATCATTGATATAGTAACTTCTTTCAGTGCGCATTTACTTAAATAAAAATATCTCTAGAATGTCGGAGATAAATAGGTATGCATTTTTCAGATCTTTATCTAAGTATCCGGTATATAATATTATGCGTTTGTGTTGTGTATAAACGTTTCTATTAGATATAAATTTCATTTTTTTATTCAAACCGGAACGGAACATTCTCATTATGTCATCGTTTCAACATATTTCTTATTACAGCTTTAAAACTACCTATTTTAAAACACTATATTCTGAACAAAAGGAAATCAAAGTCTTTTATACTTATGTTTATTATAGATTTTTGTCTGTTTCTTTAAAACTCTCATAAGTAATAGGCTTTATGACGGTCTATAGATGTTTTTATTTTCTTGACCGTTGATATCAAATTAACTTGATGTAGATATATCTTGGGATTTTCGGTTTTTGTAATAAAAATTACTGTTTCCTTACGTTTCTGTTTATTCATCGTCAGAGAAATGAACTAATATTATTGAACACCGAAAATCCCAGGATATACTTACATCAACTTAATTTGACGATTTTATCTGAAATTAAAGCACATTCGATTTATAGCTCGCCACTAACAACCACATCGAGATAATTTCATAAACAATTAATTACAAAACTACAACACGTCCTAAATTCTCTATAAACTCAATACTTCTATCTTAACAGATATAATGTTGTATTGAAGGCCTGCCATGCCTTGATAAGTCAGTGAACCGATTAAGACTAAAAAATAATTTATTTTCAAGTCCTTTTTAAAACTTTCTTTAAGAGAAAACATCTGTAAGCCGATAAAGACTAAAGGATAATTTAGTTTTGAATTAAATCTTGAAGGCCTTTTTAAAACTTTCTTTAAGACAAAACATCTGTAAGTGTACTTGATATATAATAAATCTGGCATAAATCGCAGATTTATGAGCGGGAGACTATAAAGCACTGATAAAAAGATTGTTACTATTTAGTTGTTTATGTGATTGAATAAGCATTGTTCTTTTTTAGGCGCGACTTATGTTTAGCAGTAGGTTTAAAGGTCTCCGGAACCATATTTACATCAGAAGCTTCACAGAAGACTGCCGTTTCAGCGGGCTTTAAAGAACTAGCTACAGCTACTTATCAAGGCCTAGCGAAGGAGAATTCTGATTTTGATTTCCCTGGGGCTCCTCAAATTAGTAAATACATAAAATATATGTATAATAGATATGATGAATGAATAAATTGTTTAAATGTAATTCAATAAACCGATTTGTGAATAAATTGTTTTATTATTTCTTGTAATATTAATATAAATATCATTTTCTATCAGTTTTAAGATTAATTTATTCATATCTTTTGTCAGTTACAACAAGTATATTTATTATTTAGGTTGTACCATGCAGGAAGTTTTTAGAGGAGGGAGGCGAGCGATAGGGGCAGCTCTCCGACCCAAATTGATGAGTACGTACAATTGGCATAGTATAAGAAATTATAAAAATTACTAAGTATAATTTATACTTGTCTGATCCACGTGAAATTATTAGTATATAGTAATTTTGATAGCAGAATATAATTATGCAACGTTATTCGTAATTTCTGGCAAAATTATTTGTTTAAAAAATTAGAGTTTAAAACAAAAGTAAAGTGTTTATTAAAGGTCCCCTTTCTACGTCTTTCTTGAATAACTCGAAAACTACGACCTCTAGCGAAAAAGTACTCTTATACAAAATTAAACTAGATAAAATTTTCTACAAAAAATTTTTTACGGTAAAAGATCAATACTTTACGAGATATGAAAGGTGGAAAAATCGCGAATTTTTAAAAATTATGTTTGATGGTAGTTGAATGAAGACCGATTAAGGGAAATAATTCGTGCAGCGGCCAATTTTTGTACAGTTGTCGGGGGGGGGGGGGGGGGGTGTTAAAGGTCCCCTTTTCACGTCTTTTTAGCGATCTATCAAGTGACTGCTAATGAGCGAGACTTATATAAACACCGATATGCTGCGTTCCTAAAATCATCCACCAAGCCAAAACCTGATCTAGCTACACTGTCACCAACCAAAGGAGCTGCGCAACAGCACTCCTTCAGAGTTTATTTGCAGGTATATCAACTGTTTTTTTACAGAATTTCTTGTTACTTACAGTAGTTCGCTTACTTATTTACAGATACACCAATGGCTCAACAACTCCCGACCCCCGAACCAGTGGAGACGGAACCGAGGGGAAAATGAATCGCTAACCCCGGTTACTACCAAAGAACCAGTAAGTCCCGAAGCGATCTTGAACTTCATCTATGCCGATGTTCTACTGGGTGTGGGAGTGCTGTGGTTGCCGAGAAGCCAGCATTCCATGCTCAATGGTGTGCGGCACTTGCCATGGTACGTGTACGAATGGTGCACTATTAGACGACAATTTGGACGACGACGGCGATGATGATGATTTTGCCGACTTTTAAAATGTTTAGATTTAAGATAATGTTCGTTTATTATCTATTAATAATATAGTGTTACTTCCTATTTTATCTTCGGTAACAGGAAATACATTTCTCAGCCTTCAGCAACACATTTCGGCAGTTCGCGTACCTTGAACATATCCGCCGCTGGATAGCTAGGTCTTGATTCCCATATAACCACGCTGTACTACTTATATTGAGAATCTATAGTCGTATTTTTACTTCGATATGGGTTATTTTTACGCTCTTTTCACACTGTACGGTTTTGATCGTACGGTAAAAAATCGGCAGCTACTGGAAGCGGCTGGAACCTCCCCACATAGTGGATCAGCTGTATTTGGATATTACATCGGAAATCAGAGCACTGAGCAAACAGATAAATTTTAATTCATGAACAAACATCGAACAAACTGAAGTGGACTACAAGCAATCTGTTAAAACGTAACCTCTCATGTTTGTTTATGTTGCATGTTAATCAATTGCCGGATATTATAAGGGTATTAACAGATAACGTTTCGAAGATTTTGTAGAACATTGGATAGCGAAAAAAAAATAATAACACAGAAGTGAGCCAAAATAACACTCTACCTCAACAAGTTAATAATATTATGGACAGTTCAAGTAGACTACACATGCATCAAATCAAAATTTTCCTGCTCCATCAAAAAGGTCTGAGCAAGTCGAGCTTCGTCCGAGTTCTTTATTTTGTAATATTCGAACGTTTAAGATTTAGCTCAGTTAGCTCGATTTGCATTAAATGAACGATTGTGATGCGTCCCATCAATCAGACGTAATATCCGAACACGGCTATAAACCCAACTAAAATAGGTTTTGACATTGTCAAAAATATTTGGGTTGGTAACCTTTACGAATGTTGATTTTTAGGTTACGAAATATATTTAGGGACATAACATGTTTAAGTTTTCAAGTTTATTCTCATTTTTAGCTTGGAGCCATACTGACAACGTGAAATTAAAATAAAATGCCATCCTTTTGTGCGATAAGGTGCGATTGTGAGATAAGATTTATTTTGCATGTAAAAAAAAGCTTAGGAGAAAGGTAAAGAAATCACTTTCTGGTAGAGTCTATTGAATACTACATATACGCGTAATATAACATGCTTATCACTGAAATCTAGCACTTAGTTATTTAAATGTAAACTTGCTTTGCCCATAACAATGAATACATTTGAGTTTATCTTTCTTGCACAAATCCAGCCTCATAATATTTATATGCTTGTAAAGATTTGTATGCCTTTAACTGTTGGCCTAAGTAATTTACCATATTAATCACGGATACACAAGGCAAAATAGACAAATCTGCAAAGGTCTCCAGTCCAATGGTGTATGGGTCAATATTTTCTATTATATTGATTTTCTCATCCCCAATAAACATAGGATGTGCAGAACTAATGCATTACATATGTAAGGCATATTCCAATGTGCACGGTACGTTATGTAACATGTAAAGTATATACATGCCCAGCAAACATCGTTATATATTTAAAATATTTTTGTTATATAACTCTACCAACTTTAAATGTAACGAGTTATGTAACACCTACAAAATAATGGTATAACGCTAATGTTACTATTTCCCACTCAGACTAACTGAGACATTATATAACATTAATATAACTAGTTATAATAACAGTTATATAAATATATCTAACAGCTATGTTATGGCAGTATAACATTTAAGATTTTGTAATATTATTATTATACAACGAAAACAATGATTTTATCAAAATGTTATATACTTCTGTTACCAAATATACAGTGTGCTGCACTTAAGAGTGTAACACCCTTATAACT